>VYZM01015868.1:279890-340453 GCA_013398915.1 Dromas ardeola
TAAAATAATATTATAATCTAATCAAAAGAGAAAAAAGGATAAAATAATCAAAAGGAGAAAAATTTTCTCCTTTCTCCTGAATTATTTTAATTCATACCTACCAAGATTTTATGTTATCTCAAGGACAATGGTATAACTCTGAAGTCATTTTACTCATTTCTGAAGCATTATTTCACACCCCTGCAACTGAAAGCCTAGAAGTCTCACTTGCTTTATGGACAAGAGAAATGGGAGCTATTAAATGATACACACAATCACAAGTACCTTGTTTTGGAACAGCAGTCCTCAGAGGAGCAAGACTCTGATTTACTGTTGTTCTGATTTCTTCTTTTTCTTGGGCTACCCCATCATTTTGTAAACATAATTTGTCACCAACACCAGCCAGAGTTCTCTGTAACTACTTTTTGCCTTTCTTTCAGATCTGTTATCCCTGCTGAGAGAATCTACTAAAGAAGAATTTTTCATACTGACACCAACTGTAGTCTTGCTGTGAATAACCACATTCCCATAAAAATCATTCCATTTATTGCAAAGTTGTTGGCAGACCATAGGAATAATAGTCAACTCAGGAAACCTTTTATCCTGAAATCACATAGCTTAACCCTTTGCATCACCATATGAAGTTTATACATAAAAGCTGTATTACCACACTGCTGATTTAATGCTTTAGTAACAGCATTTTTGTTGTTGGCAAGTTTTTAAAATTATTTTTTCACAGTACTTCTTTTAACTAAAAATTAAAAAAAAAAGACTGAATTGAAATCAATCAAGTAATATTCAGGTTTTTTTCCTTAATATACAATGTTGTATTTAAAATTACAGACTCCTTCCCAATACATGAAATAATATATTAGCATAGATTCTTAAATGTGGTTTTGATTATAAACTAAAAATTTACAGTCAAACAAAACTTTCTGCCTCTCTTTTTTTCCTGCCTTCCTATGGTAAGGAAAGATGTAAGCATTTATAAATAATGGAACAATTAGAAAAAAAATACCTGTTTGCTTTATGATTTTTTTTGGAAGATACTTCTGTTAGTCATTACATTTGCTTTGTTAAACACCACACTAGTGGCGATTAGGTCCAGGAAAGAGACATTAGTTTTGTTAGTCAGTCCTCTTGACAGTTTGGGAGTCAGAGGTTGGTGGTATTCAAATTTCTGTCGGAATTTATTAAGGTGATGGAACAAAAAAAGTCAGTGTATGTTTTCACTGTCTTTTTTGTTCTGTTCATCAACCCTTAATTTGTAGGAATTATGGCTTTATTAATGCTTTATTAATTTGACCGAGGCCTTAATAGGAGTTTTGGACATAACACATTTTGTTCCAATAAATGAATTGAAATATTTGACTTGTATTTTTAAACTTTGCAGTCAGAGAAAATTCTTAGAAAACCTCTTACTTGAGTTATAGCTGCTGCTAGAATTGGCTCTCCCCCTTGCCTACCAATGTCAGGGAAGGCGTTACTCCCCTGTGTATCCATATTTTACATTCGCAGTGTGAGTTATACAAACATTCAGATGAAAAAGCAGAGATCTTTCAACTGATTGAAGTGATTTTCTACAGTTCAGAAAGGAACATTTGCTTAGATGTAGCTGATCGTTCTTGTGGCAATAATACTGCAGTACTCATGTCAGCTGCCTGTACTCTGCTGCCAGTGAACGTGTAAGAACTATCGTCTCCCAGTAGTTCTGGTACTGCAGACAACCTTCACAAAGTGCCTGGACTGCCCTGTTCCGACTGGACAAGGATCTCGGAAAAAAAAAAAATACAACAAATACTCCATTCCTTCAATACCTCATTGTTTCTTTTGTTAAGCTTTTCATTTACATTTTTTTGAAATTCTCATTAAATCCTCATGCTTTAACAGCACTCGCTAAGATCGCTTTAGTCCACTACAGAATCACCCAGCTTCTTGACCACATCTAAAGACAAATTTTAAAAACGCAATTAACAGCAGTCAAATTTTACTTTAAAAACACAGAAAAATAAAAGCGATACTGCAATGAGTAAAGGGAATAATCCCCTCCTCCTTTCTTTAAAGTTTCATTAGACCATTGAACAGGATGAAATTCAGATAGAGGCCTTATTGTAACCACACTGAAACAGTAGAAATCTCCCGAGACCATGAAACTCAAACATTTTGGGAACCAACTTCAAGCACTCCTTTCGTGCTTTTAAAACAAAATGAATGAAAGACACTTCTTAATTTTTCTCCCTGTAGCAACATTTTAAAATGATTCCTACAAAAAATGCCAGCACAGATCTGTTTAAAATAAATGTGCATGCATATTTTCTCAACAAATTTAAACTACAATCATAGCAGTCACACGTAACCACACCAGCACAAACTGCATGATGGCTCTCAAGATACTAGACAACTGCACTGATAACATTGTAAATTTGTGATGAAATTAAACCTAGGCTGAAGAGATTGGTAGAAACTACCTACCATGCATACTGCTAAGATGTTTACGCTGTGGTTTCAAATCTTTGTACTGATGTAAGGACTGGCTAATGTGCTCTCATCTTGCAAAATGGCAAGTACAGAGGACGCTTTGTTTCGCCTAGCTTTCCTAAAATAAAAGGTACATCACTTTCAGAGACTAATCCACTTAAAACACCAACCTGCATAATGCAAATCTGAGGTCTGCAGTTTAAGATGGTAGCCTAATCAAAAAGAAGAGAATTTTTTTGAAGGTGACTACTGTGTTTTCTTTATTTATCTTCTCAGTTTTGCCCTGGAAGAGTCCAGTGAGGAAAAAGAATGGTTTGCCTCAAAGTGGTGGAATCAGCACAAAATAACTGCATTACGTGAACAGAAAGGGTGGGCTGAGAAAGATATTTGAGTGTAAATTAATGTTGATTTTAGCTGGAATAACTTGCACTCTTCAACACTTGCAGCTGCACCAGGGATTTGACTGGCTGTATGAGATTTTACACATCTGTCAGCTACATCAGAGACCAAAACACAAAATCTGCTGCTCAGGAATGTTACTTGAATTTGTGTAACTTTTTAGATTTCTAGGTTATAAACCAATAATGGATTACTTAGGAAACTTATGAATGTGCTATGATTGAGTCATAACTACAGTATTGACATCTGTAGCACTAGATAGACTTCTGTTCAGTAGTATTCATAATATTTAAAGAAAATGTAAAAAACATTTTGTTCACATCAGTTCCATGAAATATTAAAAGCCAAAGAGAAGCCTTTCTATGAAAGAATAAATGGAAAGCAATACAGTAATTAATAGCAACATTAACTGCTTTTACCATTAGTATCAAATATTTACTCATTCATTTGGCATCACTGTCCTATTATTTCAGACTTCTGGGATAATTTAAATAGTAAAAAGAGCCTATTCAAATCTGAGATGACAATTCTGGCACTAAGAGGCCTTCAGGATGAATCGCATCATTACCTAGTTTTGGATCTAAGATGCTGAACCATCAAGCAGCGTACCACATCTGTGCTTAGGGCACAATCTGCATTGGCAGAAGAGCTCTGTGGCACGTATCAGGCACTTTGCAACCCCTCAAAAGTAAAAGTTCATTAAGGGCAGGTGTTTATATTTGTCAACAATATAATGTAAGCCAGTGTTTTGAAATCTGCTAATGGACTGACAGTAAAAGCATGAAAACATACTGCAAACTTCTCAGTCTCTTAAATTTCTTACAGTGAGTTTTGCATCTCTGAATTTCCATCAAGCCTTATACTGGTTTTTAGAACAACTTTACTATTTCATTATTGGTTATAAGAGAATTTTCAAAGCGCTGTGCCATGTCATTCATTATATAGCAATTTTTATGTTACCCTTCAGAGCCTCCCACTGCAGCACAACACTAAGGTTTCTGTTGCAATTAAAGCCGCAGTAAGTCGGGTAGATCTGTGATTCCAGTAACAGACCTTGTCTATCTACTACTTTGATGCAGATATTACAATGACTTTCAGGTACCTTACCACTGCCCTTCAATACACTATCTCCTGTACTGGCTGAACTTTAAATCTGATATTTCAGGTCCTGCAGAACCCAGCTGTGATGGGCAGCTACAATTGTTATCATGAAAAGCATTTCAGCATTTGGTGGTTTATTTCCTGGGAAGGGGACAAGAACTTTTGTCACTGGAAGGAATACCTTTGAATGTGCAATTTGGGAAAACGTGTAGACAAAACATGTCTTTATCTGACAGAAATTACTTTATGGTACCATCTTGGAGATGGGTTTAATACCACTAAAAGTTAGCTTGCTGTCTACCGCAAACCTTTTTTCACTAGCATGTATGCCACTGACAAATGGAATGCCATCCAGAGTGACCTTGACAGGCTTGAGGAGTGAGCCAATGTGAACCTCATGAAGTTCAATAAAGCCAACTGCAAGGTTCCGCACCTGGGTTGGGACAATGACCTGTAACAGTACAGGTTACGTGGTGAATTGATTGAGAGCAACCCTGTAGAGAAGAACTTGGGGATACCAATGGATAAAAAATTGGACATGAGCCAGCAATGTGCACTTGCAGCCCAGAAAGCCAACCGTATCTTGGGCTGCATCAAAAGAAGCCTGGCCAGCAGGTTGAAAGAGGTGATTCTCCCCCTCTACTCTGCTCCCATGAGACCCCACCTGGAGTACTGTGTCCAGCTCTGGGGTCCCCAGCTCAAGAAAAACGTGGACCTGTTGGAGCAAGTCCAGAGGAGGGCCACAAAAATGATCAGGGGGATGGAGTACCTCTCCTGTGAAGACAGGCTAAGAGAGTTGGGGTTGTTCTGCCTGAAGAAGAGAAGGCTCTGGGGAGACCTTATTGTGGCTTTTCAATATATAAAGGGGCCATATAAGAAAGGCTTTTTACCAAGGCCTGTAGCGACAGGACATGGGGTAAAGCTCACAGTTTTAAACTGAAAGAGGGTAGATTTTGATTAGATACTAGGAAGAAAGTGTTTACAATGAGGACGGTGAGACACTGGAACAGGTTGTCCAGAGAAGTTGTGGATGCTCCATCATTGGAAGTGTTCAGTCGGGTTGGTTGGGGTGATTTGTGTGTCAATGTATTTCTTCACAAAGCATGCCTGCCTACTCTTCAGCTCATTTGTACTACAGCAAAACCTAGGTATCCCAAAAAGAAGCCCCAGTACCAAACAGCAGATTACGTGGAGTTCATACTAGTTACTAGTACACAAGTACAAACACCTGAAACACTGCAATGATTAGTGATGACCGACGGCCTTCCGCTCTAAGTGTTTTTTTCTTTTTTCCCCCCATGCTTTTAAAAAACAGACTTTACTTGAATGTATGAATAACCCAAACTGGAACAATTACAACTGGCAAAAATCATCCAAAATAAAAAACAGTAGAAAACAAATTAGCAAATACAATGGAAAACTGGAAAGTTTTCTTGGATGACTATTTGCAATGCGGTTTTTTTCCTTTTTTTCTTTTTTAAAGTTGTTTGAATACACACATTTTCTAATTGTGTCAGCAGAGAGAGCGTTCGTGTCAGGATGTTCCTGAGGACTAAGACATTAAAGAGACAAAGCTGATGCATTGTTAGAAAGCCAACTACAACTGTACACAATAACAACTACTACAATCACCAGACTTGGATGTCTCTTTTCCCTCTTGAGTACTTTATGACGATTATCATCCTTGTATCTGTAGATACCATCCTCATCATCATTATCATCCTCATCTGCAGATGAGAAGCCTACAGCAGACGGATAAGGAATTACAAAGTAGTGGCAACCACAAAAATGGACCTTGTGTCACTTCATTCTACACACATATATATATATAAAAATATGACATATATATATATAAAAATATGTGCACCAAACAACCAGTTAGTATATAATGCCAGCAAAGGCTTACCCTGTAAATGTTCTGAACTTGGAGCATGGCTTAAGACACAAAATTATCTTGATCTGAATTTTTCTATGCAGAGAAGTTGAGCAAGCTTTTCTCTGGGGTGATCGTGTTTTCACAGTCCTCCTTCTCCACTTCCTTGGTCTGCCTGGTTATGCCTCTGCAGATCCCCCAACTCCCATCACTGACTGGACCTCCATACAACTCAGTTACGTTTAAATCTAGGCATCATCATACCTGTCACGCCTGCCCAAAGCTGGCCTTACAACATTTCCACAAGGTGTGAGAGAATAAATGATGGACTTCCACGCTGCTAATAGTGGCCAACCTGCTCTCCCAGCTTGCTCTGGAGCTTGCTCAAAGCCAGCACTTAAGGGCTGGCTTGCATCCAAGCAGTTCACTTGTTAGATTACTTGACTCTAGGACCAGATGTGCTAAAATGCTTTCAGAAAGAAGAGCATTTTACCCTACAGTGGTCATGGTTCTTTGAGATGTGCAATAACCTGCACACAAGTCTGCTGAATGTTATTATTCAATAATGTGCATTATCATAATGCCCATGATCCCAAATCATGCTTCAGAGTGCTACTGTTCTAAAAGTTACCAGCCTAAGTCTGTGGCATATTAAAGTATCAAGGTCTGAGGGGAAATAGTTTCCCTTTTCTCTTCCAGATTAAAGAAACAGAACATATGGCTGTATTGTTCAAAGGCATTCCTACAGGGCACTGCGTGGTACGCTGGGGACATAGCTGTGTGCACGGTCACTGAAGGACCTGGGAGGAAAGTCACTTAGTCTCCTGCGGTGTTACTGAGACCTACAAAGGAGAAAATCCTCAGGCTGATGAAAAGAAGAATATGTTCCTGTCATGAAGAAAAGGTCTCCTTGAGGCCTAGAAGTGATTTATATGGTGCATTTGCATCCAGCAGCAGGGAGGCAGCCTAGTTTCACCTGTAAACTGAAGGCAAAGGCCAAAGAGGGACTAACGCTGAAGCTTTGCTTTGTGATCAGGCTTCACGGTTGCTGTGCTTTGTTGTTCCTTTTCTCAGTCCTGAGCTCTCCCTACAATCTCCAATCTCCCTGGAGTACCTCTTCTTAGAGCAATCCCTTTAGTTTAGTGTTTGTACAGAAGGTATCACCATCTGCTTTAGTGCCATGAGAGTCTGCATTGCAACGTGGGCCTTAGAGGTCTTCTACATTTCCTTAGGGAACATTCCTGGGTGTCAGGCATCCCAGTCACATTTCAAGTAGTAAAAGCTGCCGTCCACACAGCCTTGAGCTTGCAAAGGAATACGAGGGAGAGCGTTGACAGTGAATGCTGATAGTCTGGTGACTGGGAGCTACAAACAAGGAGAGCAGGCACATCCACGTAGGAAATTACGCAGGAAACAATCCACAAAAAGCAGTTTTCATAAAAAATACCTGGCAGTTAATTTCTCCCTATCAACTTCTAGATCTGAGTAAATCCAAGCTAGCAGTTACAGACTTGGAGGAGCCCTGGAAGGATTTATTGCCATATGGGTGGAGGGAGGTTTACAGGGCAACCACAGAGCACGAGAGTCCAAGGATGTAAATGCTGTTTATTCTTCGCTTTAAACTGTGAAAGGATGCGTCTATGTAAGTCAGTTATCTCAATGCTTCACGAGAGCAGGGTATGTTCCTGTATGTGTAAAGTGTAGAATTCGTAAAATGTTTCAGTATTAATCTAACCTTATTTAAGGGAGTGAAGAGGCAGGAGAGTTAGAGCAACGCAGACGGCTGCTCCTGTGCCGCTGCTCGGCATGGGAGGACCGGCCGGCAGACGGGCAGGACAGAGGAGCAAAGGTGCCGGCTGGTAGCCGGAGGTGGGATGGGAGCAGCCGGGCTGCCACTCCAGCCATCCCTCCTTACGGACACAGCTGCATTTTACAGAAATCCCACACAACTCTAAGGCAGGCAGCTTTCCAGAGGGCCCCATGCATAGCAATATGCTAATGCGATGCCTTAAAGGTTCATTAATCCGAAGTAACGCAATACTTGTAATAATAAAGCACTTAATGCAGCTCTTTTTGACACGCAGAAGAGACTAGGCTCTGAATTTCCATCAGGAACACATTTAACACACAACCAGGTGGATTTCAAGTAAGAATCTCAGGAGAAATTAATCAAGCTCAGCATTCCTAATTGTTAGAACATAACTAACTATTTTTCTTTTTTTTTTCCCAAAGAACAGAAGTTACTGCTTTACAGTAATACCTGATAGCATTCCCTCATCTTTTCTCATTAAGAGATACATAACTAACGTAGCTGAAAAACTTATACCATACTGCCATTCATTATAAATTACTCTTATACACATATCATCACTTTGCATATAGAGACTCCACAAATACAAGTAAATTGGGAAGCCATGAGTGTGCACTGTATGTCCTTCACCGATGGAAGAACATGGAAGAAAAATGAATGCTAATCATCGTTACTGTGCCCTTATGCATTATTGCATTTATTGGAGGTGTCAAAATCCTTGGTTTTTTATAGTATCATAATATATATAACCTTATTTTGAACCCCCCCCAAAAGCCCACACCAAAAACCTGAAATAAACAAACAGAAATGAAAAGTCTAAAAGTAAAAAATAATAACATGAAATAAAACTACAATATAATTTGATTTTAATTACTTCAATAGAATTCAATGCAGACCAAAAAAAAAAGTATCTTATTAATCAAAAAGCATTAGGTAAGATTTTTTTTTTAAAAAAAGGCTTCATAAGTGACATTTTCAGCTTCAGTAAATATCAGGAACAGATCCAATGAGACAGTACCATTTTAGAATAGAGTTTTCAAAGCACTGAACTAACTTTTTAAAATAAAACGTTCATAATCATTCACTACCAGTAAGTATTCCTTTAACTTACCTAGTTATATTACGCACCTGATACACCAAAGAAATGAATAAATTAATCTCTTAAGAGGGTCAGTATAAACATATAAATATATACGATCTTTAAAGATGCAGATAGGTAGATGTCACGTTTCAGTCCTATCATCAAGTTGCTAATTTCCCTAAAGTACTGGAGCATACATCCTGAAATACCTACTACGTGTAATTGCTCCATATATACCATTAAAATATTATACCTTATTATCCCTATCACAACATAATCAGCATGTAAAATCATACATTCTCTTCTGATGAGATAACTCTGATTCTCTTGAGAGCACTACATCAATGTAGTTATTCCCTCCTGCATGCAATTAAAATTCTACTATAGAACACAGTATGAGATATTTAAATGAAAATTGTCAATACTGAGAACCTAAACTTCCTAATTTGAAGTTCAAATGAAGATTTTGGAATCTAAATTTTGAGAAAACTGCAGTATATTCTACTGTTTGGTCTAGTATGCTTCTATAATTTCACTATGAAATTACTATTAATGCAAGATAACATTGTTTATGATGGCACTTAGATCAAATTATACATTAGTAAACATTAATATTTCCCTTTCAGTACGTTAAAAAACTTGTCATACCCCTTTAACATGCTGTTTAAGAAATATTCCTTCAAGATCTGAAGTTATTTGCTATTATATCGATTTGGACATAATTACTCCAAATAAGTGTGTGGAAGGTGAAGGAAACACGCCATTTCTTTTACTTTTTCTCAAAGCACTAAACTAAGAACTAGTACAAACTGAGGGTGCAGTAACTAATTGTAAATCTAAGTGCAGCTCACTCATTCATAAACAGAATACTGACTTCAGAGCTAGACGGTGAGATCTGGATGATTTTTTTCACTGAGTTTGAGAAATGTCAATTACAAATACCATTATCACTATTACATAAAGAGCAACATATAGGAAATTAGATGATTCATTTTACCTGGCAGTATCCCCTACTAAATTAGGATAGCTTTAATTAAAATTAAAAAATTAGTTTGCAACTGATACGCATTGGCATTGATTCACTTTGTGCAGACTAAAACTGATTGCTGAAGTTTAGAATTTAACCTAATAATATTAAATAAATCTCTAGGCTGAGCTTTGAAAAGCCAGTTGGGCCATACACAAATCAAACTTCAGAGATCACTACTGCAACTCTGCCCTTTGCGTTCAAAATGTTAAATCAGTCTTTAGCAGTTTATAAGAAGACAAAATACTTCTTTCCCCCTAACTCGGATAATAAACTCGGTTCTGATTAGAGATTTCTGGAACGCGTCAGATGAAAAGAAGATTTTTATTAAAAAACATTAACTTGTGGTATCTGGAAAAATGTGCATCATAGGCCAAAGTTATGACAGATGATTGCCTGCCCGTAAACCCAGCCTCTCTATATGCCAGGAAGGGTTCCCTCTGAGCCTGGGTGAGACAGAGAGCATCAGCTTTCAGATTCCCGCTTTGAATCCCGCCTAGACCCAAATACATGTCTACGCTGTGGGTTAGACCTCTTCCAAATCCAGCCTGTCTTCATGCTATTTCTGGGCAAGGATGCTCAAGCTCTGCAGCTCGCTGGCAATGTTACCTACAAACTTCTCGATTCCTAACAGCCCAGACGCTTATGCACATGAATTGGAAAGCTTTAGGCCTGAGCAGGGTCACCACTAGATCTTCCAGACTCAGCTCTTTGTCAGCAAGAACAGATGCTTTGAGCCTGAGGCACAGCCAAGCCAAATTGCCCGCAGTTTTCATGGAAGTCTGTCAAGCTGTAGGGCAGCCTGAACTTCCAAACCACCACACAAGGACTTTGAGTTTCTGAGATGGATGCGAGGAATCTGCCCCGAGGTCACAGGCCTTGGGAACCAGGCAGGCCCTGCTAATAATGGTGATGCTCACAAGAAAGACAAACTGCGGCTCCAGGAGGACATGTTCCTTCAAAAACACCACGTCTGCAACATGTTTCAAAAAATGCGAAATTTCTGGTGAACTGAAAGCCTCAGTCTGTGGTCAGGTCTAGTCTTTATGTCCTGCTTCCCACAAAGTACAGCCTCTCTTATGCCCCCTACCTGTGTACTTCTCTGAAGACTTCTCTATGGCAACACACAAGCACAAACCCATTCCCCTGCACTGCTGAACATGCTCTTCTCTCCCTCGGCCAGGCCATGAAATCTTTCAGATTGGAGCTCATGTTCCTCACAAATAAGGGCTTAGAGCTCATGTGGCGACATGGACCTGTTGGAGTGAGTCCAGAGGAGGGCCACAAAGATGATCAGAGGGCTGACACACCGTTCTTATGAAGACAGGCTGAGAGAATTGAGTTGGTTCAGCCTGGAGAAGAGAAGGCTCTGGGGAGACCTTATTGCAGCCTTCCAGTACCTAAAGGGGGCCTACAGGAAAGATGTGGAGGGACTCTTTATCAGGGAGTGTAGTGATAGGATAAGGTGTAACAGTTTTAAACTGAAAGGGGGTAGAGTTAGATTAGATATTCCTTACTCTGAGGGTGGTGAGGCACTGGAACAGGCTGCCCAGAGAAGCTGTGGATGCCCCATCCCTGGAGGTGTTCAAGGCCAGGCTGGATGGGGCTTTGAGCAACTTGGTCTGGTGGGAGGTGTCCCTGCCCATGGCAGGGGGGTTGGAACTAGATGATATTTAAGGTCCCTTCCACTTCAAGCCATTCTATGATGCTATGATCTATGTACCAGGACATGGACACAAATGCTTACTCCTAAGTGCCTCTGTGTATGAAGAAGACAAATTAGGGATAGACACAGACACTTGAGTCTGGAGACGCACGATAAAGTGGCTTGTTATGGGGGAGATGCAAAGAACCAAGCTCATCCAGTGAGCTCGTCTGCTTCCGTGAACCACCTGGATCAGTATTTTTTTCATACACAGCTTCAAAGTTCTTCAGTGAATAAATTGCTATGCTGTACTGTGAAGGCTGTAACGGGCCAATTAGCAGAAGATAATCTACTATCCGTAATATGCAGTTGATTAACTTCCATTAAAGTCAGTGACGCTAACAATCATGTATGAAGATGTAGCTACAAGCCTACCAAGTATCTGGCTACGCACAGCAAATGAAAACATACTGAGCTTTATTGAATATGCTGGTAAGATACAGTAGTACTTTCTCTTTCTGCTATGGATAAAATGAAATATAACCAGAAATCAGAAACAGATTTGGAAAATGACTAACATTATTACACTTTTCTACGAATCTGAAAAATCAGTCCTATACGTGCAACTCACTTATGGTGTTTCTTATATCCAAAACAATCATATCTTTACAAACGGCTACCTTAAAGAAAGAAAGCACTACTTTAAAATTTAAAGAAATAATCTTTTTTATTGTAAGTATAAAAAATAAATACTCCACTAAGGAATGGAAGAAAAAATAAAGCACATCTTAAATAATTTCATTACATTCTAAGATGCCAAATCATCTGTGAGTGGTTTCTTTTTAGATGAAAAGAAATCAAAATATAGGACAGATGTTAGACAAACCACATTTGAGGTCTATCACACACTGGCATTTTTCAAATTATTTTGGCTCATCTATTAAATAAGGTGTATTTTGCTTGATTTTGAAAAGGGAAACATCAGGAAATATTTAAAGGCCAATTGCTGCCAATTAACTTTGATCAGCAAAAGTTGCATTTGAATCTTTTAGATTCTTTTGCCTGTCTGGAATAACACACTATTCTAAAATCCAGCAAAACAACAACTTGATGATTAATGTGTGTTGGCAGCCCCACCACAAGCTTGCTTAACAGTTGGATTTTAAATAAACAGCTGTCTTCATTATGATGGGAAAGAAATCTGACTGTTTTCATGTTTTCATGTTATTAAAATATGATCAGAAATTGCTTTTTTCCCTTTTCAGACGAAACAGCCAGGCATTATGGTGACAGTCTCTTTCAGCAGTTTGGATAGTTTTAGAACGATCTCACAAGCATCGCCAAACCATAGCCTACGTAGGCTGAAAAAGCCCTTGGCATGCCAACACCAGCTCCTTATTGCACGCTGCAGGGGAGAGGCAGAGAAACCCTCGCACGTAACAAATGGTCCCTGCCACTGGGGAAGGCAGAGGACCCCAGTAGCAGGCCACTGCGACGGACACGTATACAACATTAATGATTTCCCTCGGGTTTAAGGTAATACTTGCCCACGGTGGGATACAAGTGAGAAATCTGTATCCAGCCATGAACTGTTTATAGAAGCTGAAGTTTAATATTTAATGGCCTGTGCAGGCTATTGAATTCTAACATTTATAGATGCTTTTGGTGTATACACTTCTAAAACTTGTCTACTGTGGCCATTAATACTAAGACCTGTGAGGACAAAACACTACCATTTAAACTATTGTAACCTTTGAATGCCAGTGCAGACATTTAGTGTAGATATTATATATCCTAATGGCTAAATTACACAGATATTTTCTAACCGTGTCCATATTACAACTGTGAAACCAAAAATAACAGTCAATAATAGTTTAATAACACGTAAAAGAGACAAATATTAAATCACCTCTGTGTTTTCAAAGAATGAACACTTACTTCTAAATCGTTAAAGAATAGATGCGTGTCCGCCAAATTGAAAATCATCTCTTCCATTCGGAGTCCAAGAGACACAGAGGTGGGTGGATCCTTAAAGAAGACATTAAGCGAGTACACCATCAATGCCATGCCTAACGTACATACCAGACTACAAACTGGAGAAACTGCTTTTCAAGAGAGGTTATGTGAGGTACTAAATGCAACATCCACTTGTTCTTCAGCAACTCTCTAATCCTGTATGACAACACTTACCAGTAACACTCAAAAATACGACTTTAACTCAACTGTTACTGTGATTTTGCAGTGAGACCTCTGTGATGACCCTCGTGCATCCCTGGCATGGGCTCTCTGCCGTCCGTGCAGAAAGAGCAAATCCATTTCACCTAAAACTCCTCCAGATTTTACAACTGTTTACAAGTTTTATGATCAACCAGGGGCATGATAAGGCTGTTGTTACTCAAAATAAACTCTCACTGGTCACATGTAAATAGGATTCAGTCCTGGGAATACCTAGTGACTTTAAAGCAAATCACCGTTAATGTTTTATTTGTAAATGGCAATTATATTTAAAACCACCCCTTGATTCTCCACACAACCACGCTTTAATTATGCTTTCAGTTGGGCCCACCCATGCAGAGTGAACAAATCTATTGTTTGTTATTAATACATAACACACTTTAACTTCTCTACAGAAATTACCATAACAACTTATTCCTTACTGAGCTAATAAACTCAAAAAGCATGTTCAGCATTGTGGTTACCAAATGCATTACAGATGTTTGTCTTGTTGTGATTTTTTTGTGTGTTTTATATATTTTCAATCTGAAAAATGGAAAAGAAAGTCTAATACATACATTTGATATAGAGTTTCTCATTTATAATGCCAAGTATATCCAAGTGCACAGAAGCATGAGTTTGAAAGAACTTGTTACATTATCTCATGACATCCTCTATTAACAGTGTTAGTTTGTCAGGTAATATATTTTAAATAGAACTGCAGAAGTGACATGCCATATTTTACTTGAAAGTAAGTTAATATTCTAAACCTGATGACAACTCAGTTAAAAACCAAGAGATGCAGTCCCTAGTTTCTTTTTCTACCTCTCAATCAAATTAATAGGTGTTTTCAACATGATCTCTGAACTTTCAAACATTTTTCTATAACTACTGGTTAAAAAGCAAAAGGTGTCAGTAGCAGAGTTGGAAAAGAATGGTGATTTGGCAGCTCATTTGCCTTCTAGAAATGCCAACATCCAAGTAAAACTAACCAGAAAAAGAATTTTGGAAAGAAGCATTTAGGAAAAAAGCTACATAGAACATACAAAACATCTATTCTTGAACTGACATACATTAAGAGTAAAGTTTTCTAGCATCAAAAAAAACAGCCTTTATAAATGGGAAAGACAAATTGCATCATGCTGTTTTGATGAACTTTGCCCTTAAAAATAAGCCTAATATTTAAACAGGCACCGCCAAAAAAAAAGAGTATTTGGCTTCTTAATTCAAATGGAAAAACTTTAAAATATGAACAAAAGTATTCTGTCTCTCTGTTTTAATATTGCTCTATTTGTAGACCTACATCTTTATTTTACTTTTGTAGGCATGTGAGGTGGAAAGCAGGTGATATTTTCTCTCTAGCTAGGCCTGAGGCTACTTTTCCCTCTGACAATTCCTCCTTATCTTCATGCCCAGTTACCACCCCACCATCCTTCATAGCTCATCAGCCTGTTTGTTTTTTAAACCAGACAAGGACTTCTGTTGTGCCTGAGCACTAGCAGAAGCCACCCCACAGAAGCCTCTGCTCTAGTTATTGAAAGGAGTTAGACAGACTAAGGATCTAAGATGCAAATGAAGATCACTGGCTACATCTTGATTATCAACTGCTAATGTAACAGTGTAGAACTAACCCCGTTCTGAGCTTCCATCCATAAACAGGAGCATCATTTTTAAAAACAGAATAAATCGTCAGATGAACGATGATGTTGGTTATGAACCCATATGGCTGTGAATATATATTTTAAGTTTCAATGTACACAGGACCTAAATTAAACATTTTTATTAAACTTTTTATCACACTTCTGAGTCTGAAAAAATGGCTTTTTGTAAATCTTTCTGTGAACTATTTCACTCCAAGGTATTTTTAAATGGCAGACAAAACAGAATGGGGATTTCTCTAAAGTAATATTAAAATAATGCCGTTTATTAGGTTAATTCAATTAGGAGAAAAGCAAATAAGACAATCATTGGCACCTACTGAAAATGTCAGATTAAATACCATAAAAGCTAAGAGAAGAAGCAAAACAGGTTTCTTTTCAAAGAAACCTTAATTCCTTGATTAAACACAATCTGTTTCTATAGAAAGTTCCACTTAGCATAAAACCTGTGTTAAGCTGCAGCTCTGGATACCCACATATTTAACAGAAGCAAAAGCCTTATCTGCATTAGGGTTTTAAATATCTGTGTAGTCACAATCTTGCAACTGCTGTAGTAAAAAGCACAAGAGCCTTGGTTGAAGGCACTGCAGTGGATTAAACTCTGATGTCAGACATTACAGTGGGGGCTGAAAACTTTCAAAAAAGGACAAGGCCAGATTAAGGTTTAAAAAAAAAAAATAAGCCCATACCGAACCTTCTTTTGCTATTTTAAGCCACTAATTGCTAACTAATTATTGTGAGGTGTCACACAATGAGAAGGAAAGCTAACAATCTGTTCTTGTTGATTGGGATTTGCAGGTTCAGGTGGAGTGTCTTTTCAGATATGGTCAAAATCAGGTACAAATCTCTGAGGGAGGTACAGTTCAGCTAAAGAAAAGAAATACCAATGTCAAACTGCTTAAGCAGGCCTCTTGTTTTGAATACTGGTATTGGAGCCAAAACATTGTCTGTATGTCATTTCTAAATTCTACCCACTTGATTTCTTTGTTTTGTGGAGAAACAAGAAGCTGAAAAACAGGAAAGTTCACTTTGGGTACAAGGCTTATTTTCCACTTAAGCCTACAGGTCACAAATGAAGGGTTAAGTGAAACCAGGCTTTGTTTTTCTCAATCTCTAAAATATATTAAACCACATTAAAATAGCTTATAATTTAAAGGAAAATTCCTTTAAAGCCTCTGAATATAAATGCTTTCATGGAGAATGGAAATGTATGTAAAGACTGCAGTATTCTAGTGCCAATACTGAGACGTATTTCCACCTGCTCCAAGATACTAAAGAAGGGCTCCAACTTTTTTCAAATTCCAAAACTTAATCAGTTGACATCTGGCTCAAAACATAAGTTTTTAGGTGTTAGAAGCCCTAGTGTTAATTAAAATAACTTATAACTTTATATTTGATCAATAGAACTCTCTCTGTGCATATTTAAAAAAAAATCCAAAAGGAAATGGAAATGCTTTGTTTTGTTTCTTTTTCTTCTCTTCTGGAAGGACAAATCATGTTCTTATACTAGTTTCATACATTTCCACAAAATTCACTAAATTCAAATCACCCTTAAATAAAAATGTAGCCGTTTATACCATGACTGCGCAAACTGAAAAACAAAGGTATTATTTTGTTCCAACAAAGCTGAAGGACGAAAGCGGGGAGAAACGAGAGCACAATAGCAGCAAAAGGAGAGCAGGTGATAAAAACAGATGAGAAAGTAAGAATATACAGAAAAGGGTGGCACAAGCAAGAAGTTATGAGGAATGAGGTAGAGAATAAGGAACAGAAAATCAATCCCTTCAGCAGCAGGGCTGTGCATCATTCATAGTCATTCACCATGAAACTCACTCGGGCATTATGAAGAGAGTTGAATGCCAAGTTGCCAAATCCCCTATTATTTAATTAGGATATTTTTGTTTGTTTGAAGATCTAGCTTTTGTGTTTTAATGATTATGTGAGCAGCTTAGATTTAATTTTTAAAAGGGCGTTTCTAACCCTCACCACAGTGCAGGAACAGATGAGAACATGATGTTAGATCACTCAAAAAGCAGAATACAGGTGAAAAGAACAAAAATTCCCCTCAAGAATTTTTTTTTTTAATTTTGACTTATGATCTGTATTTCTGATTTTAAAGGCCACAAATCATTAGGAAACACTTTTAAAAAATGAGCACCTCCCATTGCTGTAAATAAACCCTACAATTCTCATATGACAGACACATGTTTTAGCATGTTTGCATTGAACATTTGACACTACGTTCCTCTAATGTCTATGGAAATTGCCAACTGTTGTCTGAAGCTGTCAATAAGCCAGGAGAAATTGTGATATGAATGAAACTTCAAGAAAAACATGGCACACTTTCATGACTGCATCTGAGAGCCAAGGGCATGCACGTTGCTACTCCTCACCAACAAGATCTAATATCTATTGACAGCATAAACACTAACGCCATTATCCCTCTTAATGTCAAGAGTCGGTTGTCGTTTAGCAATGCAGAAGAATTCTGCCACATGCCATGCAACCAGAGCCAGCCGGGCGAAAGGTACATCTCAAGTAAACAGTGCCAACATGGGTGAGTCCTGCAGCCAGGAGTCACCCATCTCCTGGCAGCAGACGTATTTGTACCTCTTCGTAGCCGAACACTAGCCACTTTCCTCAACCTCAAGCATCCAGCAAGAAAGGTGTTTATGTTCAGGCCCCAATTAATGAAACTACTACAGGGAACTCGTAACAAATGGAAAAAATATGCTCGCACAAGTACTGCTACGGCAGAGACTAATTAGGCTTTTCCTGCACTAGTCTGCTGCCCGAAAGCAAGTGGTGAGATTCTGTTGGCACTGAGGTTTTTTGTGAGCACTGGGACTTTTCTCCTCATTCTGAACTGAACTGTCATAGATTTGGTGATTTTGGGGTGCCATGCAAAAGCTGGATTTGGCCTGAGAAACTTTTGGTAAATATTTAATACTCTATAAAGCTGTTGTCTATACATATCCATACAATATTTGTTGAAACATTTAAAGTACTAGTGTCTTTTTACTACCTAAATATAATATAATAACCCTCAGGAAACCAAGGCTGCTGAATTAACTTGCTTTTCTGACACATAATGAAAAAAAAAATATTATATTCCTCAAACAGGTAAGCTGCTATTAGAGCAAACACTTCTCAAAATACACCGCCCCTGAATAAGCAAGAGAGGTTGCAAAGCAGTACTGCTTTGGATTTTTATAATGCAAAAAGCTATTAGGAGGAATTCAGAACCTGACTCAGGCATGTACTGAATCAGTAGTAGCTTTGCCCGTCAGTCAAATGGGTGTAGGGTAAAACCTTTTAGTGACAAATATAAGCTCTACAAGAAGACAGAGTGGTTACATGAAGCCAGACAAAACTATCTGGTTCTTCCTTATGTGTAGAATTTTTTAAGGTTACCAAAAAAATCACATTCTAGTTATACCTCACATGAGGTGAACATAAAATGGCATAACAGATTTTAGCACAAGCTGAGACATTAGCTTTCAAATACAATCCTGGAAAAACAAAGTTTGATCTCACAAGGGCATTCCATTCATAAACTGTTCTTATTCACCTAAGACCATGTTCCTCTTCTGAGAATTACTGAGGAAACCCACAGTCTGTAGATATATTCGTCAGATCGGTTATGATTTATAGACTGTGCATAATAGAAAGATCTGACTCATAAGCAGACTTTCAAAAACATCAGTCAATAAGCAGATTAAAAAAAAAGTTAAGGTAAAAAATATTAGACTAATCTGTCTGTGTCCAGAAGTATTCTTCCAAAAGTAGCCTTCTCAATACTGAGCACAGTCCACTGCCAATCGCTCAGAACTAAAATGTTATTTTAGCAATCACTCCTGGAAGTTCTTCACTCTCTGAGGGGAGCTAAACCTTTGCAGATTTTGATGATACCAACAGGTTCCAGACACTCTGTACCTACAAACCAAACCTCAAGTGATCAAAGTATTACTCCCAACGCTATTTAATTATTTACTGAATATGAGAGCTGAGTAAGTACAAAGAATGAACATGTGAAACAGTTTTACTCCTCGATTTTTTTATGTCTTGAAACATCAGTACCGGTTTGCCTCTAGAAAAACAACTTATGTTCTGGTCTTCCTTGTATATCAACCATAAACCAGCAAATATTACTGAAAATTTCCATCAGTTTCTTGACACTTACCCTTCCATATCTGTTAGCATAGGACCCTGTAAGCAAGGAATGGAAAATGATGATTGTCTCATCCAAATCCCAAATGAATACTCTCTGTAAAAAGAGAATCAAATCAATGTGTTCCTCTGTGAAGCTGATACATGAAATGGAAAGTTAAAATTTGAATCGGTACGCGCACAAATGAGAAAATTGTATTGAAATGGTTATATATTAAAACCATAGTTTCCTTGCCATTTATTTTCAGAACTAACAAGTTTTTTCCAGAATAGGGTAATACAATCTGTTAGCTTTTTACTACAATTGCTATTATATCAAATTATTCCATTAGAATAGAATTATAGTTATTGTCAAATACACACAGAAAATGAGATTGTACAACGTATTATTTTAAAGCCAGATGTGAGGTAGAAACTGAAATAAATGAAGAGAAACCCCTGAAAATTAAGTCTTCAGGGTTTGAATTCTGTATTTCTGCAAGTCTTACAAAACAAAGTTCATGTAACAGCTCTTGAAAATTACCTCTAAGAACAAAATAAAGCAAATTGCTGCTAAGCATTTAAATCCCCTTAATCTATGTTCATTTTTAATGGATTTTAGGCACCTGAAGAATGAAAATTATGAACTTCGATGCAGCATGTGTAAGAATTTATGGCATCAGTAAATAATTCTTTCACTTATAGCCAATTGAAAATACGCATTTTAAATTTGTCCTCTGGCCACACACAAAATGATATATTAATGAAAAATAAAGTGTTCAAATACAAGCATTTTAAATCCTGGTGAGACTGTATTTCCCATGATGACAAATGGGCTAAGCTTTTGGAAAGGAAAAGTAATGCAGTGTGGACACTCTTAGCTGTGGTGTGTCATTGGAGATGTGTTCTCAATATAAAGCATGGGCCACCGGGAGGAATGTGAACACAGTATGAGAGAACAAAACCCACTATTGTGCTAGAAGTGTCTCTCATCCAAAAGCAAACCTTTCTTTGACTCGGGAAAAGCTTGGGGTTTTTTTTTTAGTTTTTTTTTTTTTTTTTTAATCAAAAGGAGAAAGAAACCCCCAGTATTTTTCAGAGAAAGTAGGTGCTCTTCATGAAGAAGATTCTTTAGAAGAAAAATTCTACCTTCTATGAAAATACTGTCAAAAAAAAAAAAAAGAAAAGGAGCTCCACTGCCACTTTACTTTTGATATGTAAATTATACTTCTCTGTGCAAAGTAATGGTAAAAATAGAGTCTGTAACAGGTCAAAGACATCTAGTATAATGTACCTCTAGATCAGAGTCAGGTGGTGGTGAAGGATTATTGTTTCTTCTGCCACGTCCACGTGACTTCCCATCTGAACTACGACGCAATCTATCTGAATCTGAATCTTTAATGGGTGTTGACGGACTGTGGATCGTACTGTATTCTGCTGTAGTAAAGAAATGAGATTTTTACCTTTCAGCTTAAACTTCAAAATGTTCAACTTAATTGCTTGTTATATGTGACACTAAAACCAGGATGTTCACTAAAGAGTCACAACTAAAATAATTAAATCTACAGTGATAGGTGGCAATACTGATACATAAATTAATTCAATCAAGTTCAAGTTATATGTAAAAACACAGAGAGAAATTATTTCAGTAAATGAATAAAAAAGGAACAAGTAAAAAAATCTTCATTCCTTCAAATCGTAGAAAAGATCATATCACTTCATCGACAAGATTAAACTCTAAATGAACAACTTTAAGGGATAACAGCTTTTTTTCAAAGAACATTGATTTAATTGTAAGTTTTCAAACATGCTTTAAGATAACCATTATGGTGACTGGTAAGAAAAATACACCCAGGTGTGAAAAAAAATAACATAGAGAAATTGAAAACTTTTCCAAATTGCCTGGTTGCAGACACTTTACTTTTGGATTGCTACGTTTGAGCCAAATGAATAGGATTCTTTCTAAATATGGCATAAAATAGAGTCCTTGTTTTCCCAGGGCAAGTTCAATAAATAAGTTTTAAATATGCATCAACTATGAAGATGAAATTTACAGTATTCTTCAAAGGCCTACTCAACATTGAACTTTTCCAACAAGTACCTTCACGACAGGATACAATTCTTCATAAACAGCATTGTACGCTAATTATTATGCTTCAGCAATATTTATTTAATAAAATATTTACTGTTGTTGAACAGGTAAAAATGAATGGTGATTTACGTATGTAAGACCAACAAAGTTTTCCTGAAAACATGCTAGATGGAAGATGTTTTGTTATTCTTAACATCCATGGACTCGTAACAGTGAAGTGCTTGAACATTACTGTAACAGACACCCAGCATAAATTACCCTTCCAAACTCATTTAACTAGAAGTACCATACTCCTCAGAAATGCGCAACACATTTTTGAATCTCTTTTCAAGACTTCACAGTCTTAAGTTCACAGAGAAAAGACTTTTATTTTGATGGTTATCATTAATTTTTTTTTTCCTAAAAAACCCTATTTTTGTGAAGGCAGCTGGAATTTTCAGCCTTCTATATATTTATCAATTTCACTTCTCAGTTAACATTAGCTACTCTTTAGAGTAGATCATGGCATTCCCATTTGAACAGACAGGTATATTTCTCACACAAGTGATTTTCCTCTCCAAAAAAAGCATCCTGTTGAGGTCAAAGGTTGGATTAAGGAGGAGACTGGACATCTGTGTAACACCACATATTCACAATTACTCAAAATAATAACAGTTGCCTGTGCTGAATGAAAGGAAAAGGTCTTGAAATTCTCATGTACAGCCTTCAAATCTACACTTAATGGAAATTAGTATATATTATATATTTCACATTATACTTTTACCTAAGTATCTCAGGCTACATTAAACAAAGCAGAATAACAAGTTAAGATGTAACTCAAGGTAAAACAAAGAATCTTCAAAACAGTCTCGAACTACACCTAAAAGAGTGATTCTGTGTATGTGCCAAACAACAAAAATCATCCAGCCACGTCAGTCCACATAACTAAAGACAGAGGTTTAAATGTTGAAGATCATATACATTTCAATAATACATATATTTTCCTATGACAATGTACACTTCAGAATCTTTATTTGAACTATTTAAACTTTGAATGCCGATTGCTCAGGGCAGGGAAGAAAGTCTGTTTGTAAGAGCCATCAAGCTTTCCATTTTTCCAAACACCTTCATTTAAGTATACTGCATGCAAAATTTCGAAGACAGGGCTGCAAGTCTGGGTGGAGGCTCATTTCCATCTCCCCTTCACAGATGCAGGTCATCTGTATGGATGGGCCAGACCTTCCCCGGACAGAAAGACTCCCAACCCTACCTCAGGACCCCAAGGCTGGCTAGACACAACTTAGTCCACCCTTCTTGGGACCACTGTACCTGCATCATTCCCAAGAGAGATGTGCCTGTCTTGCTCTTACGGATCTCTCCAGGAAATCTACTCTGCTGCTTTAACAGCCATGTCATTACAAACAGAACATACAACTTCAGCATTCATTACAGCAATATAAGTTGAATCTATGAAAGCAAGGGGAAGAATTATTCCCTTCATTATATCTGCATGCATTTGAAGACTGTTCTCAGATCCCCTTTGTTGTTAGGTCAACCCTTCCCTGATGATCCTCCCTTCTACGTTCTGATTATCAGTCTACATAGTATCTCCAAACTGGATACAGTAATTCAAAGCAAAGTCCAGCAAAGCTTTCCTTCCCACCTCCCGCAGGCTACCCTCCCCTGGACACCACTTGGCAGGAGAGAATTTGCATTTTCTGCAATATTTTCAATAAATGTTAGTTTCAGGATCATCTTCCGAGGAGGAAGGGACACCTAACTGGTCGTTTCTCAAAGACCTGGGCAAATATTACACATGAACTGAATACACAACATTGCAAATACCTGGAGCTTCTGAGCCTACTTAGGAGAGCAGTCTGTTATGAACAGTGTGACAGATGGCAGTAACCAATGGGGGCAAATGTGATATCGCATGCAAGAAACTTATTCCATGTATGTAAAGGCAAACCATAGCATGTACGCCTTGGATTAAGGCTGTTCGACAGGGCAGCCTCCGTGTGCAGGGCCGAGTTACCGGCTCACTGTCCAATGGTCGCTCTCAGGTCCTCATAAGGAAATCCAATTAAAGAATCCAGTATCCAGCTGAGCCCTGAGCCTTGACAAGCCCAAGCCCTGACAAATTCTGGAGCAAGAAAAACAACAGTGGCTGAGGGTACTCGGTGTGCCACCAATATCTGGAGTACTGAGAGCGGTCCACAGGGAAAGGTAGAGCCTGGAAGGAGCTGCCAACATTCCCCATCCCACATTTGTGCAGTTCATCATTCCTGCCAAAATGTATACCTCACACCTGCTCCTATTCAGATCACATCTCCATTTTTTGAGTTCTCATCCTGTCTCCAAAGAACTCGCAGCCCCTCTCAGCATGGTGTCATCTACATATTTAATAGGCAAACACATTCTGTTCCGTCATCTAAATGATTAATGAAAATGTGGTCTGGTGCTAGGCCCAAGGCAGACACCGAGGAATGCTGCTGTAGCCATCCTTCTATTTTAACAGTGAGCTCTCACTGAATTCTCTCTGGGCATGGTTTCCTAAACAACTTTATATAATTCTGATGCAGTTTCTGATAGACTGCTTTAAGGGTAGTTTGCTCGGAAGATTGTTAAATGAAAAGATTTAACTGTCAGGGCAGCAAAAGCCTCACACATTGTCGTTATACCCATTCTTCTACATTCATGGATAGGAGGAGGTTAATTTGTTCAACCTCAGCTGACTTCACAGTATCAGACATATTTTAATAGTAGACATTATGTCTCTAAATCACTGAGTTTAATTTTGTCGTGTTCTTGAGCATCACCAACACAGGGAAGTGCAGAAGAAAAACCAGCCCTCCACAAAATCATGAGCGGAAAAGGGGGTGAGGATCAGCTCTCGCTTGCCTGTCCCAATACTAAAGCAAGATCACTGAAGGAAGCTGGCAGCAGCCAGGCTAAATACAAGAAGGAGGAGTTCAGATAAAAGCCATTTGTGGGACATTTTGCCAAAAAATGCTAGGCTCCCAGAAGATTACAAGGTTTCGAGGAGCCTGAAGGCATCCCTGGAAGAGAAGCATTCAGGGGTGCTACAGCCCTGCCGCATTCGCAGGTTGGGTCTGTGGGACAAAACATGTGATAGGAACGACCCCAGGCTTCACTGCCTGCTTCTGGGAGGTCATTTCAGTGTAGGTCCAGCCCAATCTAGTCTCCTGAGCACCCTCAATAAGGGCTGGAGGACTTAGGAGCTGTCCTGGAGGACACCTTCCAGGTTAGTTTTGTCTGGAACGACTCCAGCTGGGTGCTCTAGGACCACTCTGCTGAGCCAAAGCTCTGCATCAAACCAGACTCACGCTCCAAATTAAAATGCTAATGTAGGCACACCCTAATCATACAAACAACAGCAGCTTTGGAAATCCCCTGAGACGAAAATATCTGGAAGCTGGAAAAGTGCTCAGGGCAAGTCTTACACAAGCTCAGCCCGTCCCTGCTGCTCCCGGGGTATCTGCTGATGGCCGCTGCTGCAGGCCGGGTACGGGGCTGGTTGATCCATCAGCCTGGACCACTACAGCCATTTCTGTGTGTTGTATATGCCTTCACAAAATTATATTAATGTAGCAACAGTTATTCTTCTGCATCCATTAACAGACACATAATTTTAGATCTCCCTACGATGGCACCTCTCTGCACTTTGCCCCAGGCAGACACTAAATGTTACAGCTTGTTTCTGCTTCACACGCTCTGAGTTCATCTCTTCCAAACCTTGATCAAGCGTAATAGACCCAATCTTGACCTCTTTAGTAAGTCAGAAAAACATTTTAATCCAGATTCTATAAATGTATGCCTCCTTTTCCAGGTGTGACTGGTACCTCCTGCTCCTGATCCCTGGCAGTGACCCCTGTAGTGGATGGTGACACCAAGCCAGACAAAAACTACACATAACTGTGAGGAACAAAATATGTTTACATTCTGGTTTACCTAAAATACATGAACCGTACATACTGCAGCAGACTTTCCCTAGGCTTCAAAGCACCATATTATTGTAACTTGACATAGTATTTCATAAACATCTACTTCCCTGTTATGTATCATCGTGGGCAGTTTTGATGGTTTTGTCACACAGGACAATTTTCCATCATCTCATAAATAAGAATACTTTGATTACTTATGAATAGACAATACAGCCACAGAGATACCATTTGCAACACCAAATTCTGTAATTCCTTTCTGTTTGTTATGGAAATCCCCCCCAAAGTAATTGCTGTATTTTCCTGCTATTGATTTCAATGTACTATACAGCAATAGTGTCAAATGACAAATCTGGGGAAAACTAGCTATTCCAGAAATCCCAAAATCAAGTTTAGGTAAATCCGACTGGCAAGTGTGTGGGTACAGCTCTTGCTGTTGACAAAGGCATTGCAAATTTCATCAGACTTTTTCCCTATTACAGTGAAAGGGTATGCAAAACAGAGTAAATGCACCTTATCAAAGTAATCATATCTCATGTCACAATGTAAATCACATGGACAAGATGGGTCTAGGAAAGCTAGTATAGTCAAATGTCTCTGCAAGTAGGTATGTACAAACATTTTCCATTTAGATTGTGCCCAGATAATTGGTTTCCCCTCAAATATTTCGCTTAATTTTGAATAAAGGCCTTAAAGCCTCAGGCCAGTGTCATTTCAACTCCTGTATACCAAAATAAAAATGTAAGATACAGGTAGTTTGAATATGTCAGTCTCATGCTATGATTTGCTTACTTTTGCATAAATAAAGCTTACTTTTGCATAAATAAAGCTAAACACAAAATTTCATGAGCACTATACAAACTTCTTCCTGTACTGCTTACTTAAAACTGGACCAGGATTAAACAATGCAGCAGGATCACATAGGTATTTGAGGGGTTTGGGTTGGTTTTTTTTTTTACTTCTCTATAAAAAAATATGACTATGACATTAGTAGTAAGTAAGTAAAAGTATTAAATAAGTATTGCAACAAATACAATAATGCCTGCTGACATGATCGTAGAAGGATGTCTTTAGTGCTGTTTTGACAAAACGTCAAAATCTTGACCTGAATATCAAATCTAATGTTTGTCTTTTTAGGACTACAAGCACACTATTATAAACTTGACAGAAACCCTGAAGAGGCCTATTTATTTCAAGGCTTGGGTGACTTTGTGATTTGGAATTGTATATTCAAAATAATGACAAAATATAATATTAACTGTGTATCTTATATATAACATATATATTGTGTATCTTATATATAACGTACATTAACTATGTATGACAACAACTACACTAACAAGCACTGCAATGGTCCAGATTTTTTTCTCCCATTTTCAGTGTTGGAAGAAAAAAAGGTGAAGCAATCTCATAATAGGCAGGTAGTACCTCTCTCCAGTGTAGGCATTTCTTCCTTACTCATTAATTTGTGCTTTCAAACAATTTGAAATTATCGTTACGTTTAATCCTACTAAAACCAATGATGACCATCCCATTTATCTATTAAAAAAAGTCTGTTGGAAAGTGCATCAAGTTCTCAGCCTCAACATATCTTGTGATAGTGAGTCAGACTCCATATTGTTGGATAGAATGCAGAAGAGTTAGAAGTTGTACACTGCTAATGTAAAAACAGGAGAATAACCATTATCAGAAAAGGAAATACAGTGCTGTACTTTGCCATCCGTTATTGCATCCAATCTCATTTCTGTTTTTACAGAATTTTCATTGAGTTTCCTTCCTACATAAAAATATACTCTAGATTTATTCTTCATTTATATTTATGAAAAAGAGCAAACAATAGAACACCAGTACTGTACTGTGAATACAGCACTATTTTATTCCGTACAGGTATCAGTAAAAAGTTGCCTATGTAGTCTATTTGCTCTGTTTCCCTTTCCTGCCTCTAATTTATTGTTATGAAATATGATAAGGAGGAACTGTAAAAGTAGCTTTCCCTTTTGCAATCCTAAATGTGATATAGTGTTCGAGGAAAAAGAAGTTTAGTCTTTAAGAGCAAAATGGTGACCCATGGCTGAGAACAATTTTTGTTGGCAAGCACAACCCTTGTGGGCTGCATTGTGGGCTGCATTTAATCTGCATTGTGAAGTATGTGAATAATATGAAAAAAAAAAAACCTTTCAGTAATAATTCAAACATACTTATTACAGAAACCAAGAAAACTGAAAGAGATCAAATCTCAAGAACAATGCTAGTCTCTCTTGTGAGAAACACTGTTCAATAAATTATAAATACAGCATCATACAAAACAGAAGGATAAATTCAGCTTTGTTGACTGAATTGCTAAACAAAAGTTTGCACACACAAAGAATTTTTTGTTACCAGCTGTGATGATGGAGTTGAAATATTGCAAGAGAAAATTATTAAAGCTTTAGAAAAAGTAGTCATTTTCTACATTAACTCTTAGAAATACGTATTATGAATGTCCCTCTAATTATTTTAGAACATCAGGGCAGAGCATTGATTGGAGAAAAAACTCCATCTGTTCAGGATAAATTTCAACACTGGCCAACTGCAGGTGATTAGGTGAGGGTGCGTAAAAAGGTCAGACATACACACACCACTAATTCATCCACTGTCTCCAGTGATTTTTTGTGTCAAGAATTTCTTGAATTGACGGTGGTGTCTGTGTAAATCCAGTCTTTGAGTTTGTCTAAGTGATACGTGAACTGGCATAAACTTTTTGCATCCACAACATCCTGCAGCAAGGAGCTGCACAGCTTACCTATGTGCAACATAAAGAAATACTTCCTTTTGTTCACTCTGAACCTACTTCAATGAATTTCAGTATTGGAAGGGAGAGTGAATTTTTGCCTACAAGTCTACTTTTATTATTTTTTATAATTTTAATTATTATTACTTCTCTTACATACTGCAGCTCAGACAAGAAATCAGGAACTCGCTGTTCGTACCTGGGATAATCTACTGATGTATGGACTGAAAGTTCACCCCAGAAGGAACCTAATATTCTATTGCTATTCTGATGAAAAACATTTTCTTCTGTAAAGCAAAAGTTAGAATTCTACAAGTGGAAAAAAAACTTTTAAAATTCTCACTTTTGAACTGAAGCAAAATTTCCAATGAAATCTGAAGTAAAGCACACATTAAAAATTTGAAATGTCATACTGAGATTGTTTTGTTTAATAATTTTCTGATTATGTCACTACCAAAAGTACAGCCTTCTGTTCACAAGAAAATAACATTAATTTGTATGTCTGATTTATGGAGACAGGGACTATCAACCTCTGTGCAATAAAAAGGTTTTGTCATGACTGAGGTACAAGAAATTTTTCAGATCCACAAAGGAAAGAGAAAGAAGAAACACTGAGCATGGAAAATCTCAGGTTCTTCTGCAAGAATCCTTGGACGTCCTGGATTGCGTGGCAAAAACTTGCATATTTAATTAGGAACTGTGGGAAACCATAAAAGGATTATTTTATATTTGAACAAGGAATTAAACATATTTTAAGTGAAATTATCTGAGCTTTCTGAGTCTGCAAAACTCTACTAAAAATGTCACAAGAGCACATAATTACTTGCTCTCTTTTCACACGTTTCTTACCAGGGTCTTCTGTTTCACTTACTGGCCCAAATTCATAGGAACCACCTATGTCTGTCAAATTATTCTGGTGCCTCTGTAAAGTCTGAAGGCTGTTCTGTGCTTGTCCTGGTATGGTTGAGAACCGCAGAGATTACATGTTTTTTTTAAATATAGAAGGTGTCTAGGGATATCAGCATCCAGTAAGAACAGCTGCAATTCAGCAGCTGGAGCCCATCCTATGACAGGGGTACAGTAGCCTAATGTGATGGCTCTGCACTGCTCCCCACCACCCCTCATATGCAGAGTTCCAGCTGTGGTAGAGAATTAGCAGTCTAACTTGACCAGACGTGGCAAAACATCCTACAGAAATTTGCCTAACTGAAATTAAAATTTGGTTAGCTTGCTCCTTTGTTCGGTGTTTTTCACCCAACTGTGAATTTCCTTCTCTTGAATATGTTCTTCACTTGTCCCCACTCCGCCAGAATTCCCTTCCTCTTTTCTTTGACCCCAACCTTGCTTTGTCTTCTGAGCATACTGTGTATGAGCTCAGCTGAGGCTTTGCAACAGGCCTCAGTAAGAAGAAAGTGGAAAAATTTACACTGTCTAAGGGGAAATGGCAGGCACAGCACTGCATTCACTGGCTGGTCCTCACTTCCCTTCTACCAGGATTGAAGGTTTGTGAGGCAGCGAAAGGTTCTCACCTAATTCTAACCTAGGAACACAACACTGGTAGGTCAGCCACCTTAAACTGCTCTCGTACCAGCGGAGAGGCTTAAGAGGATGAAGACTTGTAATTAAACTGAACTCTAAATAGAGGTACTCATCTCTCTCCATCCAGTACAGACAGAGCCTAAATGGGTTTGATCCTAACTTAAATGCATAAAGACAAACGCGTAAAGATAAATGGAGAAATCTGGGTCTAGCCCTATACTTTCTGACGACTGCAACCATGTTGGTGAAGAGGAACAGAAAGATGGCTTCCATTAGCTTCTCCTAATAGAGAGTGGCCCACAGCAGGAACTTTTCTAAATGTGTCCCTGCCTGTGGTACAGGCAGGCAGCCCAAGATAACCCATAGCTACAGTAAGAGTTGCTATTTGCAAACCATTTGAAGGAACATTTTCAGAAATGTTAAATCAGTAACATAAATACCTCAGGGAAAGAGGCGGCAGTCCCAGCAATGCCAGAGGAGGTGTGCACATGTCCAAGGAATGGCTATGTCTAAGCAAGCAGTGGCAGGGTGCCCATGGATGTAAAGCTTTCAATACATGAAAGCATGAACTAAAGGAGGACTTGGGTGGAGGACCCATCCATGAGAAATCCCATCAAATTCTTTCAAAGTTTTAGAGAAAACTTTCTTAACAAGAGTGTGGAAGATTTGAGGGAGAAAAGAAAGACTTCTTAAAAAGGAACTGAGAGAAATGTTTCGTCCAGGCTTATAGAAGACAGAAAACTATTTAAATAGGAAGTCAGTCTGTAAGCCACTAAGCCTGAGCTTTAGAAAAATATACCTCTTCTGTCTGTATAGGTGTTTATCATTGCTTTTAGGAAGTATCAACTACTTTTAAAAACATATGCAAATATTTTGCAAAAGATGATGACACAGATGACACAACGATTCAATCTTGATAAAAGCTAAAACTCGATCACCTTTGTTTTTTGGGGTAAAAGGAACTTACTGCTTACAGCTTAAAAAGAAAAGCAAACAAACCCACAAGAAAACAAAACCAAAAAATGAAAAACAAAGTGAGAAACAGAGTAATTATGCAGACTCCAATACACATCCATATATTCTAAAAGCCACAGACTCCAATATGCATTCATATATTTAGAACAATTCCTTTCTCAAATACATTGCACACACATGTGATTTCGTGTATATAAACACACACACCAGCTGTGTTTTCTTCCCTTTTACTTTCAGCAAATGTATCAAAAGAGACAACACTGCATACATTTTTTTCAGGTACACACTCATGCAGGAAAGCAGCAGAGTCCTAGCAAATTATATTAAAGCTCACATTGCACATGCAAGATCAGTCCCATCAAGTACTTCAAGAAAATGAAAAACAACCTCTCCCAACAAAACTCCGAAACAAAACCTCCCGATAACATTGCCAAATCATAGCTGCTTCTTACCGCATTACTGAGAAACACATCTGCAACCTTGGACTTTCTCTCTGACAGATTTCAAACTCCTGCCATCTACTAACTACTGACATGCTTAAACTGTTTAAAAATGTATTATTATTTTTTTTTAATAATGGGAAAAGTATTTTTCACCCCTTACTTCCAAAAACAGCTGCAGCAGTTTGGCATAAATGTTCAAAAAATATCTCAACTAGTAAAGGACTGCCAAATTCCAGCAAGAAAGGTAAAATGACTGGGAAAAAGGACAAACCACTGAAAATCTTTTATTAAAATGGAAACACTTGTGCAATTTCAACTCCCCATTACAAGCATTATTATGTCCTCTGAAAGTGGAAAGCTCTCTTTCAAGTGGACAGTTGGGCTGTGGTCTGAAGGCCTCTTGATTTCAGTCTTACTTAGGAAAAATCAAAGGAGTTTATCTTAATGAAGACAGAGCTTAAAAGCATCAGGTTCTGGTTTAGTGTAAAGACTTTCCCATATCCTGCCATTTTTAACACAAGCATTTTACAAATAAATACAAACAACTTGTATTTCGCACAAGATTTAAAACTTTTACTGATCCCAGTTTTTTCTTTAGTCTATTTTCCGTTAGAATCTGTGCAAGATGTGCCACAGGCTCGGGATTAAGAAATAATAAGTAAAAAAAAAATCAACGACTACACCAAAAAAAAAAAATCCAATTCAACCCCCTTTCAACTTACAAAAAACGTGCCTCATAGGGACCATAAAATCCATGTAATTACCTGCTGCAGGATCTGTAACCGCTTGACTGGTGATGCCAGATGGTGGTTCTTGAAGCTGGTATGTTGCATTTGTGGAGGGTGTCGTTGGGCTGGTGTTGCTGTTTGTCATGTAATGTGAAGGATATGGTGAGCTATTATAATACTGTGCATATTGGCCCTGGCCAAAACTGGGATAGGAGGGATATTCCTGCAAGACAAAAAAGCAACTGAATAGTCCATCAAAGTTTTGCTACTTTTTAGTATAAATTCCAAAATATAACTACAAACACATGTCAGGCTTTCAGCACGTATGCTTCCTGGACTGGATGCTGTAGGACCTAAAACTGCGAGGCAGTAAAATGAAATCTAAATTACACATAATTTAGTATGTCTTCTCATACAAATAGTTTATTAGACACACTGCTGAAGATGTGTGAATAAGAACATCAACCCCAGACAATTAGTTCTACTATTGGAAGATGACAAATTGAACAAAAACATTTATAAACATTAGTTTAACTTGAAAGGATGCTAATTTCTTTCAAAAAGCTATTTAAGGGCTACATTTTTTTCAGTGGATGAGAATTCTAAGTTTGCCAAAGTTTCCTCAACTCATATTTACAAATTTACCTGCTGTGAACTATTAAATCCAGTAGAATTTGTGAGTGAATTATTTCCTGCATATATTCCTGATGATGTTGTAAAACTGCTGCCTGAAATGAAATGAAAAATTATGTGAATTACTAAAACATAGTATCGGAAAATAACTTCCATCACGCGATTATATCATAAGGATATGGCATATTTGTAATATTTCCCATATGTTGACCAATTTGGTTGTCATCAGCTCTGTAACATGTTAATATACGGAAAGTGATAATTCATCGTTCCTACACCCTGTGTTTCATTATTGTAATAAAAAGAAATTTAGACAGGAATTTGGAGCCACCTCAGGTCTGACTGAATATTAGGCTATCCCACCCCTCTGAATAATCCCCAGCGTTGCGGAAGCAAGCAGGGTTTCTTCGCTTTCAGTTTTTGTTGAACAATAAATGTGAGCCTTGTCCCGAGAGATGCTGTCTCCCCTCACTGAAGCCCACTGGCTCCATTTCTCCATTTCCAGAATGGGGTCCTCTCCCCTCCCTGAGCCTCAGCCCCTCGCAGGAACAGCAAAAGCCATAACTCCCTGCTCCAAACAGCTCAGCCCCACCACGAAGCCATTAGGATTCGCTAATCGATCATAGACAGCCTTGGGCTGCAAACCTTTTTCTTTTTTGATAGAGTCTACCGGGCATGACACAAGGGAAAAAAGTAGCTCTCTGAGAGGGGAGACCCAAGATTGAATTTAGCCCAGAGACTGAATTACCGCCGTCACCTCCCTCCTCCCCTCAGGAGCCACCAAAAATAGGCAGATGGGGCTCTTGTTTAATACCTAACCTGAGAAGCTGTTCCACTAAAAGGGCAGCAACCCCCTTTCAGCTGTTTTGCCCTCGCTGGTTACAAACCAGGAGTGACACAGCCACCAGCTGAGACATATGGATGCACAGGGTGAAGCTACATAAGCCACCAGAAAGTCTGTAATGAGGCAACCTATTGAACTCCTCCAGCAGGAGAGCACCAGCCAGCGAGGAGCTGGCATTAAAGTGTACGGGTTGTTTACAGCCCCCTTCGCAGCCGAAACCTGCCTTAGTGCAAAGATATACCGAGACCTTCGAGCAAAAGCTTGAAGGTGAGCCAAGGAGGCAAGGAGGGATGGAAACCCACAGGGAGCCAGGCGTACAGATGCACCGACCCTCTGATGCACCCGACACAACCCAATTAACAACCAAATCCTATGCAGTGGTTACTCATTGGGAAAAGCGACGTTTCTTCCAACTCCAAACAGCCAGGAATGCAGGCAGGGCTGCATGCTTAGTACAACCCCTAAAGGGCATTTGTGACCTATTTAGTTTTTTAAACAAAAAAACCACCCACCCAATAGGTATCCTAGTTATCAGAAGTCAGAAGGGAAAACATTTAAATGCTTTGATTGCAAAAGTTACTAAAAACGCACACAAATTAAGCCTCAGAGTAGATGTGAAGTATGTCCAACAGCAGTGGGAGTAAAAGATGACGCTTAAACTTAACGTGTGATAATGACTGTAAACATTTCTCCTGTATTTGCTATTAGTGCAAAAGCTCTGTGGTTGTTGATAGATGCTACTAATCCTGTGAACTAAAATCAGATTACTTCAGCAGAAGAGTTGACATCCAAGTTTAGCAGATAGTACAGATAAACAGTACTAATGAGAAAAACATGTTGTTTTAAATTTAATTTAAAATTGGAAAACAGATGTTATTTTTTATTATAACAAACCCCAGAGCCAAAATACAGCTGAAAAATATTTTAAATTGCAAAACTTTGAAATGCTATTTTATTTCTAAGAGTGCTTTGGCTGGAAGAATGTAAGTCACTGTGTCTCTTTCTATTTCTGTAGTTATTTCTGAGTGATGCAGTAATGCATTCAAACTCAAGTTTTATAGTTGCATGGTTTGAACCACTCTGAAAAGATATAAAAGGCCTCTCATAGAAGAAAGAGGGCAAAAAAAAAACAACACCCAAACCTTTTTTTGATGAATACATTATCTTCCCACATAAAGTCTGGCAAATAATTTGCAAGAGCAAATGAGAAAAGTAATTACATGGCAGCCAGCATCTCTCCGTCTCAGACAAAGACACACACATACTAACAGGCAGATCTCTCTTTCATCTCATGGTCAGCACTGGCTCCTATGGAGGAGGGGTAGGGGTCTCCTAGACCGTAACAAACATGAAGCAGGTTTCTCAAAAACAGCTCTGTGGGCCACCCAGAACTACTGGCCTAAAGTTGTTTTTAAAATACTCCAATTTTGCCATTTGTTTTTTAAATAATTGGCCGCGGCGCAGCGTAGAGCTGCTGTTCCCGCCTTCGCCGCACAAGCACAAAAATAAGAATCTCCACGGAACGCGCGAGATTTACTGCCCCAGGTTGGCTGGCTATGTAGCTTTAAAATGTGATAAAAGCTGTAAATTGCAGGTCAAAGGTCTATTTTGCAAAGAGCATGGACCCACATTAAAGCTGGGAATCCCAGTCAGCGTCGGAAGACGGCCGATCCCTGCTGGGAGCAGGGCGCGGGCTCCCGGGATGCCATCCTCCCCGGTGTATTTGCCACAGAGGTCCATTTGCTTTCCTGGCCCAGCCTCCTTGCCATGGGCTATGTCCATCATCAGGGTACAATGTATGTGGCAGAAGTTTAGTGCAGCTCTCCTGGGAAAGCCGAAGACGGCCAGATGGGCTATTTAAACTCAAGGTTTCTTCCGTTTGCTTACAGTGTTTAAAAACCCTTGGCAAAGTCCCCCTTGTTGTCCTAGTAACTGCTTAGCCATCCAGCACAATATTTTTATACTGTATAATAATAACCGAATACCTTAACGTTTACTTTTCTATGGATGAATTCCCAAACCAATTGGTTAGTATAGTCTCAAAAATCGCAGTCTTGGTAACTAAAACAATGCTGGTGCTCATCACAGGTCTAGTACCCTTCCATCTATGAAGCAACTGACATGAAAAACAGCTTGAGGAACACCCTCACTAAAGTAAGGGTGGGGGACAGTGGGGAGAGAGGGTGGCAGAACCGCCTAGGTCCTCTTCCCACCCTCTCCCCTCCTCACACCCCATAATAGGGATGATAAATTTGTAACAAACAAAAATCCAATTACCAGAATAACCTTAGCAAGGAGCCACAGGCAGCGATTTTCCTCATCATTTTCAAAAGTTGGCAGTCTCTCCCTCTGCTATTGTTCGGTGACTAATCACGCTGTAATTTTAGCAAGGTCAGGAAAAGCACTGGGTTTAATTGGCTGCACACGCACGGCGAGGCAGCGCCTTTACGTCGCAGGGAGACATTCGCCCCGGGGAGAGGAACCAGAATAACTCCGAAGCTTTTGAGCGCGAGGTAACCCCAGTCAGGGAGCACGAGCACGGCAACTGCAAGGCGGCTAGGAAATCCCCTTTACTGCGGGCAAGAATGCCTGCGGGGCCCCGAGTGTGCCGTCATGTAACGCTGGGTTGCGAAGTAGGTTGTGGGATCCATTATCTCCATTTAGCAGCTCAGCGGCCGCGCGCAGGAGATGAAGAACAGCTATTGCAGGCTATGACAAGGCTGGGGCTGCAGCCTGCCCATATACTGCTAGAGGCGAAAGGGAGAATAAACTTATTTCCCTCTCTGGAGGTTTCTGCATAAACAACTGAACAGCGGCAGCACTACCCCCATCTTCTGTCAAGAGAATCAATTTTGTCCTTAAATAATAGTTGAAACTATGAATAGGTTCTCCTTCCAAAATTACATGAGGAAAGGGAAACAAATGTCCCTGTTTACTTTTAACATCTGTTCAATCAAAAGGAAGAATTAAGTCAATTCAAAGTTGTTTCATATTCAAAAGTGAGCCTAATGAAAACAATAAAAGGACACATATTCTCATGTATAGTATAGATATATACTGTCAACATTTAACTGCAAGAAAGACCTGTTCAGCAATGTGGTTCTCTTCTACTTAGCTTCTAACAACTCCGCCAACATTTTAATTTGAAATATGCTCCTCACTTCTACTCTTATGGTCCGTAAGGTTTCCGTAGGAGACCAGTCCTTCCCTCATCCACACGCCGTGCTGTTCATGAGCACAACAGAAATGCCACACACATCATGGGCACCCTCAGGCTCCCCCACTCCGACCTGTGGCTCTTCCACCCAAGTCAGATGATCATCTGCCTTCCACCGGCGGGCAGCTCTCAGCCCAGAGCCGAACCCAGGCTCGGACCCCCTCCTCCCTCAGCCCCGCAGACAATGCTGTCATGAAATCAATGCCTCTGTCCCTCCTCTTGGGAGAGCTTCACAACTGGGTCATCTTTAACACATTTCTTTCACAGAATATTTTTAGACCCTTGCCTTTCAATGCGTACAGCTGAAATGCTTTCCAAGATCTTACTGTTCCATCTCTTGACAACCACCACCCTTTCATGACCTTGACAATTCTGATCTTACACACATTTTGCATATCGCAGAAAACAAAGCAATGCCCTTTATGACAGACCTCTATGGAGTCCATTGACTGGGTCCTAGCTTTGCTCTACTCATGCCAGAATTCACTGCTTATTCTTAAAATTTTCCAACAAGCACTCTCTCACATCATCCCATGCTGCTCCCCCTTTCCTCCCTCCATCGAATGAGTTTCCCATAGACATCTGCAAAACTACTTCATTGTCCTCCCTAAAATCCCTTTTTATTGACATCCCTCTGCTCTGTATCTTACAAAAACCCCCACCTTCAGAGCTGTTAGATAACCAATATGGGGTGACGACTATTATGCCTAAAGTGTGTCAGCTTTATCATTATATTAGGCCCTAATAAGCCTGTGTGTTTTATTTTACCCTCCAACTTCTATGAGGACTATATTTTCATTCAGCTGTATCAGTTAGCACAACAGGATCTTGATACATGACTGTGGCACGAAGGCACTACTGCAATAGAAATTATAGGCAACACAGACATGATTTTTCAATAACTCTATTTCCTAGCGACCATGAACTATCAGTTCCTCGAGAGCTGGAATGTCCATCCAGGACTTCCTTGTAGCTGGTCCTGGCAAGCATTTTTAGCTCTCTCCTACAGAGAAGTAGTTTTTTTTTCCAGAGGGGAGTATGTGTGTGGGGATTTTTTTTAGTGTAGCTATCTGCATAAAGCAAAAGGAATAACCTGGTTATGGTTATATTTACCCCGGTGAGTAGAAGATCACCACTATTCAGCATGTAGATGAAAGTCTGCATACTACTCTTATACTATCTTCCTCTTACTTGTCAGAGCACACTACAAGTAAGCAATACTTCAGATGTCAGATGGTCACTTCTGCCCTACGGAGCTACTCAACACACAGTTCAAAAGAGGATTAAAAAAACCCAACAACAACCACCATCTCTCTTGTGCCTGGGCCAAGGACTGGATCAATATCCCCTTAAAGCCGTGGAACCAAAGCAAAACCTCATTCACTTGGTCTCTGAAAGCACTTCTGCCTCCAGACATTTCATGGAGCGTTTACACGCTGGCGCAGAGTTTAAATGGTGCATGATAATAATAAAGAGAGGTGCTAAACTTTTAAAAAATGTGGTCCAATTCTGTGAGTGATCACTTATTTCAACAATTCTAAAATGTGCGGCACACCTGATTTCAACTGTCAAATTCAGGGGTGAAAGGTCCTGCAGCAGACATCCAAAATTAGCTATTTGTCGTAAACAAAGACTTTTTAAACTAACTCTTAAAAGTGGTTAAAATCCAGAATCAGGCACACCCAGCGACTTCCCGATACAAGAGGGGAAAAAGGAATTGGGAGAACAAGGTGGAAAGATATTTAGCAAACTAAACAGGCAAGTAAGGCTACAAAATATAATTGATAATAATAGCCCGCACATACAAAGACTTACAGCTTTTAAATAGACTTCAAAGAAACAGACTTCAATCATTACTTAGCTACCTCCACAGCTGCAGTAGGTATTTTTATCTTCTTTTCCCTCCCCAAACACACTCAGGTGTCAAATTATATCTGGCACTTCCTAAATTCATAATCCGGACACGTTTTCCAGGACTCGCTTTGTCGCATTCGCTATTTGTTAAACTATTGCTATTTGGAGACACATTTTTAACTGTAATAACACTACAACACTTCACTATTTAAAAATTAATGAAGTCACTAAGTGAGGGATCTTCCAAACGGCTGAGAGCTGACCCGTCGCTGCTCTCAGCAAAGGCAATCAGCATTTCAGCTCCAACTGCAATAACATCAGAGGTAAGCACTTGAGCAAACATTCATTTTTATGCTAGGAATGTAAAGAAATAAGGGGGGGAAAAAAAAACCATAGCATCAACTATATCTAATTAATGGTAGTATCTGTTTATACAGACCTTGCATCTGGTAGCTATAGGGAGCCTGTCCAGGTTGAGGCGTGCTAAAGCTGGCACCGTAGCTTAGAAATCCTGTCTGTCCAGGTGACTGTGACTGTGCCAATCCACCTTCTGTCTTGATGCCTGCCCACAATGCACCTAAATCAGTTAGTGACAGCAAATCTATTTGTTCATATTCAAACAGGGATGGGAAATAAAATCACTTAATTAACAGCACTTTTCACATATACCTCTTATTGCAAGCGTGAGAGAACGAATACCGAGAGCATGCACAATGAATGGGGTAAGGGCAGTCTAAAAGCACACATAACACTGAAGTTCACCAGGGAGAGGTTAAATTCAAAACTGTGTTCCCAATAACTGCAAAAGAAATTTATACATGAACAGGAATTTGCATTATTCCTTTTTTTCCTTTCCTGCCAGAGGATAACTTTTCCATATATTCATGACATTTCACAGAGTTAGATTAGCAACTTTATATGATTTTAATGAAGCATAGCATAGCCAAGCTCTCCTACCATCCACCCATTAATGACATAGCTGAGATTTGCATTGTGTAATATTCCTACATGAAAATTACATGGCTCCGAGTGCAATGGCTAAGGAATTAAAGAGAGAACTAGCAGCATTAAGTGTAATGATGATTTTCAAAGCTAATCAAACACTACAGGAGGCATTTAGTCTTTTAACAAATAAACACCTAATAGACAGGAACTATTCCTGAAGCAATCTCCCAGACTGGGAAGAACATAGCAGAGAGTCATTAATCTGCACTGACAGGGAAATCCATTACACATTACATTACCCTCTCATTTCCAAATTTAGTAATAAAAGAATCCAAAGTCCAACTAAATGAATGACTTGCATCCCAAATTCAGTGATTCTTCCCCCAATTTGTAAGGCAACAAGGAAGTAAACATCAGCAAGGGAAACACTGAGGAAACACACACAATTCAGCCTCTGTCTCTTAGTTTTAATTATAAGGTTGTCCCAACGTGAACTACCATTTAAAAATAATTATAGCCGAAGCAATGGAAAAGTAATACAATACTCTTAGGTTTCACTGTGGCATTCAGTGATACCTCATTGTTCAGAAACCACCGTTATTTGAACCGAATTAACTAAGTGTGAATTAGTAACATTCCTTTGAAAATGACTGTTAATGTAAGTCCATTTCCTGGTTGGATTTTTTTTTTAAAAAAAAAACAATATTCAACAATGTTTGAAGGTAGGAGAGGACTGAGAAGTTACTGTGTTTGCAAAACTTCGATATCTCCCTATATACAAATGGCAGCATAGTTTCTTCTGCCACTTGAATCATTATTTTTCAACTGCTGTCATTAATTACCCTTAATTCCTTCTGCCAGACCTGCTAACTGCCAGACTAACCCTGTTTGCTTGTTTTTCCCGAGTGCTTACTTGCTTCTTCTGTTTCACGTTACAATTAAACAATCCCAATGCTGAATCTGACACCACATTTCCAAGGGGAAACCCCTGCTATGGATGTTTTGGTATCGACAATCTCTATTTGTTGTCTCTTTAAGGACTTCTGAAATGCTGATTAAATATTGCTTAGAGAAAGTTTAACTAAATCAAGCATTAAATTTCTAGTCCAGCTTTAATGGCCTGATTCAACTCTCCATGTCCGAGGAAGCGGGAGAAGTCGACCAAAGACAGCGGCAGGAGGATGCCACTTGAGTGAAGACAACTTGGCACTGACGTGCCCTTTTGCAAACCTCCATGCTATGAAGAGCCTTTCATCTCCTAGGACTTATTCTTCCCACCTGCCCTCATCTAGAAGGCCTTCACTCATCAGACCTTGATGCTCCCTTCTTCTCCCAAGACTAATGTATGCAAGAAAGCAGGAAGGGAGAGTGAGAAAACATAAGGGGACTGCCAGTATCTGGAAAGAAAAGAAGTTGGTAAGCGAAGCCTTTGCGAGATGCTGGTACGGGAGCGGGCAGGAGGAGGGAGCCGCAGGAAATTCTCCAGCCTCCTCAGGGGCTTTGCAGATGAACCAGAGCCAGGAGCCCCTGGGAGGCAGCTGTCAGTGGCATTCCGCTCCACCCCCCTTCCTGCCTGCTCCCTTGCACCACGGTGGCGGGCGGGGAGTGGAAAAATGAAGAGGCTGGAGGTGTATTCGAGACAGCACCTTCCCAAACTCTGCCCTAGGGAGAAAACGTGAGGGAACGTTGATATGTGAATTCACGATTACTTTTCCCCCCACTAAGCCCCAGAGTAAAGGAACAAAAAGGAAGAAGCCCCCTACTCCAACTCAGAGTTTTTCCTTTCACGCACGTCCTAAGTCTCCTCTCTTTATACCTGCTGGAAGCTCTCTGTCTGGATGAGAAAAAGGAAAAGGAGGCAGATGGTACATGGGATCTAAGCTGCAGACCCAAGAGGAGAATTTTGGCTCTACGCAAGGCTTCAGTTCCTGCCTGTTGCAAATAAGCATCCCAGTGTTCCCCATATAGTTTATTTTGGGAACATGGACTATATGATGCGCTTCAAGTATGCAAAAATATATATGGTGTTAGGTCCCAAAACTTTTTAATGGTTATTTGCTTTTAAATATTACTGCTATAAAATACTTCACCGAGGAGCACCTTTGCCCCAGCCATGAGGGACTGTCTGAAGAGAACAAAATGCATTAAAATCCACATGGCTCAGGAGCCAGGGGGTTCAAGTGGCCAAAAGCAGCTCTGCAATGTAAAATGTTAGGCAAAATTATCCGAAGTCCCAGGCACGGGGGATAGACTGGGAAAAAAAAACCAAAACAAAACAAAAGAGTAGGCAGGCATGTTAATCTTCCCCCCCCCTCACGAGCAGTTGCCAAGTAAAGCAACTCTCAATTATAGCTCGGATGACTATGAGACAGCTAAACTCAAGTAGGGAAATCAAGGCCTTGCTGAAGTCAGTGAGAGTTTTATAGCTGACTTCAGTGAGGTCAGGATTTCACCCAGAGGAACCAAGTAAAAACCAAAAAAAAGTCACTGTTTGGGCTGCCCAAGCCACCGCAGACAGCCAAATATGAACATGAGGTGTCCACAGGAGAAACGGGTCAAGAAGAGCGCGGTGGGGAAAGGGGTCATCTGTTATCACACCACACGATCCAGCTGGAAACAGCAGACGAGCTCTCATCAGCAAGATGAGCTTGGGGGGCGGGAAGAATCCCCATCTCCATAGTCTTGGAAAGGTAGTTTAAATATCCTTAAAGTATTTTGTTTGTGTAAGTTTAAAATATGTGGAATGGAAACAGAAACATCCAATTCATGTTTATAACCATGTTTTTGGTGGTAAGTAATCAAGGCTGTCGCCACAGGAAGAATGCTTCCTTGGGTCATAATTATTGATGATCTATTGATGAAACACATTTTCTTAAAGTAAAGGGACATAATAATCTATTTCTTGTACCTGTTGCCGAGAGTAATCTGCTGTAGGATACGCTTGAGACCCAGTGGATTTCAACTTGCAGATTTCAGGATGAAAGATTCACCAGTTTTGCACTTAAAAGTTTTAAGGGTTTTAAGGGGCACAGCTTGTACCGTGAGTTCTGTCCTTTTGGTATAAAACTTACATTACCTAAATGTAACTTCACAAAACATACTGCTAAAAGCATGCGGATTGTATATTTTCAATATATTCCCACAGAGGAATATAAGACCTGTTTTCTAATACTGCATCCTTGCTGCCGAGCTCCTATGTGGTATGCCAGCAGACAGTCTGGCAGCAAAATGGTCTCACCCACAGCAGCTTGTTTTAAAATTAAATTGTTTTTTTAAATATTTGCTACTTAGTACTATCTCCTTCATCAAGCAGACAGAGCTTTAGTGGCAATTTACCTCAGTTTTCACCTCCAAGGAGTTTTAAAACATTAAAAGTGAGATTTTTTTTTTGGTGGAGTTTTTTCTGAGTCAGTTTTTCACCTGCTGAAAATCAGTAATCTGGATCAGCTGAAATTCAGACCTTTATGTACCCTACTGCATTGCTCAAGAGCAGAGCTCCTCAGCAAGTCACCAGGAGCTCTGGCTGTGTAATGGAAGTCCCTCGATCTCTTTTCCCACTTCACTGCTAATAAAAACCTAATGAATCTTTCTCCCAAAAGAGAGCCATCCTCTCGAGTAGCTTCTTAGCTCTTTAACACATAAATTAAGCATCACTCCAATGGGGAAATGACCAGTCTTCCACTAGAAACGCTTGGGAGCACAGCTGTCCCACTAAGCACTGAGCCAAGGGTCACGCAATCTTCTTCTAAAAAAACAATTACCTCTGGAATAAAATAACACGGACGTGGTTTCTTACCATACGAAGGGATTCCATAGGGTTGGCCGGGCTGGGGGTAGGTGGCATAAGCTGTAGCTTGTTGCATCCCCGTTGTAAACTGTGTCTGCCCATACGCAGCCATCGTTTGTGAAGAGGGGGTAGGAAGAATATGTGGGTATGGTCTGCTATTGATTACAAATGACAGAAAATAGGACAGACGCTGCATTAGACAGACATGCCTGTACTTATTTTTAGCCTTATTATAATACTGCTACTTCATTAACACATAATCATAGGCTGTGCTAGACAACAGAAACTGTAAGACAAAGACAAAACAACAATAAGAAATCCATGATAAAAGAATAAGTAAAATAAGAACTTTCCAAATATTTTTCAAATACATTCTTAGCATTTAAAAAAAACATTTTTTTTTCCCTAGAAGCTGTTGCGGTTTAAATTATGACTTAACAGATGGACCCAATTATTATTTTAAATGAGGTTAAAATCTGCCTATTTCAGTTATTATTATTACTACTACTATTATTATTTTTAAAAGATATCATACTTGGAAGGGTAAATCTGTGGTGGGGAGAACTGGTGTGTTTGTCTTGGGCTGAAACCACTGCTTCCAATTGCTGCACCAAGGAGAAAAGAAAGCACACAGAAGTGTAAATACACACACCAAAGATAAATATTATTTTTCCTAATAGAATTTCAGAGTATTAACAAGATTTTAATTAAATTCAAATATAATTGATACCTTAGATAGAAAATAATATTTTATCAGGAACTATACAAGAATGCTTAACATTAAAATCTTGATTACGAGTTTCAAATACTAAATTGCCCCTTTGTACAACTCCTGAGCAATAGTTTATTCTTTGCTCGCACACAGACAACATTTTCAATGCAAACAACCTATTTCCTAATGGAAACATTTCCCTTCATATTTTCAAAGGATTATTGATATCTCAAGTGCAACATTTTATTAACTTTTAGAATTTTTAAGACCTACATTTTATGAAGGAGCTTTATGCGTGCCTCGATTGAAAACATATGGGCGGCTTCAGAGCACGTGCCTCTTTTTTTTTTTTTTTTTTTTTTTAAAAATCCATAATGCAGACGATGGATTACCATATTACACTTCCTTCTCTCTTTCCCCCATCTTATCTGCTTTCTAAAATACTTTTGGACCTTCAAATCACTCAGTATGGCATAAAGATGTCATGACCACAGAGAAACGTTTAAGCCCAGGAGGCTAAAGAGCCGGCTGCTCCCCGGCAGCCCGGCCGCTGCTGACACGGAGCTTTACGCCAACCCATCCTCATTTCTTTTGGTATTTGTGGGTGCTGCCGGGAGCGTGGCGGGTGTGCCTGCGCGCTCCGCTCTGGGCGTTATTTTCGGGAGCCTTTCCCTCTCTAGTTACCGTTTGGGTGCCATTTCTCCTCGAGGTCCCAAAAGGTGGGTTTTGAAGCCTTTGCCAGGAAGGGGTCAGGGGCAGGTTATGAGAGTACTGTACAATCGGACAGCCGGAGAAACAACAGGCACTATTGCTAAGTACTTGGAAATAAACAAGGCACGGATAATTACCCTTCGCCAGCTACCCCTTTCCTGGCCAACTACAGGGAAAATCCATCATCTTTACACTCCAGGAGCGCTCGCGAGGCATGGAGGGAAGCAGGGAATCTCCTTCCGTGCTTTCCACACCTGATAGTTTTTCTTTTCTGTGGCCTGTGAGGCTGCAGATATGTCAAATGTTACGGTCCGACCTTTAGTCAGATCATCACAGATGTACGTAGCTACTACTAAACGTGCTACCTTTTCTTCTTTCAGAGACTTAAAATACTCCAGCAACCTTTTTTTGCCTTTCAAGTTTGATACTTTCATACTCAACAGCACACACAGAAAACGGAGGCTGTGACAAGACCAGAAAAAGAGTCAGCTACTTGGCGCCTGACTGGTTGTGAGATGTCAAATTTTGCTACTCTGGAAATACAATCCCATGACATAGTATTAGATCCTTTTTTTAATTTGATTTGCACCATAAAAACGGCGTGATAGAACTACCACAGTTAACCCATAGGTATGCAAAACTCTGCAAACATCTCAGGATTTTCTCACAGTGTTTCTCTCCCGTGTGTTCAGATGTGTTTGGCTTCCAGGAGGAAAAAAAAAGCCTGACAAAAGAATGAATACCTTGATGATAATAATAAATTGCAATAAATGAGGAAGACCTACCCCTCAATGACAACGCTAATCACAGAGGCAGGTACGTTTACGCACAGAAAACAAAAGAGTAATTACTCTGGGCCGGAATACTCCCTAGTGAGGCTCCCACCGAAGACATCAATGGACATCAATAAGGCTGATGCTGTAATGCTCCTTACTTGGGGAAAACTCCTATTGACTTACACTGTCTGAGTGAGATGAACAGAAAGAGATATAAGCTGCAAAGTGCACAAGACTTTTTAACAGCTGTGCACAGGTTTAGACCACATGGGAAAAGAAAATAGTAAATGAAAAAATGCTGAGCTTAAAACCTTTGTTTATTCCTTACCTGATCCTGAGAAATTGTCTAAAGACCCGTCTGTGGTAGTAGTAGTAGCAATCTCACTGCTGCTCATTGGTTCTGTTTTAACTATAGAAATATAAATAAAATATATTCTATATGCACCTAATATTCTTGCACACACATGCACACACACTCACTACAGCCACAAATTCAGTAAAACAGAAATCTGCCGAAAATGTTTTAAATCATGGCTATCGGTATTTTGCATTTTATGTATTTGTGTATACAAACAATGCAAAGTACTGGCAGCTATGATTTACACATACATATAACATGATCAAGAGGGTTATTTCTGTCCCCAAGGAATAAGAGCCACCGTAACAAACCAGAAGTCCCCATGCAACTCTCTGCACCTGTCCTGATTCCTCTTAATCCTGCAGACCCAACAATAAGGGTCCACATTTAGATCAGGTCACACAGACATTTAAAGGCTTGAAAGACGGCAATTTGAGTAAGACAAAAAAGGAAATAATTTTAAAATGCGTTTGTCTGAGGGCTGTTCACTTTTTTTTTTCCATCCGAATAACTTTACAGAGGAAAAGTGAGAATTTGTGATGAAGTAAAACACCTTCCTCATGGTGGATTTCTCCTCTCAAAATGAAAACCAACTTCATACTCAGCAACCCTGAATAAACAAAGGGGACCCAATCCTCACCAGATACTTCGAAGGATGCTTTTCCATTTTATTCCCTGTGCACCCGCAACCCAACACGGCTGTCAAAGTGTAAAATAGAATGAGAGTAAGAGAGATTCTCTCCCGGCTCACGCTGCTTCATAATTAATTATAATTAATGACTTTTAATAAAGCCCCAAATAAATAAACAAATTTCCCTTTCTGTTACTGCAGCGCAATCTCAGTAACAACAGTATTCCGCTCCACGGAGCAAGGATGGGGCTGACCTGGCACGGATGCACAATACCTGCTCCCAGGGAGTTATCAGATCAGCACGGCAATCTCTCAAATCCATCTTTCCATACCTAGCTTTTGGAGCTACAGCACACCAAAAGCCATTGAGGATGACGCTTCAGAAAACAACGGAGCTGATCTTACTATCAACATCCCACTGCTCTCGCTCTTGTGGACACGCACCGTCACCGCTTCCCACGCACCAGCGTTGGTGCATACCTGACCTTTCAGGGAGGCAGTTCAGTAACACTGCAGAAAGCGAATCCAAGAAAACCAAGGTAAACCGCATCCTATTTGACGTGTAAAGCCTTAGTGTCATCATGACATTGGTGTGCGTGCGTGCATGTATCCCTGTCTACGCATACATGTTCAGGAATTGCAACCACCACGAGCAGAAACCCTTCTGGTGCCAGGTTTGCCAAGGGCGAGGGAGAGACACTTTCCCCTTTTGACAAAGGACCTTTCCTTTCCTTGCCAGTCCAAATTCTTATTTCTGCATGCCTCACTATTTCCTTCACCTGACCTCATCCAAGGGATTTACAAGCAATCTCTCAAGATTTTACTAATTGCCCACTATTTTCTTTTGATTCTCACGCAGGATGTTTTGTCTGCACATGCTAACTCTGGAGATCAATACTAGCTCCACACAAAACTCTGCTCTGTCTGCATTAGCAAGCAGTGCAGTAAGAAAAGTTTCATGGAGTGAAACAATTGGTGCAGAGGGTCCAGTATCCACAGTTTAGGCATTAAGGGGGGTTACTTCATGCTAGGTTTTAGTTTGTCCCAAGCACCCATCAGCAGCTGGAGAATGTTAGCCACACTCCTGCACTTTTTTTGAAGTAAGTGAAGTCCAAGAGACTCCACAAGGTGAATTAACGTGTGGTAAGAAAAGGTGGCCAAGAGGTCCACTTCAAGAGTGCACTCATGATCTGAACTACAACTCTGATACAAATGTATTTCTTAAAAACACAGCGTATAACATATCCAACATCCATTTCAAAACTAAATACTAAAAGTCTAACACAGAGATGCAACAAAATATTTGTTGCAAAGTGTGCGAAGTGTCTATCCCAAGTAATTTTCCAGAAACTACCAAATTTTTAGACCGAGTTCTAAATGGTTTGTCAATCTAGATATCAAGAATTATAGCATCTACATTATCTTCTACTTTATCTTGGAAGTTTATCACAGCTACATATTACAGTCAGACTAATAGTTCCCCCCATAGATCACTCCAGCTTTCCAAAAAATTTGCAAGTCCTCTGCCTCTGAACATAATTTCCATAATGCAATTATACTTTTGGAAATAACAATGAAAGATGCTTTTCTCTATAGCTGGGGGAGGAGAGGAGGGGAAGATAAGACAGAACAACATAACTTGGGGTAAAGGGTAGAAGATTTCAGAATATGCTTTCTCCAAACTTTTCCCCTCTTTTCTACTGGAGAAACAATTCTTCTATATTCCTTCTAAAATAAATTATCATTTGGATCACTGCAAATGAGCAGTCTGAGGAGTACACTGAGCCACCTCACACAATATAGAGACCCAGTTGTTCTAGGTAAAGATTTCTAGGATAATTTCTTTCTAAGTGGATGTAAATGCCTCTCTTGCCATTGGTTTAAAAGCCTACTTCACATGCCTTTGCTACTCATCTGGATCTCAGATCCTTGTTAAAGATACCATTTTGGGAAAAACCTCATCAAAATGGAGTTTCTGCCTCTATAACTCATGAGCAATACTTCAGTGCAACTATGTTTGTAACTGAGTGTTGTTTACTAAACATACAACTTTTGAAGATACAGGAAAACCCATATGAAATACACTGCAGTTCTTTCTTCATGGAAATGAATTTTAGTTGCCGACTGAGGTGCTCACAAATTTTTCATAACAACTGCTCCTTGTATCTCCTCTCTCAGCTGCTGCATTTCCTGAAAAATGGGATAAGAAAAGCAGTTCACATTATTCTTGATCTGGATACCCATTAGTAGGGTGATAATAAGTAAGCCCTATCATGCCATCTTTAGAAACATGGAACCATGACCTTAACAGACCTTTTGCCGCAGCTAGTTGTGAATTTAATAAAGATGGATAGGAACTGAAAAGCTCTCTATTCCCCAAGCATTTTAATCAAAATGCCAGAAAATTACTGCATATTTCTTTCTATCTGAGCCTTTTCGCCAGCTGGAAATATTCACCACTGGATTCTCATTGCAAAGGAAGGTTTCTCCTTTGCCCAAGACAAAAACTGACCTGCAATGGAGCATATTTCCCCCCAGAATCACGGGGAAAGAGAGCTGCAAAGGGACTTCCGAAGGTTACAAGCCTGCCAGTCTATCACAGTAGCATGTCAGTAATCCATGTCTATCATGAGAGCCGTTCTGAGCTGTCCAAGGAAGCAAAGTTTTGGACGGGCACGGATCTGGCCCTGCCACGTGCTCCTTAAGCACGCTCTGGATTTCAGCTCTCTACATTTTCCACGACAATTAACATTTCTGCAACGTGTCCTAAGCTTTCACAGGATGACACTGGGCAATCAGTGGGAATATTGCCACGGCTACGCAGAACGTGCCGCAAGCTCACCAGTAACTGCCAGCAGCACGCTCAGCCATGGCAGAGACCACAGAAAGTGAAACAGGAGAGTTCCCGTTTCTCCTGCTCCCTTATCAAAACAGAGGTGCAGATTTATCAGACTTGCATTACAGAGACAGACACTGATTTAGAAAAATGCTACTAAGTTTTAGTGCTGGCAAAATCACTCAGGCAACAAAACAAATTATCAGTAAGAAGTTCAAGAAGAAATCTAACGTATCCCTAATCTGCTGCAAAAATTCAACAGTTATTTAGAATTATTGATACAGATTTGGTTTATCTACCAAGGAGCTTAAGAAGCTATGTCAAGAGAGAGACATTTTTCCTCCTTATTTTTCTTTTCTAGTCCTTTATGAGATTCTAAAAACAAGATTTAAAAATAAACTGTTTAAGAAAACAACACAGTAGAATAACAGAAAAAACAGGAGTAGCAGGTAACACCACACATGCTAGCTCTGAGAAAAGCACAAAAATTCTGAGATAGCACTGCAGATCCGACATTATATCAATTGTCAAGATATCTCTTCTTAAGACACTCAGAGATGGCAAGTGCAATAGGCCCTCTTTTGTCAGCCATATTACAAAAGGTGGTTAAAAATGACTTACTTGGCCATTTCTGAACTCCACTGAGAAAGAGAACTTCAGACCAGTTTATGTGGTTCATTGGCCAACTAATACCTTTGTGAGTTCACAGCTTGTCATGCGGTCACTGGTGTATAGAGCAGAAAAGAGTGCTACGAGGAATGAGATGCTGGCTGTTTTAAATATGGATTTAGAGACCTAACATTTGGCCATTCCTAACACAAAAGTAATAAGAATACATCATAAAGATTGCACCTTCAAGCATGCAAAAAGTAAGATTTTTAAATATGTTTTTAAAATTACTTTGATTATCTAAAATACATATAAGGCTTGCTCTACTGAACTAGTCTTTGTTAACAGCTATGCCATATACATTAAGCCAAATATGCTTGACTTATTAAATTGGTTTTAATTTTGCTGTTTTAAGACTGAATTAATACTATAATGTTCTATTCTTTGTATTATACAAATAAGTGGGCAAAATGAAATCATTCCTGGCTGACAGCTTTGTGTTCATGGGGCACAAAGAGTCTCAACAAAGTAAGCGAGGCTGTTAAGTTTGTTTATAGACATACCTATAAATACGATCTCTAACCCTGTTTTGGTTTGTCTCACAGTGACATCTTCAAATAATGTTAGCAGCTAAGCACCAGGTAGATACCTGGTTTAGTGGTGGTTTTGGCAGTGTTAGGCTGATGGTTGGAATTGATGATCTAAAAGGTCCCTTCCAACCTAGACAATTCTATGATTCTACTACTAAGTATTTTATGTCTCCATTACCATTCATACACTGTTTTGCTTGATACCATCCTCTTTCTGTACCCACTAGAAGACCAAAGCTCACCTGGAAGCTCAAAGGTAACTGTTACGAACAACAGGACAAAAATTCTACCTTGAACCTCAAAGTTGATGATATTTTGAAGATGTCCCTGCTCATTGTAGAGGGGTTGGACTAGATGACCTTTAAAGGTCCCTTCCAACCCAAACTATTCTATGATTATATTATTTTCCATTATTTTATTCAAACTCTCCTCTGTTTTTACTGAAGAATCTTGCGATTATAAATAGGTTACTAAAGGCTACAGGTTACTTATAAACAGGTTAATCCATTATACTAATTCCTATCCAGGACATTATTCTCTCCTTTTATCACACACTATCAAATCATCAGCTCCTGACCACGACGCCTGATAAACTTACTTGCTTCTGCTTCTCAAAGCAGAGGGCTCTTCCTGAATCTCATTGTCTGGAAATTACCAGAAGGTAATTACTACAAGGTAATTTCCAGCCTAAATTTATGTTTAGTTTTCAAAGAAAGTCCCTGCTCAAAGCTGCACATTCTAGTTCAAGCCCAGACTGTTTCCTGCTCTCCCCTCCTCTGATGAGAGACGGCTTCAAAACTTCTGCAGTATTTGGGCTGCAGATAGCACCCAGCCTTCCCTGCCTGCATGGCTCCACCACGACCCTCATCTTCCTCTTACATTATGCATTACAACTGAAAGAGCTTTAACATCATTGTAGCTGCCCATCTAGCAGTAAAAGCCTTAAATTTACAAAGAAATGGCATCACCGCTACAGCGCAAAATCAGAAAAAAAAAAAATCAAAACCATCTGGGTGGAGACAAGTTTTGATAGTATTTGTAGCTGCTAATCAAGAGTTAACCTGGATATTGATCTGAGAAGTACAGTCATGGGTTAAAATAGTCTCATTCACTGCAGTCAGGAGACAAGAATATCCGAGTCAGACTAAAGTTCTTACCCCTTCACACTCACTTGTCAATTTATACCAATGATTGTATCTTTCCTGTCCAGAGGCAGCATTATCCAGAGACAATCCTTTAAGGGGTCTTATCACCTATTTCCTTTTTTATTTTTGCCTTCATAAATCCTCAGTTGTGAATCTGACCATGGCAACTCCCCTGTACACGTGTAACAGCTTGCACGGAGTCTGTCTAAAATATCCATACTTTTTAACCAAAGCCAGAGAGAACAACCACACAACGTCACAGCATCACAGCCCCAGCCACTGATGGCAAAGAGGGTTGTCTTCAGCTGCCTTCTGGGAACACTGGGCTTCAAGAAGAGGGCTTCAAGTGAACAGAGAGCATCATGGGTAAGTCAAGTCTGCTCTGCCATTTGGGTGTACAAGACGCAAGACTGAAACATGAAGACAGAAGCAGAATGACAAAGTAGGCGGGACCTTTCATAAGGGGGAAATACTACTACTTTTGGCCAGGGTCTGAAGTCCAGGACCGCCAGGCTTAAAGCTAAACTCACGTGGACAAAGAGGGATAGTGCCAGCTTGCACTCCTCTCCACCCAGCAGCCGCAGCAGCAGCAAACTCCCCATTCTCTCTCATCAAACCGGGTGGAACAGGTACTTCCCTCACCAACCAGGGGTCAGATGACACGGCTGACCCTGAAGTGTTACCCAGTTTCATGCTTTTTCATCTACCTGTGATAAGCAAAACCCTCCAGAAGATTACAAGATGCAAATGCAAGTGCTAAATCATCAGTCACAAGCCTCTGAAGTTGCTAAGGCTCATCAAATATCACCCTATTGTCTATTAAGGCATGAGCTTAGGCTAAGACGTTCTGCTTCTCTTCCCTGGAGCTTCTGCTGGAGCACGCCAACAGGAGGGGCTGGATTTTCTTCTCATCTCTGTTACTGGCCAGGTGGATGATATTTCTATTTTATGCTGTGCAATCATGCGATTGCATACATGAAGATTGTGGTCACAGGCTGGTCCCACTGGAGAGGCACCGCATCTAGTGCAATGTGTTGCAGTTACAGTTTTCGGTGAAGTAGTGAATATCTTCACATGTGGAACAGGTCACCCAGAGAGGTGGTGGAGGCCCCATCCCTTGAGACATTCAAGGCTAGGCTTGATGAGGCTCTGAGCAACCTGATCTAGTTGAAGACGTCCCTGCTTACTGCAGGGGGGTTGGACTAGATGACCTTTAGAGGTCCCTTCCAACCCAACACATTCTATGATTCTATGATTCTTGACATCCCGCAGCCTGTGCAAAGCCGCTGTGCCAACTGGGCTCTGGGACCCTCAGACACACTCAGAGGATGCTCTCACACCACCACGCTCCATCCACAATCTGGAATGGCATATGCTGCGGACAGGTTTATGACAGGCTTGCAAAAATAAATGATATTAAAATAATGACACTTCCAAGATGTTCCATTCTTTTTTTAAGTCATTTGTCATTTGGAGTATTTTTTTCCCTCAAATGTCTGTAGGAACCAGTAGTGCTATTAACTTTTCGCTTAAACGAGGTCCTTTCTTTCAGGAAAATGTTATGGGGGAAAATGAAATGGTGACGCTTTCACAAACAGATGCACATACATACAGAAAAGACAAAAAATATATAAATATTAGCCAGTCTCCTCCTCAAGACCTTGCAACAGGAGCTGCTGGACTGAGCCAACCGAGGAGTAGACAAGTTACTTCACTGGCCAAAAACCTACGAAAGAGGAATAATAGAGCATTATGCTACATGTGCTTGGAACAGACGGAAGGACTCTTGGGGAAACAAGAGAATAAAAGCACAGATAAGACAAAGAGTTTGGAAGGAAGTCAACGTAATACAGCACGAAGAAAAAGGTAAAGAGCAGGGAAGAAAAGACAGCCCAAGTCAGCCCCCTGCCTTCACATAAACGGGCAGTGATGTGTATCTGATCTTCATCCTCCAGAAGTGGCAGCAGGTTGAAGATTATTACGAACCCCTACAGACCCCCAGGTTGCTTGTGCCAGTCTGGAGCCTGGGACCACTGCAGTCTTTGCCTCCGGCTACACAACTGTCCTCTTGCGCTCTTCTGGGCTGAGTAAAGAAATTAGGATCAATAGCTCTTGCTACTAACACCCTACTAAAATGCAAATATAAGATTTACCTTTACTGCACTATTATTTCAGGATGTCTAAATATGGAGGTATCCTGCATCAATTACAAGTTTCATACTGTCAAGATCTTCACCACAAACACAAGTCTAGAAACTTCAGCATACATAATTGTCAGAAACTCCAGAAATGAGCAATTAAAAGGTACCAGAACGCAGACGTCTCCCAAAGGAGGATCATTTTGTCTGATTGCCATCAGCTACCACACCTTTGCACCTCAAAGTACACAAAATTAGGAATAAGTATAAAAAATTATGAGTAACTTATACAATATTAAAAATCATTCACTGCCAATGTGCAGGCTTGATTGCAATACCGAAAGACTATTTTGAGTGCTACAAAGTGTTGTTAGAATTACAATGAATACTCAAAATATAATTTACTTATACAAATCTACATCATTTGCCATAACAATGACTAGCTCATACCTTCTCTATGGATTTCAACATCTTACTCCACCATTACTTCAGAAAACACTGAAAACATTTCTTTCTCCATTCTATAATATTGCAACTTGACAGCAAACATACTCCACAGCGATGCCTTTTGAAACCCTGAAGACGGATTTACATTCACCAGACTTAAAACAACCTTTCTAATGGCCACCCATTATATAGTCATGTAGTGGGGAGCTTTGACTGCCTTTGTGCAGGATCTCATTCTCGTGTTGCAGCAGGTACTTAAAGAGCAAGAACCCTTTTTTTTTCCAAAGGAATTTTGATGTCCAGCTCCCTTTGAAGACTCCCTTCCTATGTATCTTTGAAAATCTGATCTTCAATTTGTTACCCGTTTTCCCTTCCCACTTGATATGAAAATGCCTTCTTCTTTCTGAACACTCAAAAATGAGGGCAGAAACAGCTCCATACTCCTAACGCGAATGAAATGTAATTGCTTGGAAAACCACGGCTCCTTCTCCCAGTCTTCATCTATTCTTTTCCATTCCAGTTGCATAAAACATCATCACGATGGGCCACGGGCTTCTGTGTAATCCATCAGAACTGATTTACATTCTCTAGATAAAAGTAAAGATCACTGCAGGCAGAAACTGGATGCAGTTATCCGCTATGGAAAACAGCTTTGCTACTCCTTTCAAATTTACTGATTACTCGCAGCCTTTCCCCTCTAAAGTATATCTACCAAAGTGGGCACTGCTGTTGGAATAGCCACTAGCTGTCTGATAAAACTTAACGAATGGCAATTTTATTAGCTTCTGTTGTTATTGTTTCTTTAACTCCTTCAGTATCAACCCACGACAGCAATTTGCTGACAAAGGAAGAGCAGAGATAAGGCACAACTATGAACATGTTGATCCCTACTTCAGTTCTCTTTTTTTTTTTTTTTAACAGATTTTCTTAGGCAAGTCATACAAGGCCAAATTTTTTAATGGTGTCCAGTGTGTGCTGTTCCCTACAACAGAGGGTATTTTGCGGAAAAACACTTAAAGAGATCACGGAAAACTCAGATACTGCAGTACTTATATCACCAGTTCCATCCTGGCATGCCAGAACTGATTTTTCTGAGTGTCTTTAGACAGGTATTTTAGTCTTACTCCTCTGCATTTGATCCTGGGAAATCTCTGACTGATCAGGGTCTGTAATTTCCTTGTTATTTCCCCGTCACTGGTTTGAAGACCATGCTGCCTGGCCCAGACAAGAGGAATTAAAAAACCAAACACCAGCAAAGTAAATACTTCTTATTAGCTATGATTTTTTTAAATCAAGATGTTAAGGAAATCCTACTTTTCCCCTCACCATGCATACATCCAGAGCTATGAAGACTGTCTCATGATCTGCAACAAACTTAAAAGAATAGCGTTCTACAGAAATCACTATGCTCTAAAAGAATCCCATCGAGGAATTGCTATCTATCTGAGACAAGAAGTAGTAAATCTGACTTGTTTAAAAAGGTTTAGATAGAAGGAAATAAAAAAGCGGTCACCCAAAACCCCCTGAATGTCTTCGGCTGCGGTCCTGGGCCAGCACTACCTGGTCAGTTCTGCACTACAGTAATTTTGCTCTACTAAAGTGAAATTAAACACACAAAGAGTTATTATATCAAAGCTGCGCACAGAGATTAAACTCAGACTCAATCACACAACTAAATCTACATTCAGTGCTTTGAAAATTTACCACTAAGCGTGAAGCTAAAAATACTAGCTAATTACAGTGATCTATCTTCCAACCACATCCTCTTGTAGAACAACATCAATAAGAGACATGTCTGAAAATGTGCCTTAGAGGAATTAATAAACATTTGTTTGAAACGGGGCCATTTCACTTTGGGACAGGGTTTTTTTTCCTTCTTCTTTTTTTTTTTTTTTTCCCTCCCCCTCATCTAGCGAACATATCCTGAACTTCGGGGTATGGAAACTTGCCTAAATCACACCCCTAGTCAAATAAAGTTTAACATATCTTTACAAGATATTTATAACATGCAAACACCTGGAGGCCCTGTTTCTCATTCACATGAAGGTCCCTTACGCCAGAAAAGAAGGGCTCTTTCATGTTAGTGAGAATGAGCGCATAGTAGATTAGATGTCGCTTTCACATATTATATTTAACATGTGAAGCTTCAGCAACCCACGTCGCCACTCCACGTGCAACAAGCAAAGCAAACCACACTGCAGCACTTTAAGAAAGGTGTTTGGCAAGCCCTTACGACTGCATCCTTACAGTCCGCCACTTGTGTCTCAGCAGGATTCTGCTTCAAGAACCTCAGACCAAATAATTTTACTTCACCTTTCTTTAAAAAAAAATAAGAAACCCTTGCTTCATTCACTCCATTTTTTCTTAAGCCGGTTTAGCAGCTCAAGGAACCCAAACCAAACATTTTCTAAAGATAAAACAAATGAAGAGCAAAAATTCCACCTTCAGATACTTAGGCATCTGCTTTGCTCACCAATTTTGTCTCTTGGCACACATCTAATTCAGAAATAAATTATTCAATTATTTTTCTTTCTCAAACTTTTCCTTCTTTGCCACTTAAGAGCAATCAGAGACAGGGATTTTCGATTTAGAAGGTTTTTTAGACCAGAATTGCCAAGCACAAGCTATTTCTCGGGACGCTTTCATGGACAACATCTGAAAACCGCATGCTTGAGCGCCCACGCCTGCTGCACCCACCGCAGCCACCCAAACCTGCGGGGGTCTGTGCGCTAGGGCTTAGCAACCAGTCTGCAGTGCTGAGGAGGGTCATGTCACCTGAGGGGAAAATTGCAGAGAAAAGAAAAGCATTGGGCTCCGGCTCACAAGGCAAACGTGTATCGCAAGTTAGAGCTTTCTGGGTAGAGTTCCCCCAGAATTAATAAGCCTCAACTTTTAAATTCTAATGTCAAATAAATAAATTACCATGGTTTAATTTACTATCTTCGATAAACTCTGATACCTACTGAGAAATTGTGATATTGTTTCCAAAATTATTTGCTACCTGAGGTCAGTCCACGAATAGATACAATATACAGCTAATTTCCTGACAAGGTGATATTAAGCACTCCATTTTCCAGCGTGTGTGCCTGCACACAACTACTGAGAACAAAACGTTGAGCCAGATGGTGAGTGTCTTTCAGTCTTTCAAGGAACATTCCCTATTTTTATGCTACTAAAGAACCTTCCAGTTACATAGAAGTTACAAAAGCTGGTGAAGTTTACAGCAAAGGCTTTTGTGAACAAGAAGAATTTTAATTTTAAAGGCTCAAGCAATTTTATCCTGTACCAAAACTAGTATACACCTGATAATATGATATAAAATATAATAATATACTTGGGTATTAAAAAGGAAGAAGACCCATCTGTGGACATGAAATATTTTTCTGCTTAAACTACATTAACACATCAAGCATTTTATTTATTCTTTAAAAAGCTGCTTTTTTTCTTTATCATGTGGCTTAATATTTGATTGCAGCAATACTTATACAGCAATAGCAAAAAGTAAATTATACACAACTCTGGCACAAACGCCTGTTAATCTGATAACCCATAAACCCTCCCCACTACAGAGGACTCCAATTAGAATGAATAACAGAAATGTTTGGGGAATTGAGGGGGAACGACATCTGTTTGATTGACATGTGCCTTTCCTGGAAGAATGCAATGCATGTCCATAATCCTAAACAGTCTGACAGCACTAATATGACCCAGTTCTTCAGAAAAAAAAGGCATACCTTTGCTACAACAGTTGTTTAACTATACATTTATATGGAAAAGTAATATTTGAAGCTGCGTGACTCTCTTTTCTCGTACTGCATTAAAATATCTGTTCACATAGCTAGCCAAATGTCAGGTATGATCTTTCCTACTGTTGCCGTAAAAATGTTGCAGGAAACAGTATTTTTCGCTGCTTATTATATAAACTGTTCTGTGTTTCATTATATGTATTATTATATGTATTATATATGTATTACATTACCGTCAAAGCTGTTAGGTTGTTCTGCTGTTAGTATTCTACTGAGAACAAACATAACTTATCAACTGCCTGACTGCTGCTTGAAAAATCGGTATCAGTTTACCCCATTGAATTACTACACCTGTTTGAATTTTGGCCACTCCATCAGAGCAGCAAGCTAGCCCGAGGAAATTTCAACACTTAGTTTTATTAGCCTGCTTGACAAAACTTTCATAGCCTTAGGAGCTTGCAAAAAGCGAGAACATAAGAAACACCGAAATAGTGGAAAAGACTGAAAGACTGCAGTTTGTAGTAAAACAATTGTAAAAACCTCCTTTTTTTCTCATCAGTAAACTACCCTTTCGGGTTTTTTGGATTTTTGTTTTTCTAAGCTGTGCATATACTACCTGCTCAGTCCAGTAAAACTCCACGAAAGGAACATAAACCTGGAATGAAAGCTATTGCTGAAACTCGATAATAGCGACTACTGATAAACATTGAACATCGGCTCTATACACCATATTACATAAACACGTACCACCTAAAATAGTAAAACATTTTCTCTATATGGCTTACTGACTGCAAGAACACCAATGCAACAAGGAGAAAAAAAACAAACTATGAAACTCTGAAAAAAATGGTGGCTCACCTTCTGTGCCATTGGGTGTCATGGAATTATTATTTATATGGGAGTTATCAAGTTTTGGACCACTGGGGGATTCACTACTACCACTTAGTCGGCTGTGTGGGCTGGCTAGATCCTGCATTTCCATAGACCTGAAAACAAGATGCGACCAGTTTTAGTGGCATATTCACCATGGATTACAGAGGAATCACCTCTATGAGACACAGCCCGCTATTAATCAACCTCCTGAAAACAGTAAAAAATGAACAGCTTCTGCCAACTTGATATTTTCTAGTGCTAAACTCATTCTGTAGCCCCACACATGACTGACCAGCTACCGTAATTATTTTTGCAGCTTCTAACAGAATAAAATTTAGATACGAAGTACTGCACTTTAAACACCCCTGTCACATTGTAATTTTAGATACGTACAGAGATGGAATCACCGATACATGCAGACATATATTCTCTTAACAACAAATTAACACTCTGCTTTTTCAAGATTTACCATTCAGTGGCAATATAAATGGGCCTCCAAACCAAATAAAACACTTGAAGCAATTGTGGAAACCTATCATCTACTGACAGGGAATGAGATATTCCTGATGTATGTGTTTACTCTGGCAAACTACTTAATTGTTCCTCTGTTTCCGTTGAAACAAATGCAGCATTAAAACATTATTATGTCTGCTCACTTGTTTGCTTTGTGGATTACAGAAAGCGTGCCCAATTGAAAAGGGATCTGACCAACATATAGTGAATCCATACAGGCGTTAGTGTGCCTTCGTGCTCTGCTCTGTGTCCGCAGCTGTCGCTTCGTCAAAATAAGAGGAGAGCAATTCCGATTCAAAGCAAAAATTAAGCATTTATACAGCACGCAAGCAGATGAATATTTCCGATTTGCGTTTTTAACAGCCCACAGCCGGGGAAGGCCCCACAGCCACCACCGCCGTGACATACCCCTTGGTTTATGCTGGGGAAGCTCACGATTGAAGAGCCCCGTGCTTCTGTTTCTTTATACCTAAAACTTTTGATGATGTTATTTGATGTACTCAGTCTAAGTAATTGCTCCCAGTAGAAATTTCAGAGGTTACTGCGCCTCCAAGGCATCTGAACCAGTAATTTTTCTGCTTAAAAGAAATGCTTAGGCTCTTTTAAAGACTATAAAAATTTTAAAAAAGATTCCTCCCACAGTAATGGTATAAACATCCTTAAGTATTAAGTGTCATTTCAGCTATGAAGTTTTCACGTTTTAACTGAGATTTCAGCACAGGTTCTAAACACAAATCCTTCATTTTAGATTTCAAACCTAAACCAATCTACACATAAGAAAGGATGATACCGCACTGAGTTTGAAAAGCAAGTATCTAATATAAAATTGAACAATTTAGTGAAAAAGTGTACGTGCTCGTGGTTTACAGACCTGGTTGCATGCACGTAAAAGCAACGCTCCAGCACTTACTCATCTGCTTAATGCAGAAAACAGGAATAAATATTTGCTTATCACCCAAAGTAAAAAAAAAAAAAAGAAAAGGCTTGCAGAAAAATAGCAATTTTCAGCGAAATCCTTACCTGCAGCTTGAGGAAACAGCAACATCTGAACTGGTTTGGGACTTCTGCACCTGTAAACCAGGGAAACAAACATAAGCCTCTATTACTCCGCTTTACTACGAGGCCTTAATTTAAAGTAAGTATATCACCGCGGATGACAATTCTGTCCTTTAAACCCAAAAGGAGAGGAGGAGGGCGCGGTGCCCGTGAAAGGCATATTGTCTTTAAATTGAAGGCTCAACTGTTGTTTCCCCGGCAGGTCTCTCTCCCTCCTCCCCGCGCCGGGGGACGGCGGCC
>VYZM01015868.1:346370-419148 GCA_013398915.1 Dromas ardeola
CCGCCCGGGTGCGCGGGGGATGCGCGGAACCGGCGCCGGCGTTGCGCGGGGGCTGCGCGCCCCTAGCCGCCGGCTGCCCCCCCCTCTTTCCCCCCCCTCCGCGCCCAGAGCCCCCTTTTTGCACCTTCGGATCAAGTCGCGAATCCCCTCGGGTCCCTTCCTCATTTAAAAAGTTTTAATTGTTGCGGAGACGCGTCCCCCGCTTAGCGAGCCGGGTTTAAACAAAAGCCGCGCTAATAGAATAACTGGAATTAAACCAACGTTATATCAATGGGAGAAGCTAAATAAGGATACTCACAGAGGCTCTTAAGCATACAACCAGCATGCACGTCCGGACATGCCGTTTTGATTGGATATGTAACAGATTTGTTCTCAAATATCTGAGATTCTTGCAACCTTGTAAAGAAAGGGTCTGCTAAAACTATTTAAGCCAGCCTTCTCCAATGTAAAGGCATTTATTAAATAAAGTATCTGGAACTTTTTAAATGCTTCAAACCATGCAGATATGTGAAATACCTGTACTTCTAAACCCAACCGTAAATATAATCAAATAGGTATTTTAAATTATTGCTTCTCAACCTACTAAATTTTTAAAATTTAAAACCGTGTAAAGGCCCTTTCCATAGACCTTGCAAATATTTCCAAAGCAGAAAGAGACGGCTGCATAGAGTTAAATTTGTGCATTAAGTAACAGTAACTCTTTAAAGCTTAGCTTTTACCAATCAATAAGTAATTAAATAATTTAATTAGTAAGCCATTAAACTGAAATGGGTTTATGATACATTTCTATTACAGCACTTTTGGTTGCTCATAATTCAAAAAAACTCTTTTAAAAATACATACATTATGTTAAAAAACATTATAACGTACGCAATAACTAAATTTGGCCAGGGTTCTCCAGAGCATTTCCACTTTGTAGGCAGTATCTTTCAATTCATGTAACACTTATTTTTCTACACTTTTTCAGCACACGTAATCCAAATATGATGAGGAAAACAGCATCATGATTTGCAGTACCAAAAAAAGAAGTCTTAATACTATGCCAGGTCTACAGTACTAAATAAAAAAAAAAAAAAACCCCAAACTATATACTGTATAAATAGATTCAAACAGAACTTTTTTTTCTTTAAAAAAATCCGTGGTTATTCACTGCTAAGATATCCTTACCTTCAATTAACTAATCTGTGAATGAAAGCAATACTTCTAGAGGAGAAATGTCTTCTGGCTACTACATCCCAGTAAGCGAGACATTATTTTGTAGCAAGTACATTGGGAATACTTCGGGAAAGCAGATCGGTTTGCAAAGCTACAAGTCAACCTCGAGGCTGGAAAGGCACCTAGGATTTCATTTTGTTTAGTGGAGAAAAGGGATGTCGGGACAGTCACACACCATATATGGGAACCCAGGTCAAAATAAGCAGCTTTCGATTGGGCCCGTCTGCGTCGCCAGCACAAACACAATCCCTTCACTTCTTGATATTCACAAGCCGCATCTCGTGCCAAGACAACTATTTATGATGGTCTATATTAAACTGTGAAAGAACTACAAATTACTTATTATGGAGACACGCAGTTTTGTCAGGTAAAACTCACCAAAATCAGGAAATACAAGGCTATGCCATCATTCTGAACTATGTGCTTTTCGGAACAGCCACGATCCTCTGGAAAATGCTTACCACTGAAGTCTTTACCAGTGTTAATAAGATCATTTTTTAAAAACCCCACTGAAGCCTACACAGAGTTAAAAACACATGTCTTGCTTCACTGTCTCTAGGAGCTCCATCTATTAGATGAAAAAGATCAGGCACATACTTTTAGGAAGCAGAAGCTAATTTTTTTCTGTGGAAAAAACCTCTCAAAAATACCATATTGTTGTTGTGAGGTACCATCTGAGACTGGAAAATGTAACTCAAAACCCTCTCTCAAAAATAGTGATACTTAAATGATGCTATGGAAATCAAAAAATGATTTAAAAAAATATGACTGCGACTTCCAGTGATGCATGTGAATTTTTGCATATATCTACTTCATTCCATATTTGGAAAAAAACAAATAGCACAAATATATGAATAAATTTTACTGTTTTGAATGTAAAGCTTACCGAAGCTGTTTTATTGTTGGTTAGAGTTTGTAGTCCCTAAAGGGAGTTTTGTCTAAGTAATAACCTTAGGAGTGTGCCCAGTCTCTGTATTTAATTAAACTAACACAGATCCCCCCCCACACACATACAGAGCTTGATGATGTGATGATAAACATGGGATAAATTACACAGAGGCTAAGATGATCAGAAAAAGGGTGCTGACGATGCATTGCAAGAAAAGAATCAGCTTTGAATTTTTAATCTCTTCTGTAGTATGGCATGTAGGCAGTATGGGAACCGAAGCCACATTAAATGATCTAGATGGGGGATATAAGATAAAGTGGGGTCCTCTGTGTTTATACAGCCATTAAACAGTGCCTTAAAGTTCTTTATCTGATGTCTGAAGATTGGACTTCAGATTACTGCATATCATTACCCCACAGTATGGTCTAACCTATGAACTTATCCTACAGCTGATACCATGGACCAGATCCTCATTTGGTTTCAGCGAGTGCAGGGGTTTTATTTTATTTCAATAGCTAATCTCATTATGCCATCTGAGCACTGCACCTATTGAAAACTATTTGAAAGAGGTTTGTTTACTTGGCTTTTTGGTTTTGTTCTTCCAATAACTAACTGCATACCAAATCAGTGCAGGCTGGGTTGTTGGTCACTGGCACCCAACATCAATTTTAAACCACAATTGCACTGGGTTTGCAACAGAGATTTCTGCGGGATTTGTATATGTTTACATCACTCCCGAATTTGCCCCGATTCTGCATTCTTGCTGATGAAGCTGGCACCTCAAGAGTCATAAGAAGTAAAGGATCAGGCCTATTACATAATATCAAATGCACAACAAGCTGTTGGGTATATTTTTACAACCATTACTCATGCAATGAGGTTTGAGCTCCATATGCAGTGTCACACACTTGCTTTAGCAGAATTGAAGCGGGTCCATCCTGAACACTGGATTTACGGCGCGCTTAGATGCCACGATCACAGGTGTGCTGATAATTAAGAAAAATTAGATATAAGGCGGATATGGAACGGTGGGATGTCTGCCTGTTTGTCTCTGCGTAGGGGATGCTACTGAAATATTTAACATCAGCTATATGCCCAGGAAGACCGCGCTTCACTAAGGCAAAAGATGCATCCCATCGGTCGCCAAAGCCGCCGCGTGGCTCTTCCCGTAACAACTGCAAGGACACGCCAGAGCCCCTTGAAGCAGGCAGTTTCCCTCCTGTGTATCCACACAAGTTTTATCTTACACGTAGCAGCTGTTGCCTAGAGACGTCCCTGGCTGAAGCTGAAGTTTGCAGCATTTGACAGGAGCCCTTATTGTCTCCTGCTACTCAAGTGAGCAAATGTAGGAAGACCTTGGTAGCCACAAACAGAAAAAAAAATGTCGGAAATCAACCATTTTAACTGTTCTGTCCAAAAACTATCAAGGTGATTGAGAAGGACAATTTCATTACATTCTTTTGAGATGCACTGGATAAAATTGATAATGAATTAAGGTCTTCGTGCAATGCATTAGAAAAAAAAAAGTGCACGCTGCTAACCATCGTCCTTAGTGAAAATGTGCATGAACTGCTGGCCTCAGTGACATCTTTGCTAGTTTGCATGCAATTGTGCTTATTTTAAGTCAGCAACTTCAGTCTGAACTACAGGATCATTCTGTATAATTTAAAATAGGAAATAGTAGACTTTAGTAACCTTAAGTAGATACTGCTTTAGCTTGTTGAATGAATTCATGACTTTATAGGATTCTGAAATAGTTCCTGACAACTATGACGTAAACAAACGCAGAGATTTTCCACAGAAGTGGTCAAACTCTAGTTTGATAGCAAATACCTATTGTTTCTCAATTTTTCACTTTCCAAAATAAAGGTATGCATGTTTTTTCAGTAGATTTGTTGCATCTCAAAAGCATTATGTAACAGGGGAAAAATAAATATGGCATATATATATTTATAGACACAAACAGTGTAAACTATTAATATGCTCAGTACTCTAACTGCAAAATAAGTAAGTAGGTTGGCAGGGGGAAGGGAAGGTTTCCTACATGAAGGTAAGTTTTAAATATATCTGATACTGTCATCTCTCTTCTGGTACTTTGTAACACCCAACTGAAAACTTCCTACATCGCTTTTCTCTTCTAGTAATCTCATGAAGGTAATTATACTTACGATCGCCACAGAAACACAGAAAAATATTGATAAGTTTTGGTCTCCAGATCACCTGAAATAGATGCTCTACCCAAAAGTGACGGCATCGTTTTTCCCTAAACATCTGTGACATTCTGAGGGTGGATTTCTGAGATCTACTCCTGATTTAAGAGCAATGTTGTAGCTTTCCTAACTACAACAGCTTTGATTTAAGCAATGTCTTACCTATTATATGGACCTACTGAAAATTACTTTCCATTTTCCAATGAAGTTCAACAGTTTTACAGGGGGATTTTTAATACTGTCTATGGTACCTAAGAATCAGTGAGAATGTCGCGCTTTTTTTGCACAAAAACCTCATCTCAAAAGATACCTAAACATGTTAGTAACTATTTATAAAAGTTGTCCCGCTGAAGGCAGCGTAATTGTCTTTGAACAAAGCTATTTGGAGAAGTAGCTGTTTGCAAGGTAGGGAGAGAAATGAAAGGAGTAGATTGCAATCTGTGAGCATCCTTGAGAAAGAGCTAATTTTTCTAGTTTACATTCGAGCTTTTACTCCAGCTCAGCATGGAAACACAACTGCCTAAAAAAATTGAAAACAATCATCCTTCACTGTGATGTGTGAATAATAATTTGCTTACACAAATGAACAAGTCAAATCAAAGGCAGCGGGGATGATGAGGAGCAGCTTGCTAGCACTCCAGCGGGCGATAAAAGCTACACTCAGTGGCCCCTCAGAAGAGACAAAGTTGCACGGAGAACGCAGTACGAATGAGAGATTACCAGTGGGCTGACACAATAATCAAGTCCCGTTGTTCTGTAAAGGCTATAAAACACATCATTTCACACACATGCCATTTTCCCGTAGTGTGTCCTCCCACAACTATTTAAGCCTTCCTCATCTTTCATTTAGCACTACTAGAAAAAAGTTAGAATATACAAACCGTTGCAATTTTTTTTTTCACAGCAATAACTTAAACTTTTGCCAGTGATATAAATACAGCGCACTGTGTAGCATGAGTCAGCTCAGTAATGTTAGACTGTCTTTTCTCCAACTATTTTCCATTAACATGAACAAAACCAGTTTTGTCAGCACCTTCTGTAAGGTGAAAAGGGAGATGGAAAGTTCCTCTTTGTTTTTCAGCTCTGAATTAAAGTCGTACTCAGAATTCTTAATTCTGCAAGAAAAATATGTTTGTTCGCTAACCACAGAAACAATAGGTTTATTTGTTGCAAATTCCATTTTGTTATTATTTCCTAAATCTGTTCTGTATTTTTTTCCTGAAGCGTTATTCATGTCACTGTTCAACAGTAGATGGAGCAGTGGTTCATTACTGTATTTTAGTTATTTGTGTCAATTATTGCATAATTTTTCAGCTGCTGACATACAAGACTGGACAAGCAAATAATAAAAAAAAAAGATATAGAGAAAATAATTGTTAATTAAAACATTTAGAATTATGAAGAAAATGGAAAGAACAGCAATCCAAGCTCACTTTAACATATTATTAAGACAAGCCTGCATTTATGACTAATGTAAGTGATTCATAAACACACATACAAATCACAAACCTTGCGTTAGTTGAGTACAGTAAATATGTACGTCCTTAACCTTGAAACATTCAGTCACACATATTTTTCTTACGACGATCAGGAAGGGTGAAGTGTCTTCTAAAAGTGAAGTTCAAGAATATTCCGCATTTTGGGCCTTGTAATGAAAAGGAAAAAGTGGAAGTCTAAGTTAAAATAATCATTACAAGGGCAATTTATTTTACACTCGCATCAATTGCTTTTCCTGTAAACTGTTTTTAAGAAATTTACCGCAATAAATTCTTTTGAACCTTACAGTAGTTACGCCATTACCCTCATTTGTTCAGCAGGGGTTATATTCTCACCTAACTGTAACCATCTAAAATTGAGCATTTAGTTTAAGATGACCATCTCAACCCTCATCTTCAGTGGAGAGAGACAGACACTTCCAGTCCATGTGTCTAAGGGGGGGACTCAGTTTTGAGGTTTCCCTTCCCCATGGACACAGACGATGGGCTTAAGGCAGCTCCCAGGTTTTGATGGCTACGGCTCCCCCAGGAATCCAGACTTTGTTGAACCCAGCAGTATAATTTCCCTTGAAATCAACTGGGTCTCAATAGTAATTGTATTCACAGAAATTTCAATTGCTACATGCTCTATTTTGAAACTTCGTATAATTACTTAGAGTCAGACTGCCAATATTTGTTGTTACAAATCAAGGCCAGAGGAAAACTTCTCAGATGGCTTCAAAGTCCCAGTTCTCATCTCCAAGTCCGGCTCCCTCCCCCGCTTCCTTCCAGCAGCATTAACTTTTTCTCTGCAATCTCACAAATCGGAAAAAGAGTAACCTCTAAAGCTGTTTTAGACTGAAGGTCAGAATTCAAAGGATCGGTAACTTTATCCACAGAGCCTTGCAATCACATTGCTATTGGAAACACACCCAGAAGCACCAGCACTTGAGATGTTTTTATTAAGCAATGTCAATAGGTACAAAATTTGAAGGTTTGTTGGTTTTTTTTTTCCATACTGTAAGGTTTATCAGGACTCATATTTGCAAGAGATCGAATTGCTTTCTGCCACCGAATTTTAGTTTAATGTTCTCCGAGGTAAGGAAACTGGGCTCTGTGTTACATGCTAATGAAAACAGCAGCTTTGGTTTGTTTATCTAAATACTTAAAGAGAGGCACCTCTTGCAGCCAAAATGTAAACAAAGCTTAAACTCTTTTTACTGCTTGGATACTTCCAGGCTACTAATATGGATTTTTTTATTTAATTAAGTGCATTATACAGATTTTCTGCATGTATTTCCTGCTTGACAATCTACCTTTCCGAAGAAATATTTAATTCCTAAACCAATTATTCATAATTACGCCTATATTTTCAGCCCACAAACATAAGATGACAGATCCCTTTCAAACCTAGGCTCAAGGGAAAAAAAAATTCACTGAGGGCAGTCAGTACTTTTGTCCCTGCAAACCTGTCATTAATTTAGAGGGAAATAGGTTAAAATAAGGATTTCAAGAGGGTTTCACAAGAATTAAGAAAAAGCAAAAGTTTGATTTTGATATCTAAATAAACCAAATCATATACCTTGCTCCTCTGTCTTGTACCACATTTGCATATGCAAAAGACTGACGGATTCATATCCAGCCGAGTGATTCGCCTGATGAAGTTCTGAAAATGTGTCTTTAAGGGTGCCTCGCCTTTTGTAACACAGGAATCTCTATACACAACAACCTCCACTAAATAATGCTGCCAAACTAGGCACAGACAAAGGGAAACACACCTTGCACTGGATGCCAGTTTATACGCTGAAAGACACAGCCCGGGTACCGCACACCGAGCAGAGGCAGAAGGCTTTTCACCCAATGATACCCGAAGAATGCAGGAACATTGCAGGAGAAGTGGACACAGAGATACACACAACAGAACACAACTGTACGAAACGCAGGCGGATGAGCAGAGATAAACGGTTTTTAACTCTTATAATTTGATTTTTTTGAAAAATCGTAACTTGGCAGCTATCAGTACAAGGAATGTGTTGAGTGCAACTCAAAAATGCTTATTTATCTTGGGTGCATGCGGTGCCACTTTGCTTATATTCATAAGCAGGGTACCTTTGTGTACCTAGACTGATTTTTAATAGCTCTTCTGGAAAGCAGCAAATCCTAAATGAGAGACACCTAGGATAATTTAGTAGATTTAGTAGCCTAAAAACGCACTAGCTTGAAACATACTCCACCAATGTACTCCACCGCAGAGGACTGCTTATTGAAATAAGAGTCAAAATTATACCACTGGAGACCAAATGCTTCAAGTGATGCCTTATGGTGCCTGGGACACAAACAAGGGCTCCATTGCCCTGGCTGAGGACACCAGCGCTGCTGCCGCCTGCTCCACCAAGCCCTAATGGACTGTTGCCATACGGGAAAGCATCCCTGGCCCCCAGAGCCACTGAGGAATTGCTTCCCCACCCCTCACTGCAAAGGAAAACAAGCCTCCAGAATAAAGGCTCCCCCTCCAGAACCTTAATCCGTATCTAGAAAGGGTTGTGAATTCAGGAAGAGTCTCAGGAACTGTGTGGTGCCTACAGTTGCGAAGGGGGAATTTCAAGGGATAGAGGGTGGCTGCCCCTCAGCTGGGTACAGCTGGGGCACCATAAGGCTCTCGTTCCTCTGTGAGACCCAAAAAAGCTGCCACAAACCAGCAACGATACCCCTACGAGACATTTCTCTTCCCTCCTGTCTGCCCCCTCATTGTTTTTAGTTCTAATCTTTTTCTTTTTTTGAATAGGAAAACACTATTAATATTTTCAACTCCAAAATACTAGAAAATACTGTGTATGCATCTTTAAAGCTTGAATTAAAATAGGATCAACTTCATGTTAAGTTTCTTTTTATGGAATTGGCCTCAGCCATATGTGGTATACCAAGCACAGCAGGAGCTTTATACCAATTATTCTCTATTAGTAGATGAATTCCAGCATTTGGCTTTTCTTTTTCTGGTCAGTAAGTAAGTAAGTAATAGTAAATAGTTATGCAGTATGCATCATAAAGTAACAACTGGTAGGTCAAATATTTTTTCACAGAATCATCGAATGGTTTGGGTTGGAAGGGACCTTAAAGATCATCTGGTTTCAACCCCCCTGCCATAGGCAGGGACACCTCCCACTAGACCAGGTCGCTCAAAGCCCCATCCAGCCTGGCCTTGAACACCTCCAGGGATGGGGCATCCGCAGCTTCTCTGGGCAACCTGTTCCTGTACCCATTAACAGTCCTTTTGACCTCAAAAGGGTGGTGTACCTGTGTTGGGGAGTCTACCTTCACAGCCCAGGCTGCAGGATCCAGTCTGGATGCACAAAAGGCCGACAAGACACCAGTTTCTCAAAATTTGCATGGGTACATAAAATGACTTGAAGTGAATGGCAATGAATAAATAGCTGAAAGTTAATATGCAGTAAAAAATGCTTCCTATTAATTTAGTAAAAGAAGTGGACTTCAGAGACCCTGAATAAGAGGTTTGAAGACTGCTGTTTACATTTGGTTTAGAAATTCATGACTATGAATAAAAAAAGAATAAATCACAGTGATTTAAGAGATTGGTTTGAGACACTGATTTGCTAAATCTTTACACTCACCTAAGCCTGCTTGTAACTTTGCAAGACATAAGTTTCTTTGTTTTAATAAAACTGCACTGCACAGCTCAAAAATTCACGCCAAATTTCCAACTTTAGCTCTGTTTAAGTACATACATGGCTTTTCTCTTGCTAGAAAGATCCATGTATAATACCAATAAATTCTCAAATAGCTGAAAACTAACAGTAATGACAACTATTAGCAGTTAGAAAACAGCGATGTCATTTAACAGTCAACAAACATGCAAATACATGTGCAGACATCAGTGGAAACATGATAACCTAATAGATCATAAAAATGGTGACATCCAGACTTTATATGATTTCCACATATCAACGTGCCATAAGCACATAGGCGTCATTTGCTCAAGGGAGTGACTAATTCATTTAATAACTTCTTTAGCATATGAAAATGTGTTTCTTTCCTCCCATCCTAGAACAACAATCTACAGAAGAACAAGAATCTACAACATCCTTCCCTGCCTAATACCAAATGCAACAATGTCCAAATTAACATCTCTGCAGGGTGGATTCTACTGAGAGAAGAAATAAACCAAATAAATTTTGTTCACTTGAATGGAACTTGGATTAGCTCCGTGATTTGAGCATCCCAAAAAATTTACACCTTATTCTGCTTGCTTTCTGAAATGTGCAAACGGATTCACAAAATACAATTAAAAAAATAATGTATTTTCAAACATCCTTTTATGAAAGCTTGACAGAAACAGGTATGCTTTGAAATGTTCAAACTGATGTTGAACCTTTACAACTGATTTATAATACCTGAACTCTGGTATTCCAGTCACAGATGGAATACCAAGTAAAGGTTAGCATCTTATTAATGACTGATGGCTAACAGTTACAATGAAAAATAAAATTTATGACAAGGTATTGACAAGGTATTAATATTATGAGTAATTACACTGGATAATTATGAATTGGATCAGCAATGTGAAAGGAGTATTTTCTCTTATTTACCAGAAAAAAAACACCTTCAAACTGTTCCCAACTCCAAGAATTGGCCTTAGCTTTCAACCTAACTTAAACCACAACCTAAATAACTGTATTGGACATGATCTAAGAAAAATGAAGTAAATATGTCAGATTGGAACTGGTGCTTAAATTATGCTACTGAGCACACTGAGCGCCATTTCTCCCCTTACAGGATTGAGCACTGCGCTTAGGCTACCGTTCTCTGCTGCCTGAGGCTCACAGGATTCAGAAAACATCACAACTCCCACACCCTCACGCAAATGCAATTTGTTAGGGCCAGAAACCGCATCTCTGGCAGCACAGCAGAGTAGCTTGGCTTGATGGTGAAGAAAAAGCTATTTTTTTTTTTTTTTAGGGAATCCTGTCCCCCTCAAAAGGGCTATTCCTAAAAAGAGTGTTTTAAAAATTTCCCATAAATATTTTTTTCCAAACATTTGGGCTGAAACAAATGAAACCCTGACTTCCTGCGAGTCTAAAAAACATAAATACTGATTTACCGTTTAAATTTTGTTCACTTTCCTCACCTGCCTGCAATCACAGCTCTGACTTCATTAGCTGAAATCTGCTAAATGCATCCCAATCATCTTTTCATAACTGCACCCTGAAAGAGTGCTTCATTTCTTCAGTCCTGATCACTTTATCTGATTATTTCTCCATTTACATAATTCCTTGTTAGCTCCGGAAATTACTTTTCAGAAAGTGTTTATCAGAGAAGTCAACGCGTTGTCCAACACGCCGGTGTCTCGCCCCTAACCACGTTATAAATACTTTCCGAGGAGTCCGCTCTCCCACGCAGGGACGACTGCCTTATTGCGTGTTGGAAGCTTATTTGCCTTCTCTTGACTTTGAAGATGGGAGAAGGGAGTGGACGTATATATCAGATCGCTGGAGTTCACTCTATCAGCTCTCTTGATCTGAGCCACTGAAGTCCGAATCACAGATATTCTGAATTATATTGGCTCCTGTGGCAATACGAGCTGGGTGGCGCTTTTTCGTGCTACCCAGCTGTTCACGAGCTGCCGTCAACAGCTGAGGATGCCCACAGTCACCTAGCACGATTTCCCAGCCCTCTCTCAATTTACCCTTTGGTTAACCCATTTACGCAATTGGCCCTTCTTTACCCAAGCTAGTGAAACTCTCCTTCTCTTGGGGAGGAACCACACGCATTTCCCAGGGGAAACTATTCCTTTAGATTTTCCATAGGATAGAGAGGGTGCTTATATTTGGCCAGTGACACGTGAGGGATCACTCACTCCGATACTGATCACTTTGTTATATATTTCTCCTCACCCCTTTAACCATTCCTACGCTGGGTCTCGCTAGGAAGGGTGTGAGCAGCTCGGTCCTCCGGGAGATGTGACTGTTTCCTTTTTCAGTTTGGGGTCCCGGGGAGGAATTTCGCTGCTTCACAACTTCAGGGGAGGAGGATGTTTGGGTTAAGGCAGTGATATACAGAGAGAAAACATAACATTTCTCTTGATCTTTGTTTCGTATCCAGTATTCAGTCCATAGGGCAGAGAAGTTAAGATAAACTGACAAAGCCTATGACAGACTAATTGGTGATGGAATTATTTGGCGGAAGATCGCTGCTCAGTTTGACAAGATTTCAAAATGTAGAAACCACTTGGCAGACGGGGAAGCACAGAGAAAGCTGCAGAATATCTACTTTTCCTGACAGGTTTTTTAAAGGCCGTATTGATTCAGAATTATCCTCATTTTGCAGGCATTCCCATTCTTTGACCTGCTGCATCCGTCTTGGGAAAGCAAAGGTGGTGGACGAATACTTACAGCTGAAAGCAGTTCTGGGGGTCTTGAGTTTTGGATGGGGTGCAGACACCATATGATAATTTTTTTTCAGGCACAACTGCTTCATCTTTCAGTCTTTCCCTGAACTGACGATCAGGAAGCACAAACCTTGCTAGTTACCTTGCTTTGGATTTTTGCTGTTGAATAAAAGACCAGTGGATAATAAAATTAACACCATTCATGAATTACCTAAAGAGAAGGACCCTGTGTCTTTTAGTAAGCCATTAGTAACTGGTCAGAGGACGCTGTAGATAGGTGGGTTCTTAAGCAAATGCATACCCCTTTCTTTTTACCTCCTGCACCTTTCTTATATCATCCTACAGTCTTCACAACACAAAGAACTAGTTTAATCCAACGTTGAAATCAAATTAAGACTCTTGGTAGACTACCAGAAGGTGGTTTGATATCTGGTGATCCTATTGACATAAACCTCTCCTCTTGAGTGATGCAATCATTTGTCTTTTTATTTATTTTTAACATATACTGACAATAGATTTTAAATATCTTTGTTAAAAGTGCAAGCAGGTTTAGTGAATTCTTCAGAAACTAAATCAGAAAACTATTTGTTTTTTAAATAACTGCTGAAACTGTTTTCTTTTGTGCTTCACTACTTTCTTCATTCATATGCATTTTTTATTACTGGACAAAAGTGGAGTTTATCTCAATAATTAAAAACATGTAAATTACGTGATCACTTTGTATTTACACTGGCTTTTGCTTCGTTGTCTGCATTTTATTTCTGATTGCATAAATATTCATAGAGAAACACCTAGGGAAATTTTCAAAGTGGTGCACAGAGACTAAACTATGCAGTGCCTATTAATTTTAATGAGTCACATGGTTACGTTCTCACATTCTAATTTGAGAATTTCCCTCCTGCTTTCCACCATCTAAAATAACTGTCTAATTCCGAGTGTGCACTGTCTGCATCTCCCACTCTACAGTCTATAAATACACAAGGGACATGCAGTCTTTTCATATAGATACTTCAGGATGCTCCGGTGGCATTTTATACCCCAAGGAAAAAGTTCCCAGCCTAATCAAAGTTACTAAACTCCTCATGCTGCTTCTAATCCTCAGCTCTAAAGACATTTCCATTAATTCCTTTGCTGAAATGCCTATTTAGGTACACAGAAAATTAATATCCTGGGAACCTCTGACATAATTAAAAGTACAATTACCAAAAAAGTAGGATCAAAAGAACCACTAAAACCAGAAAAAGACATAATCAACCTGGTAACCATTCAAACAGTCCCAGAAACTGTGCTTTGACATTCCTCCCCCAGAAGCTAATGACAGCCAGTTATAAGTGAAAGATTTTTGTCATTTGACTATATTTGAACTTTCCCCACAATGTGCCAGGAAGGTCAGCCAGGGTATTTTAGAGCAAGGCTGTGAGTAGAGAGAATTACAGGCTTAGAGTTACTTATGGTGTCTTGCCAGAGATTCCCTCTGTTTTATAGCTCACAGGCTTCACTTTTCACAGTTGCCGCTTCTAACCAGCTTTTTTTCATCTCCTGGAAACCAAGGGCTGGGGAAGGGAGGAACTTTTCTTCCCCCACACAGATAACCTCAAGAGGTTCAGCAGCCATGGAGGCAGGGGCAGTGAACATGGGCAGCCAGAGGGAGCACAGCTGGCTCAAAACAGCATCTTAAAACAGGCTGAAATCCAGTGGTGAAGCAGCTGCAATGTGTTTGTAGGTTGCCTGTTGGGAAACTTATAGAGAAGATCATGGGGTGGCTTAAGTGGTGGCTTCTCCCTCCCCCTGTACTCATCACTGGTGAAGCCCCACCTCGAATACTGTGTCCAGTTTTGGGCACCTCACTACAGGAAAGACACTGAAGAGCTGGAGCGGGTCCAGAGAAAGGCAATGAAGCTGGTGAGGGGTCTAGAGCACAAGTCTTATGAGGAGCGGCTGAGGGAGCTGGGGTTGTTCAGCCTGGAGAAAAGGAGGCTGAGGGGAGACCTTATCGCTCTCTACAACTACCTGAAAGGAGGTTGTAGCAAGGTGGGGGTCAGTCTCTTCTCCCAAGTAACAGGCGATAGGACAAGAGGAAATGTCCTCAAGTTGCACGAGGGGCGGTTTAGACTGGATATTAGGAAAAATTTTTACACTGAAAGGGTTATTAAGCGTTGGAACAGGCTGCCCAGGGAAGTGGTTGAGGCACCATCCCTGGAGGTTTTTAAAAGACGGGTAGACATAGTGCTTGGAGATACGGTTTAATGATGGTTTTTGTCAGAGTTAGGCTGATGGTTGGACTAAGGTTGACAGAGACAAACCATGCACCTCTTACCAAAAACCCAGTCAGGGGAGAGGGACACACAATGCGCTGTGCCCACCAACAGCACCCCCGGGGCCAAAAAGCAGCTAGCCTGTACTGAAGACCCACACGCCTCCAACCTTTCCATCATCAGTACAGGGCAGTCCCATCCTGCAGATTCACAGGTGTCTACTGGAAGATACATTTGTCTTTAGCCTTTCATCATCCGAGGATGTCTACCCACGTTCTGCACAACCCATCTGCCTGTTTTCACAAAACTCGAAGGAGTATGATATTTTTGAGGCTGCTAGCTCTCTGTCAGACTGGACTGAGGTTTCCCAACAAATTGAAAAGTTGTTATTAGGAGACATACAGGTAGACAGACATGTACAAAGAATGCAGTTGCAAAAGCCTTTTTTCTTTAGGAAACCAGGTTATAACAAGAAACTGCCTGATCTCCGTTTACAGTTCTGTTCAGTTATTTTAATGAACTTTTTCATTTTGCTGACAGAGCAACTTCATTTTATGTAGAAAGGCAGCTCCCCAGAGGGTAAGATCTATCAGTTGTCACAGGAAATCCTTTCAGTCCCTACCTATACAAGGGAAGCTCAAGAAATCGGGTTCATCCTATAGAGCTGCTAAAGGAAGGAAAACAATACTAGAGACACAAAATCCTTCCCCAGTTTGGTTGTGCATTGCCTTCTATCAGGGCCTAGCTACGTCTGCGATCAAGAAGTCACTTCTTCCATATTATGGATCACTTGAACGTGTTTTTTTTTTTATCTCAGACCTGATGCTGTACACAGCTGGACTGTCCTGTCTCATACTTGGGCCAGATTGACTTTGTCTTCCTCACTACGTAGCAGCAGGTCATGAGTAAGAGTGATACCAGTGAAGAGGATCTTTCTTTTTTCACCCCTTTCGTTCAGACTACTTTGATGAATACCAGAAAAGAAAATCAAAGGCAGCGTAGGAATGTGGTGAGGGATGAGACCACTAGAAAAGAAGTAAAAGCCACAAGAATGGACACCATCTATGAGCTCATGATGAGCCCGATTTTACATCAAGTGGGTCTTGAAAGGGCTTTGTTACACAGCCTGCTGGAAAGCCTTAGGCTGTCAGCTTGTTTCAAGGAACATGGGAAGAGTGTTGGCAATCTGAGGGCCTAAAATGATGGGAAAAATGCATTGCATCAGGGAAAGGGGAAGCAAGAGTCTTTCTCCCTGGCTTAATGGCCTGATGCCTTGACGATTTCCAGCTATGGTTATCTGCATTGGGAAAATTATCAATGTTCTGTTGAAAAGGAATCTTTTCCTGAAAAAAGCAAATCTCAAAACAGAAGTCTTCACCCAAACTAAACAAAGTCTCGCTTGTCTCAAGATATTTAAAAGCTGTAAGAATAAAAAAAAAAGCTGAAAGGTCTTTGCATGTAACGTGTCCCAAAAATTTTACAGCATCCTGCAATTTTCTGAAAACCCACGTTTCCCTCAATTTTTAACAATTTTTTCCTTTTTAACATAATTTCCCTTGTACAACATTATTTTTACCTCTATCTTAACTCCTCCACAGAAACCTGTTTCTAGTTAAACAGTTATGGAAGGGGAAAACCATAAACAAGCAACAAAGGTGGAAACTCCATGTGTCTAAGTAATATTATTATTAAACGCGATATCTTTCTTTTAAAACATTTTTAAATGACATTAATACAGAACCATACTAAGTTCATGCTGTTCTTTGTTAATAAAGACATGAGGCCAAAGATCATAACAAGCTAGATTGCGCCACATCATGTGTTTTCACCATCAGTGTTAAAAATAAAGCTCAAAAAGGTACACATCTGAAATTATTAGCTTTTTAACATATTGATACCTATAGAGTATTCTATTAACTGTTGTCTTTATTAAATACAAAAGCAAAAGGATGTTAATGAAAGTTAATAAGCTGTTAGCAAGCTGTAAATTAAAAGCCTACCTACAAGTTTTTGGTACCAATGATGAAATCATCACTGCCATTCTACTTTTCCTCTCAGATCACGTCTTTGCGCAGGTGAAACTATCAAAACTTGTATCCAAGGAATTAAAAATCTATATCCAAAAAAACTGTTCCACAATATCACTGGATGTACAGTTTCTTTAATGTTTCAGCATCTGAAGATGTTAGAAGGCTCACCTTTCTGCTACCACATGAAAAAAAGGTATTATCACATGTAAAAGGAAGAGAGGAGTATATGGAGACTTGCAACCACAGCCAATTTGCAAACACCGAAACCTTCATGTAATATAGGTGTCAAAATTGAGTTCACCTACCAATGCATCTGGCCTGACGGGATAGCTACAATTTAGGCAGGTGGCTGACAGATGTCACGTCTCAAGCTTGCTTTTTCATGTTCATTTTCATGTTAATCTCATTTTCATGTCTCAAGTATGCACTTAAAATTATTTGCTAACATATTGCAGTGTGTAGCCTATATGATCCTTAAAGGAGATTTCAAAGTAGAGTTCAAAGCTGCCAGCCGATTATACAATGGGAAAAATGAGAATAACCGTTGCCAACTTACCAGCCCCCAACACAGACTGAGATGGGCTGTTCCACCGCTGACTACAGCACCGAGCTTTCGCAATGCAAAAAAAAAAATCGCCACATCTTTGCCAAAGTTAAAATGAAGTTTTTGCTGTAACTTACTGAAAAATATATTAAAATCCTGCTGTTAGGCTGAGAAGATGTCAAATGTAACTCACCCTTTCGCCATTCAAGAGTTTGCAGATGGTAATCTCATTGCAGTGTAATGTTGCAAAGGTTTTGGTCTAAATGCTATTTTCAGCTTCACTCAGGGGTTTGATTCTGCAGAGGCCATGTCAGAAAGCAAAATTACTAGTTATGGTACCACCACTTGCTTCATATATGATCTTGGTACTTCAACGGAAGAAACATACTTGTGTGTGATCTTACATATGGGGCTCACATATGAGCACATCTATCCAAGTGGAAGATGAGTGGCTATTCTGGAAACTAAGAGGCAGATTCTTGGCTGGCAAAAGCATCGTACCAAAAAGTAAACTTCAGTTCTGAATATCGTCTGGAGAGCTGTCCTAATAAATGTAATCTTCCCCACAGGAATGAAACCATCCTATCAATCCCACTAGGGTACACTGAGATTTAATTAACAGTCCTGACTTTCAGGAAGAAAGTACCAAATAACAACAACCAGTGATGCTGATAAAGTCGTAAGTACAAGATACGACTGCTTTGCCAAATACAAGCAGTTCTCCTTTGTTTTTATTAACAGATGCATCATGTCTCATTCCTTCAAGATGAGGATTGAAATGCTCTATAGTAATTTGTGTGAACTTTGGGGCACATTTACTTAAATCCTCTAAAATATGCAGTCTATTTGGCCAGTGAATTTCAAAGTTAATGAAGCAAACATCCTCTTACATGCATAAGTGAGGAAAAAAAGGACATAAATCTTTCTGTCTGACCCCCATTCACATCTGAACATGAAACACGAGCACTTTTAAAGCAAGGCAGACTTTTGTAATGTATTAAAAGCATCTGCTAAAGCCTGCTGCTACTAAAAAGCCTGTTGCTCCTCACTTTGTAACTGCACTGCATATGCCACCTCGCAGGTGTCTATGAGCTTTTATACGCATGCTATTTCTAAATGTGAAAAAAAAGGAAAGGAAAAAAGTAAAAGCAATCCTATGATGACCTTGCAATTTATAAAAGAAAGCTCTTTGAAATGCTGCCCTGAGCCACACAGAACTCCAGTTGAATAATTAATTACATATTGACAAGGTCTTATAAAAGAAAAGCTCAGAGCTGTATTGACGTTTATATCTTCTTCTTAACATTCATCAGAAAATGTCATTCTGCTTGAAACAATTGTTGGTATCTTATATGTTTTTGCCTTCATATCCAAATTCTTACCAAGAAGGTATGTGACTGATGATGTTTTATGGCTATACGAATTAACAATTTGCCTAAAATTTAATCTTTATGATTAACTGATTTATGTTAAGAGAATGTCAGTATCTGCTACAAATTAATAAGAAATTTTTGTATGTAAAAAGCTACAAGCCACAGCATGCTAAAAGTATTTCTTTGAAGCATTCTAATTGGGCATTACATCTGAATATTTGTGCAATTAGGAACTACTAACACACAAAATACAATCAAAAAACATGAATTAAAATGACTGTTCATGAACTTTACTAGGTAGGATGTAAAAAGGAGATGCACCAAATAATTGCAAGATGTGCAATTCTGTCAGCGTGCTGTATTTCAAAAGGAGAAAGAGTAAATTTTCATATTTCTGTTTTCCTGTTACATTCACAATTAACTGAACTAGGATGGCATGCACATTTCTGCTAGAGCTCTTCTGTTACAGTACTTCAGATACACTTAATAAATTGCACCTTCCATGAAAAGAAAAGGTGATGGATTGAAAAATGTTTAGCACAACCATGCATAATTGATAGGTTCCCTAGTGCAAATAAGTGTCTAATAAATAATTAAATTTAATCTCATTATAAGAGTTTTCATAATGGGATAATTTAATTAAATGAAAGCCAAAGGGTTTCTAGGGGTTGAAAGATGCTGCTGTTGCTATATTTGGCTAATGGTCTGGGGATAGTATAGTGAAGAAGGGTAATTCACATGGGTGCATGCATTATTTAATGAATCCCTCCGAGATGGGGGAAAGGACAGATCAATGATAACTTGTCATTTTATCATTGCTTACAATGCACATTTAAACAACCTGGGAAATGTTAAAAACAGAGAGAGAATCTTGCAACCCTTTGCAATGCATCAGGCCTCTCTCTGCCAGACACAGCGTGAGCATTCTCATCTGCAATACACAGTTTCTCTCTCGTCTAACATTGGTCTTTTTTTTTTCCTTCTTTCAGACCAAAAATAAGAGCAAAGTCGTACAAGCTCCTGTACAGTTAGGGCAAGCCTGCCCCTAAGTGAAAGTTATAATGGATACAGCATGTATATCTGATACTAAAAAATTGATAGCTGTGTCATGTGGGACCCATTAACAAGCTTTTTGAGTGGGCTGAGTTTTGAGCTTTAAGTCTCCAGAAGCACTTAGCTAGGCTAGGATACTAAAACCATACAAGTCTAAGTAGTTAGCTCATTTGCAGGTGATCAGTTATGAATTAATATGAATAGTGAAGGTTATATCTTTTCAGATAAGACAAAAGTGTCCTCTTGCATGCAGTAAGTGTGCAAGACCCAAAAGCTAAATGGAGGGGGTTTGCAAGCTGAACTTCCGCTTTCTAATGATCTGTATACATTTTTCATTTAGCATTTTCTCATTTAGAAACTTTTCTCTTTCCTGGTGAACTCTGCACACGAGTGCTGTACGGCCGCAGCCTTGTGGTTTGTCCCTTCCAGAGGTCTCACCCATCTGATGGTACCAGACACGTTTATCAGAGAGATGCCGGTCGCCCTTCTAGAACAACAACAGAGGGATAGAACTGCCCATGGTTTCGCCTTCTGAAGCGTAAGAATTATGTAACATTAAAAAAAAAAATCTTTTTATGATTGCTCTTGCTATCTGTATTATCCCTGTTAATATCCTTTTAAATCTTTCTGAACTTTAAAAGCAATTTTTCTCCTATGGGCAACAGAGGCTTGTTACTTGTACAAAGAAAACATTTTCTAGTATCAATGAAAACATTTCGATGTTTGATTGGTGCAGTGCCCTGAGCAGAAGTGGCAATGAGCTACACAAAAGGCTGCTCAAATCTCTCTAGGAGCTCTGGCTACAGCAGCTCACACAGTTCTTCCAGACAGTTTGCATATTTGCCAGTTATATCAGGTCCCACAGGAGCTCTTCAGTCTTTCTTAATCTTCTTCGCCTAAATTATCTTGTCTTAAATTTGCCATCTCTCCACCCATCCTATTTTTACGTGATTAGTAAGTGTGTTTATTTACAAAGTACTTGTAGAACTTGTAGTTTAGATGCTGAAGGTTTTGCATGATGAATATCAGTCTCTTATTTCTATTTGGTCTTTATTGTCCCAGCCACTTTTCACTCCACGTAGAAGTTTATCAGTAACGTGTTTCTTGAATTATTTCTTGTGAGAATCTAAAGCCTTTTTGAAAATCCAAATATACCATATCTGTCTGGTTTTTGTTCACCTTAGTGACCCACATGAAGACTGCAGAAGGCTCATTGTGTCTCACATAATTTCCCCGAGGGATTTACACCTCCACACTCACTGGTTACCTCATACAAAGTTATGTTTCGTCCCTTTCCCATATTATTACGCACTTTTTTAACCAACCCCTTTTTAAGCTGAACAAATGCAATGCCATTTGGCTTTCTTGCTGCTCTTCTGTTATTTGGTTTAGCACCTCCTTCAGCGCTGTAAACACAAACAGTTCCTCAACTTCGTACAAAATGTAGGTGTTTAATTTTACACTAACATAAATGAATTGTTCATGGATTATTATAGAGATGTACTGCCTCTTCCCTTCTCCACTATTATATTTAATCTTTTACAGTTTAATAGCCTGACTGATTAATGTTTTGGATTTCACAAAATGAATAATTGGATTTTTTTAATTCTAGCAGGGATTAGCAAAAGGATTCTAAGAAAAATTATGACAAAAATTTTTTTTTTTTATTTGTAAGATAACTTCTTCCATCTATTTCTCTACAAACAAAAATAAATATACATGTCTTGGGAAAATACAAGGGGCTATATATTCTCACTTGGGTGTCCAGAATTCAGTAGCCTAATTTCTACGAGAGTTGAATATTCTCAGTGCCTAAGAAATGAGTTTCAGAGACAGTGGACTGAAATTAAGATGTTCTTTTCTATAACTCAGCTTCCTCAGGCACAGTCATCTACTTAAATCTCTGGGAGGATTTGTGTACATTTTATTACAGCTTATTTAATTCAAACAGCTGGGAGGTAAGATCTCTGCTGATTATTCAATAATCTGTTCTGTCCTTCAAGAACTAATGAAGTTCTCCATCCACTACTCCGCTTCTCTAAGGAGACCTCCAGTAAACCCCGATAAAATATACACAAGGCATTATAAAATGAAGACTTTCCCTGCTTTATATAAAATACAGGACAAATATAAAAGACACTTATTTCTTCCGTTTTCGGGTTGCATTTCCAGTATGGCTTGTTGGAATACAACTTTAATTCTAAATTACTTTGAACGGTGTCCAAATTTTAAGGGGTTAGGGGCAGAGGTATTTTGTTTGTTTAAGAGTGGGACCTTCTATTTATTTTTCCTATTAAGTTATAAACTCCATTTCCCGCCCGGCCAGAAACTAGTATTATAATACCAAAACCTCAGCAGACAGCTATATCCAATGTTGCAATAGCAATCATATCATAGATTTAAATTATAATCTGTGATTTCTACTCCCTGTTACAATGCCTTCCCAGACTCTAAGACGAAATTCCAATAACTGATAAAAGGGAAAAAAGACTCAAATGAGAAAATACCATGGAGATATTTTGGTGGAAATTGAAAGTATATCTAAGTAGTATAATTCCCTTTTTCACAGGTTCTTTTCTTTATGAAAATTCCCGTCAGCCACCTTAAACTCCAAACTTTGGCAGTCTGATTTTTCATGCAATACTCCCGTGTATGCAAAATTTAACACTGTCGTGTGGCTGAATAATGGCTCCATGTATTCTAAAACAGTAAAATCGCCTCAGTACAGTATGGAAATATTGTAACTTCAGATTGCAAATCCAGGGGTTTTTTCTAACTAGAGATTCTAGACATCAACATCTTCTAGTAAAGAGTTGGTATCTGGCACTAATGAATACACCAGTTAATGTTTTCATAAAGCTCTGCGTTTTGCATGTATGCATTACTGAATCTCAATGGACAGAAACTAGGAGGAAAAAGAAGAAATACATGTAATATTTGCCCTGTTAAATTTATCGCAAAACTCAATTTTAAAACTGCGTTTGTACTTAAGTTATTGCACATTTGGGACTTATTTGGTTTATCTAATGTTTCTTTTGCAATCTACTTCTGTAAACATAACTTTGTTGTACTATCACTTAAAGCAGGGGTGTATCTATTTTATGATGACATTGGGATAAACTTTGCAAGACCTATTCAAAATAAATACATTAAACCTGACAGTGACTTCCCAAATAAGTATATATTTTACTATTTCCACAAATCACATGAATCAGTATCCCAGCCTGACTTTTATAAAAAACAACAAGCAATAGCACATGAATTTACACTTTTAATTGCTAAAGTCTGAAATAGAGGAATGACCCAAAATTATTTTTCCTCTGTGTACCAATTCATATCTCATAAGTTTGCTCACTTAAACATAAATTTAATAGGCCTCAATAACCAAATGAAAAACCACAGTTTTACTGCCATTTCTGGACTCCTTCCTGCTGCTGTGAAGTCCTTCCCCAGACGATTTCCATGACCTCAGTTCTCCATGAGACATACTAGTTGGCATAATGAACAACAAAACTTCAGTTACACTGGAGAAAAATGTCTACTTAAAATAGAAAGAAACCAAAACACTAATATTTTTCCTGCTTGCAGCACGGGAGGGATGCTCTGATGGAACCTGTCAAAATCTGTAGAACGTGGACTGGGTACAAGTCACTAACTAAAGCCTTCCCAGGGCGCTGCAGTGATGCTATCAAACAGAAGTCAGCAAACTGTCCATCTATCCATACGTAGATACTGTTCATCAGTAGCTATCACCAAATCTAAATGATCACAATTTCTGATATTCAGAAGGACCTGGTGATCTGCTCCCCTCCCTTCTCATGCTTTTCTATCCATCCATCTAATACATCTCTCCACAGTCTCACGTGGCACTAAATCTCCTACAAGTCTTCTGAGGATGAGAAGAAAATGCTAAACTGACACACTTTACCATAAATGCAGAAATCAAAAAGAAAAGGGTGGCAGAGCACTGGAACAGGCTGCCCAGAGAGGTGGTGGAGTCTCCGTCTCTGGAGACAATCAAAACCCACCTGGACGCGTTCCTGTACAACCTGCTCTAAGGTGGCCCTGCTCTGGCAGGGGGGTTGGACTAGATGATCTCCACAGGTCCCTTCCAACCCCTGCCATTCTGTGATTCTGTGAAAAGCTTTCCACCTCTACCTCTAGCCAAAGTAAATTGAGTCTTTACAGTAGAAATACTACATATTGTGGGGGAAAAAAATCTCCATATACCAGTACAAAACTATCAGAGAATCTCAAGGAATTTATCATGTTTCCTGCCAACAGTTTGTGCTCGAAATGATCTATTGGATATACTTCACTATGGCGTTATGAAAGCTTCAGCTTCACGCAACCCAGCTACAAGTCCGCAGCTCCCCTATAAGGACAGAAACCCTGGAGCCACACACAAAGTTGTGACAGATGAGCAAAGCTCCAAAAATATCTATGAATCTGGTCTTTCCAACATCTTACATGCAGTAATTTCTGGTGTGTTGTAACTGCTGTATGCAAACTCGTTAATACAGCTGTACAAGTTAGTTCTTTGAACTACCGGCTGGTAACTAACAGATTTTCACTTTTATCTCTAGGCATACATAAGATCTCTTCTTTCAAATGGAAAATGTAAAGAAGATGATTGATATAGGCAACGCTTATTTTTGTTCAATTTTGGCATTTTACTTTGAAACAAATGTAAGACACGCCCTTGAATTCCCTTTGAGGATGTATGGGAATGTCCCCACCTACTCCCTCCAGTCCAGTCTCAATCCAGCTACAGGAACAAAACAATTTTGAATGCAAAGTAATGAAGACAGCTAATGGCAACTTTGAAACATGTTCTCAGGAAGTTGAGATTCATTCATTTGTAAAAAAGAAATTATTCATAACAACAGATGAACCACTTCCCATAGTATGAACCTTTTCAGACATCTCATGTTGAAAATTAAATGTGCTAAAGAAATGTAGAGCAAACCAGATAACAACTGAAGAAAATGAGCAGATGTCCTAAGAGTTTTATGAAACACTTAGTCAGATAAATGGTATAATCTGGTGAAGATGAGCTAAACAGAAGTCCTCTGAAGATTAATTGGTGTTTCCAGTAGTTTTGTGGATCTGACTTTCATTTTAGAGTTTAAAATTCCCACAAAAGGGCAGAAAGAAAGAAGGATGCAAAGAGGGTATGTCCTCCTGAACAGATTAAGTGGAAACAATGCAAGAGAGGAGAGATCCACTGACCTTTGGAGGAACCTTGTGTGCCTAACGTAAATAGCAGATTACTCCTATTATGTGAAGAGGCACTTGAAACCAAAACCCTTTTGCAGACACCAGAGAACACTAAGCATCCACAACCTAAACATCCCCACCAACATTTTAGTTCTCCCCACACTGAACTTCCAGGCACAACACTCACAACCACTCGCTGATACCAGACCAACACTTGGACAGGGCAGAGAGACAAAAAGAGGGCAAAAAGTCTGAAGGACCTAAGCATATGCTAACAGTGATCTGCTGGGAATTGTTTAAAGGTTAAAACCTGGCCTTTATTCCTCAAAATAGTATGTGGTTTGGCCAGTGGATTAAATCAGGCAAACTCTACCAAGTTTAGCAGGCTTAAGGGGAACACAATAGCAGCTTTCCAGTACCTGAAAGGAAACAAGAGCCAAGCTCTTTACAGTGATGCATGGTGGGGGGATGAGGGACAATACTCTGAGTAACCGTGTCTGACCTTACAGGTGATCCAGCTTTGAGCAGGAGGTTGGACTAGGGAGCCCCCTGGGATGCTTTCCAACTGAATTTTCCTGAGTTGTTAACTACCTAAACAGATATGGCTAAATAATTAAATATTAATTACAGAAGAATTAATGCACAAAGAAAGAAGAACTTGTAGCTGTAGTATATTGCTTAGCATTAGCCACTGCATGCTAGTCTTTCAGATCTCCTACATCACTTATTATAGCACAAGTGCCTTGATAAACCCTTATGCAGCATATATTAAAAGCTCAGAAGAAAATAGTCACACATTTTAGTCAATAAGCCATAAATTAAATTGTCTCCAAGTAGATCTTGGCATGATACATCATATTTCTATTCAGTAGGCCTTGACGTGGCAGATAGATTGTAATGATTCATATTACATTAGTAATTCATGAAATAATATAATATACGTAGTCCTAAAACTATGTTCAGGCATAGCGGAGAGGGGCAGCTACCAGAAGCTAGCTATTCCTCCCCATTCACCTACAGCTAAAACAACCAGGAGCCCACCTGTACTTCCACTAACACAGTCCAATGATAAAGCAAAGAGCAACTCAGCTCCACAACGACCTGTCTCTGCCTCAGTTCCACTTCTGGAACTGGAGGTTCCACAGAAAAGGGGACCGATGGTACAGGAAAATTACCAGTATCCTTTCCGGGGCAGAGCCGGGATTCTCACTGAATCCACACCAAGGATCCGGCTGGCCACACACCATGGGCTGCAGAATAACCTGATGACCTGGAGAAATCACTGCTAAAGCAAAATGCTACAGGTTTGAGAACCAGTTCCGAACATCTCTGAGTAAACCCTTTCCTTAACGTCTGAAAAGGCAATTTACCGCTGTTATGCTCCAGCAGTGTCCATGAAGTTGTACTTGCAGAAGGACTGTGGGTCTACAGGGGTAACTGGAGCATCTAATATCTGACTTAGCTGCTGTAGGTGTTCTATAAGCCAATATGTTTTTAAGGGTCTAGGGTTTCTATACAATGCTATATATCTCTGAATGTCTAGGTATGTACTGATATAGATACACATATGCACATAAATACTGCGACTAATTCTCCCAGGAATTTTTAGTTTCCTGTCAGCGGTTGATTTGCCAAACCTAGGGAGCCCCACTAGAACTTGGAGAACGGCTAGCTAAAAAAATGGTATTTACGATCTATTAAATCAAAACTATGCTGAAAATCAAACTGTATTTACAGCATCACTCTATTTGCAGTATTCCTTCTGGTGCAGTGAAATGCTAAGGAAATAGTTCTTTTTTGTAGTTTTTTAGTAGTTATTTCGCAGAAATATTTTCCATTTGCTAAGCAAATTGTGTTACAGAGCTTTCTTAAATAAAGAACTGTACTGTTCAAATCATGAAATTACGGCGCCATGGGTTGTTATTTATATCGGTGATGTTAAATATGCCATAAAGGTTCAGAAAGGTACAGAAATGTACCTCTGCAGTATTATCTATTAAACATACAAAAAATATGCGTTGTTGTTGGAAAGAGCTCTCCTTGTTCTCTGTCCTTGATGAAGGTACAGTTTCCTCAATCGGAACAGAAGGCTTACTGCTGAAGTTAACAAAGAACATCTGGTTTTCATTTGAGGTGCATTCAAGTGTTCATTAAAGTGTCCTTGCTGGTCATTTTCAGTCTTTTTTTTCCCTGCTTCACAATGGTTTGTCTCCTAACACTATCGCAATTACAGCGTGTTACTAAAAATGGCCATTGTCATTGTACCATTTCCTTTGAAAAACAGCAAAAGAAACATGAAAGAGAACAAAATGTGGATCTCATCTGATTTCGGTGTAAGAGCAGCTTCTATAGTTCACCTTGTTCATACTTCCTAGGGGTGTTTATTTTCTGCAATTATTCATCTAGGCTTCACTGAACTTGAATACTAATAAATTTTAAGAAGTGAAACAAGAAGCCTTCATACTGTCTGCAGGGAGGCCTCGGAAAACTCAGCGTTAGCTTGTGAGTTATTAGTATTAGCACCAAAGGTGCTAATACTTTGTTACTTGCCACAGCAGGCTAGATCAGGTAAAAAACATCTGAAAAAGAAAAAAAAACCTTAATAGGTTTTCTTTGAATACATGATCATCCTTACATTTCCATTTTAAGTATTCATTATAGTCTGTAAATATTTTCTTTAGATTTGTGTTCTAATAAAAGCTATTAGATGCATTTTAAAGAAAACTGAATGTTTTTTAAAAAAAAATAAATATTAACTTTTAGTAGCTTACAACTAAATTTTTGGAAAATCACTAACTATTTCATTAAACAAAGTTTGTGCATTATTTATATTCACAGTTTAAATTTAAGGAAACTACTTCTGCACTTATGTTATGTTTGTGTCTCAGTGTTTGAGGTCAGGAAAATTTAGCAGTGTGCTGTAATTGCATCCTAAGCAAATTAACATCGGTACGGATAACAAAATGAAAAGCATTCATGACACTTGTCAGGCAAGTATAAAGATAAGACTGTCTTTAAGCACTCATACACCTGGAGCTGGACTGAAACCTCTCGGAAATGCGCAGCAAAAATTCAGAGGATGTAAACGTGGGCTGTAAACACACACAGGATGCACATTCTTACTGCTTTCTCTGAAACGAAAAGCATTTTAATAGTTGCACGGGTTATACAGAGGTGGTTCTGATAGTCAGTAGGTGTGACCTAAGCATTCTCTGAGTGACTGGGACTATAAAAACACTTAGAAGCCTTGTAGCCTGACAGCAAAAGGGTAGCGAGGCAGTTGCAGTAGAAATGGCTTTTCAACTTACTCTCCAGCTTGGCTGGCAGAGGCCTAGAAAACTTAAATGTCCACGTGCTTTAACAACCAGGGGAACAAGCTCCCCAGTAAATTTACAGCTCCCCCTTATCAAGCTGATTGATATGAAATGTTGGTCAAAATTGTTCATCTGTTCCTAAGAATAAGAAAGAAAACAATTCTGCCCACATTCAAAATAATGAATTAATTTTTTTTATGATGAACTATACATCAGGAACATGAAATTTATTTCAGGGCAGCAATTAACTTCCCTACGAATTTGATAAAAAAATTAAACTTGGAAAACTGCAGCTTATGGTAAAGACTTGACAACATATTACATTTTAGCAGGTCAATCCTATGGACCAATTTGTCCACACTTGGCACGCTTTGGGGAACTCCAAGCGGGCTGTCTCATAAAATTAGGGCAGAAGTGGTTTTTTATCTTTTTTTTAATGATCTTTTCCTCCCCTTTATTCTCTGCATTGTGTCCAGGAAGGACAGAGAAAGAAGTTGATTGAAATGCAGGGAAAGAAGAGCGGATGAGAGAGAAAATGAGCTCCAGGGCTGAGAAAATCATGAAGAATAGGCAGAGGTCAGCAGAAGGAGGAAGAAGAAAGCTAGGACTGGTGAGGCAGGAGCTAGGGATGCGGGGACATAAGGGACAGTGCAGGACCTGGGGTTGGAGGATGGAAAGAACATGAGGTGGGAACATCCCAGGAACCAACGCTAGAACTGACCATGAGAAAGAAAAGTGACCAGGAGGAGCCACCAAGAAAGAAACATCAGTGTTGGGACAAGGACAGGGCTAAGACTGCTTGCTGGAAGACAAAACACAGGGGGTGCCCAGGGGAACAGTCTGAGGGTCAACCACAGCCTTCCCAAACAGAAGATGCCAGCAGATGGCCTATATGCAATCACGTTCAAGTGCTTCCCTGGCCAGCCCCAGGATACAGTTCTATACTCTAAGGACAGGCAGGGAGCAACCCTTTAATAAGCTTTTACTAAAGCAGATAAACATAACTCAACAGTCAAGGAAGAAAAGCAAACAAACAATGCATAAGGAAGGGATAGGAAATGATACAGGCATGTTTCTAAAGGAAGAAAGAATAATGAGCCCTATTTACAGATTCTGCATGTGATCACTAAAGTCAGGATGACAGGTATTTGGTTAAGGTGGAACCAATTCCTAGAAAAAAATGGCTTCTGCATGAGCACAAGCCAATTTTATCAATAATTTCGCTAAGTGGTTCATTATAAGCAAAATCTTTCCTAATAGTTCACATTCATGCCACCTCCAGTCTTCTTTTTGCCTTCTTTGTTGAATTAACATCACCTTTAACAACCAAAAAATATTACCCAGCAAGGACTGTCCAGAAATCTCCATTCTTCTCAAGTCTTTGACAGCCCTTACCTACCACAATGTTTGTTGAATGTACCACTTACTTAGGGTTTCCTTATGCAGCAAAGATTAGTGTATAATAATTTAGCGTTGTTCACTGCAATTACTTTAAGTCAAGTATCCAAGAAAATTTCATTATTAAAGGAGGTGCTGAACAAGCTGAGTTTTCTGTTCCCCTAATAATGAAAGCCACGGATGCTGTGGACATTAAGCACATCACAGGACCAAGCTTGTGATTAAACAAGCATGTCTAAACACCATCATTCACATTTCTATGTGATTTTTTTCAATAAATCAAACTTCAGTATATTTTAAAATTAGCTTTCAGTTCTTACAAATTCTGTATAATCCCAATATTTAATTCCTATTTTATACATGATCCATGTAGCATGCCACAGCACTGTCTGCCTCAACACTCCCATTTACTACAAACAGAAGAATAATTTGTTTAGCTATATAATCAGCAGAGAGGCAGCACACAATAAAAGAAAGCATTCTAGCTTTAAAATGAATAAAAATTGATTGTGTCCCTATAAAAACTAAATTGGCAGAGTGTTAATTGCATTTCACATAAACATCTGTAGCAGTCGGTGACTCGTTACTGTGCTGTAATGCAATACAGGACACTTAGGAATAAATGCATCCTCTAGATGAGTTCACAGAGATTTTCTAAAAGCGCCTGATGAGATTGTAAAAATCTGATTAGTCAGAACTGCTAATGACACTTAAAACAAAGGGAAATCTTTAAATAAAATTATTTCGCTTTTCTTTTCTCTTGATAAATTATATGCAAATTACTGCTGATTGAAAAATGCCTGCCTTGAAGGGAAATTTGTACTAATGAAGGAAAGGTCAACAGACAACAAAACTATTTGCTAAAGAAATCTGCAAGCACTTGAAAATTTGGAAGAACCCGGTGTTCTTTGTGTATTAGTAGTATGCTGGAATAAGAAAATATACCCATTCTTCATATTATTTGTTGTTATTATAATGCATGAGGCACTCTCCAGGGTGGAAAGCAGAGTTGCTTTCCTGAAGACCTCAAAGTAAAGACTCAGTCCTCAAAAGATGTAACCACATGTTTAAATTTATGCCCTGCTAGCAGTCCCCCCAACTTTAACCACATTAGTTACATGCAAATGCACGTCTGTACGAATACGGTCTGGGAAGGCAGTGCTACAGGACATAATCAAAACCAACAGTTTATGCCTCAGCATCTGACAAAAAAATCAATAACGAATTTACAGAAGTTACCAGTAAAAACAAATGTCCTTCCAAGACTTCCACTAAAAATTCAAGAAAAGGGGACAAATAATTTTATAGTTTCAGGACCCTGACAATAAATAAATACGTAAGAGGTTTTACGATTTAAAATGCAGACTGAGTGATTTCACTCTAGTTGTGATATAGCTCTAATTTAACGTGTACTGAACATTTATTTCAAGAACAGTTAGGATAAAATATAAAAATTGGTGAAATAAAAGCAAAAGTTGGAATTAAAGATTGTCACTGAAAGTGTCTAGAATTTCCTTCACTGTCAGGTCAGAAAACTGAGCCTGTATTTTTAGTTTCTTTTAATTTTTAGTTTCTTTTAATTCTTTTAATGAACTAAAATTATACTTAATACGTAAAACAACTGCAACATCTAAACAGGCAGCTGCACAGATATGACAGAACAGCTACTGGATAAGTAGAAGCTCTGGAGAAATGGCTTTGGAGTGGATCACAAATCATGTCTAAGCAATGTGTGTGAGAAAAAAAAAAAGTGTTCATCCTATTGGTACAGATAAACTGCGATGTTAAATGCAAGACATGCAAAGTAATCCTCCCACCCACCTCTATGCCAACACAGGCTCCGCTTCTTTTAGGTAACACACCCCAATACAAATGTGAAGCAGTAGATGACCTTGCAAGGAGTCACAGAGACAATCAAATTGAGGAAACAAGAGTTACCAGGAATGAGTTAAAGAACTGAGCTTGGTGGATCTAGAAAGAAGAAAATTGAGAAGAGGTGCGATAAATCCTCACCAATTCTTGAAAGTCTCTCACAAAGAGGGCAGTGAATTACCCCCTGTGAAGTAAGTTCTCTCTCATTTATGTTTCTATTAATATTGTTCAGTTTACAGTCAGCATATTTAAAATATCATGATACGTAATGTAGTAAAAATGTCATTAGGAAAGAAAAAGGTCAGTAGAAGTTTTAAAAGGCTGACTTTATTCTTATTTATAGATCAATGAAAATTAGTCTCAAATGGGCCTCAAATACACGTAAGAATTGTCCTTTATAGATAAATGGTAAAGCCACTATTGATAACAAGAGTAGGAGTTGTTTTGTCTTCTCATTTTTAGTATGACCACTTAGACTACTCTATCAGCCAAAAATGGACTTTATCCTCCTTGTATTTCTACAAAATAGAGTAGCCCCACTCCTGACAAGTGTTTCTGAAAAATACTCCTCTATACCCCTAAAAATAGCATCTCTCGGCTTCAGGCATTGGTTTTAATAGAATAAACTCCCAGAAAAATAGCAAAATATATAATCTGTGATCCTTGAATGGAACATACAGGAGTTTCAAATGAAATAAACATGTTTACTGTTACAGGGATTGTATCTTTTCAAATGATCAAGGCTTCTGCCTAACCTCACTACACACTGTATATTCTACCTCCAATACATTATAATGATACATTGTAAAGCAGCTTGGTCTGAACTGTGGCTGGTGCACTACCTTTCAATAAATGAAAAATGAGTGGACATATGGAACCACTAGAATCCACTCTACTCATCTACTATTCGAGGGTCCTAAATCATGAACCATAAGTTTAGCGTGTTGGTAGCTGCACTGATTATAATGAGACCATTTACTCCTGAGATTAATGCTTAAGCTGATTCAGATTCTTAAAGCAATCAAATAAGGCTGGCCAAAATGTGGTGCTAGGCAGAAGTGGATGTTCAAAGGGATTTCCCTACAGTGAAGCTGGCCAGCAGCATGTCTTTAGTCGTTCTGCCAGGTAATCTGTATCACCAGCAAGGTTCAGCCTGCTGAAGATGACATCCTTCAGCTGCTTTGGGACTGAGAAGCAACATAGGTCATCCCTGTGGAGCAGAGGGACTCTTCTGTCACTTTTTATTGGGAAATCACACTCCTTTTATCCTTGAGTCTCCTAAGTATGCAATGGACCCCATGCAGCTTTTTATCCACAAGGATTTTAGGATGGGGCTCCTACAGTGAAGAGGTTTTTCCACCTCTGGTTTAAAATTTGCAGCCCTGTTGAATGACATGAACTTAGATGTTCACAGTTCCCCCGCTTCAAATTCCTCACCAGCCTAACTACAAGGGATTCAACTCGGTTGCTCCCTCAAAGACATCAGGAAGTACAGGACACACTGAACTTGTGCTGTCTTCCCTCACTGGAATTGCCCCAGCTGCTGTGGCATACCGCTGAGAAAAGACGGAGCAACTGCTCTCACATAATAAAGGTCTTCCCTGAAATCTCAGCACAGTATCTCTGATTTTATTTAAATCACTGATTAGAAAGCATGCCAAGAAATACAATGGAGCCTTTCCAATTAATATTACTGTTTTCCGTGCATTTCTCCTAAATAAGTAAATTTTATTAAAATAATCTTTGTAGCAAAAGTTTTATACATTACACAATTACCAATTGTGTGCATCTTGATGAGGGAATTCACTTTTTTTTCCAGGATGCAGGAGTGGATAATCCCTTGAATTCTAGGTGCAACAATGAAATACTAATGCTTTTAGCATATGAATATAGGGGATTGGCTATATGTTTATGCTTCCTTCTCTGACAAAGTAAAAGTTAGTACTTTCATAGCAGCTAAAATAGGAACATCATTAGAAGGCAGCTCTGGCAAGAAACCTTTTTGAAAAAGCAACAGAAGAAAGGAAAAGTGCTCATTCTCCACGCACTAACTGCAGTATTTTGATCTGATACATGGCAAAATATTTTTCAAACTCAGTTATTTAAAAACCAATAAAGGTACCCTTCTGACAGATGAGAAATATTTCTGTATTTCCTGATAACAGATAATTTTTGTTCTCTAAAATTTATTATATGGACCCTTCGGAGACTGAGTGTTGTAGCGGTCTTGTATGACTACTTACTGAAATACTTTCAGTGCATCATAAAATTAAATTATGTGTTCCAGCTCATTGGCTCCTAATTTAGATAAAACAGTAAGATCTGAATTCATAAGGCTGGTTGGTCTGTAAGGGGCCCCCTGTAAGGGACTCTGTATTAGGCTATTAAGACTTTAATTTTAGCTGGGCTGTAGTTATGTCATGTACTTGAAACATGATTGAACATTTTGAGAAAAAAATGGTCAATGGGGTGCTTATATGAGCATTCATGGGGAAAGCATTTAGACCTGGTGTTTGTGCAGACTGTAAACAATTTCTAATTACATCCACAATGTCTTCTCTATGAATAGATCATGCTTTCTTCCTTTTATAGATGAGCATTTAGATAAGAGGGACTGAATTGGTTTGGGGTTAAACATAATTTCAAATAAGCATCAGATTTAAACTGAAAGATACAGTTAATTGCTTCTCCCTTGTATGTAACTGAATCATCATCTTCTCCTCTGGAAGGAATAAATCTGAACATATCTCTTCCATGGCAGCAATTTTCCATTTTGTACAACCATTCACTCCTCTCCGTTACATTTTAAATAAGTTCAGTGAGTGAAGAGTCTACCACAGAGGGTTCATTTTTACAGAGTGTTAGTTCAGCTGCAACTTCTCCTGAATGATTTAATACATATAGCTATTATGTAACTCAGATTGTCTTCCCATGTTTTAATTTATTCAGTCATTTCCTTTTTAAAACATGTGCTATAGGGTACAGCATACCTCCTGGTTGTGATTTTGAAAGCTTTCAATTTATTAGTTACATTTCTGACACTAAAATATTTAGTTATAAAAATGTAAAGATTTAGAACAGTTGGAAACCATTGTTTTCATATTTCACCCCTGTCTTGCATTAAGGGCTTTTGTCCCAGGGTGAATGCGGTAACGAAGTAAATGTGATTCGGATAAGCCCTAGATAAGGTATTTTTTTCCAGAAACATGCAGTAAGAAGTTTGTCGGGAGAAAAAGTTATGAGAATAAGAGCGACCCACCAAGGATTAAAGGAAGGAAACTTGGAGCTACCTCTCTTCTGGTGTTCAAGTATGAAGTCGTCCAACTCATTAGTTATCTTATTCAACCTTGACATTCATTTATATGGAGGACGAGGCTACAAATGACTTTAGCAGGCATGCCGAGTCTCTTCCTGAAAGGAATATAGTTAGGAAGAAAACACAGTCGTCATTTTACAGTAACATTTTACAAGAGGAATGTGGTCTCTGTTAGGAGCTTATCTCAAGACATGAATTATTTGTTTCCCCTAATAAACATCCTATTACACTGGCTACTATGTTTAGGCTCAAGATTGACAAGTAGGTCTTGCATAGCAAAGTTTTAGCTACCGTCTCATGGTGCTGCAGACCAGATGCTGAAAAAACTTGTCTCACACGGAGTTGTTTTAATATTTGTGTAGCAGCCAGGCAGGCGAGTTTCCTGTATAAAAAGAACATTTGAACTTTAGGCGTCAACATTAGAAGAATTCATGTTCTTTAATTAGGTCACTGATCCCTCTAAATTTCTATGTCTTGACTAGACATAGAAACTTTTTCTGGTCCTCAAGACAGTCAGCCTGTCCCCTCTGGTTCATTTGAAATAGGATGGTTAAAACTATCTTCCAGGCACATTCATCTAAGTCCCCTGCACTTTGCATTGTCATTTACATACGTACAGAGTGTTTATAAAGGAATATCAAATCCTATCAAATAAAATCAATCATATTGCATACTCCTTTTCAGGGATTTACGTGATGAAACACGGCACCTGGCAAATGAGACTATGGCCCACAAATATCTGGATAAGATGTGAACAGTTTTAATTATCTGAGAGTTACAGATTGTTGCAGATGAATTTTAAAAGTCTGTTGGTCTATGAGCACTGTTTGGTATAACAAAAAGGGAAATAAATATTAAAAGACACATCAAAAGTTTTATGGTTCTGTAGCATTTTTGTATTGGCAAGGAACTGTTCTTTTTTTTTTTTCTTAATTATGAGTAACGCTGCTCCTAGTCGCTTTTCAGGCAGTAAACATCAAATATTTCATCCACTATTAATGCTAGCTATTACATAGGTAATTCACTTCCAGGGGATAGTGTGGTACCCATAAGAGAACTACATGAGCTCCTACTAAACCAGGTAGGACACAGAAGTCAAACAGTAGAGGTTACACTTTCCTTCTCCACATTCCCCGTCTCACTTCTTCCAGGATCTTAAATAATTTCCAATTGCTTTCCCAAGATGTGCTATCCAAGTTACCAATTTTATAACCAGACTGTGTGAAAGATCTGAAATTTTATTTTAACATATGATCTAACTTTTAAAAAGATCCTGTGAAATGCTACTTGGCATCTAATTTCATTTACTAGAAAGCATATTTTCAACACAGGATGATGCTTAAGGGTTTACCTTCCACAATGACATACCTATTACTTATATTTTATATTTACATTAGAGAAAGGTGAAGATATGTTTAAAAATTACTTCTTTTTTTTTTTCATTTTGCCTTTTTTTTTAATTCCACAAAAAACAGAAGTCCAATTTCACATAAAAAGAAAAAAAACACCAAGTATTTTACTGTCGTGCAGGCCATGTGTCTCTCATTCTTTGCTTGGTAACATTTGAACCTGGCAGACAGAGGGCAGCTTCTACAGTGCTAAGGGACAGACAAGCCTAACTAGAAGAGCGATCCTGATTAGCTCTTCCTCATAAAGGGAAGGCTGCCTCATAACCCCAGTCAGATTTCAGATAATAGAAAATCCACACAGGAGACAGCTACTGAAAACTGAGCTTCATAAATTTCACCAAAGGTTTACATTTAATCTGATATAATTCAAGATAATAGCTTTGAAATGCATGATAGACTAATTGACTAATCCACTAGACTAATTATCAACTGTTAGAAACTGGCATTATAAAAAGGGAGGAATCTGGGACATGGAATTATCTCAAGTAAGAAAAAATGACACTTGCAAAAAAGTTGGGAGGCTAGTCCCTCTGAGATCACTGGTAATCCTCTCGCTGACTTCAACATGGTCATAGTTTCTCTCATGATCTTTGCATTAGGTCCAATCATTAAAAATAATTACGTATTTCATCATTCACCTAGGAATACATAGTCTGTGATTAGGCCCCTAGACACAACAATGAACTATTTATATGTTGTTTGTATTACGACAATCTAATAATGGTTCATAAATATAGAAACAGAAGGTCTGCAAAAGCACCGTTTGTTGGTAGGACCAATTATAGTAACACTGAAACGTTCCACTTACACTTGGTTCATATTGAAGATCTTCCTTGTAAACCTGAAAGCTCACAATCAAAAATCAACCAACAATGGAAAATCAAACAGCGTGACAAATGACCTGCCTCATCATCACCTTGGCCGGGGCTCAGAAATGTCAGTTACCATAAAAATGAGTCTTGGCACTAGCAGAGTTTTCTCAATAATTTTCTTTCAATCAGATACCTAGAAAAGTTAAGTATAAAATTCCCTCTTACTAGTCCCCTTCTGGGAGACACGATTTACTAAATCAAGATTCTGAGATTTTTTGTGATTGCAATACTTTGCTTCTGCAGAGATTAAATGATAATACAGAAGGAATGAAAGCAAGGGATTCAGTATAAATATCTCCAAAGTTCAATTAGCATTTAGAATAAAATTTACTTTAACAGATCATTTTTCATGTATGTAGACTTGAGATCCATTCGCAACTGATGATAGTTATACTTACAGTACTACTGAGAAGCTTTCTACACGTCTTCCCAGTTCACTTAACACATATATAGCATACTTACACATTTATTTATGTAACATAATAATATATGCATTTACACAATATGTAAGTTTTACTCAGGTGTGTTACAGAAAAAGACATCACTGGCGTGAAAAGTTTAAAATTAACCATTTCGTCACAGATACTGCTGAACTCCTGTTTTCATCACAGCTGAAAACAACTGCGCTAATGTACACTTACGTGCTTCATTTTCCCCTTTTTGAATACTTGAATAAATCTCATTAATAAGACACTCACAGCTGTAAGGGATGCAAAAATGGTTTGGGCATAAAAATATTTAATTAAAATACCCTCAGTAACATCCTTTTGTATCTTAAGTAGTCTTTTAAAACCTTTATTAAGGTCTTTGCTTGATGGAGTTTCAACTACCATGACTATTCCAGAAACCAGTGAGGAAGTCGAATTCTTACCCCTAAAGGATCAAGAAGAGATGAAACTTCAGGACTTTTTTACTATTATTATTTTTAGTTGTTTTTTTATTATTTTTGTTATTGCTGTTGTTGTTTCTGCACGTTTTAGAAAATAAGGAAAAGTTATTATGATACTTGACATCTAGGTTCAACAAATATGGGACCCTAAGGGAAGTATCCGTGATGGTCCCAGTTTAGTCCCTAGATAAGCCGAGCTACATTATAAAACTAAGATTTCATAATTTAGTACAAATAGCATTTTGTGTTAGTTAAGGATATCCCCAGGCTTAAGGTCAGCAGGGCAACAGTTTACTTGCCGGAAACCTGACTGCGAGTCGGAAGGGACTACAGAAGTTAAACTTGGTTTTGGTAATTGTTCTTGAAGTCTCCTTAGCAATTTCAAAATTAACAGTGTGGCCTTTAGCATTCGGTAACAAACTCTGGCTAAGGTGGAAAAGGCGGAGGAACTGCTGACATTTTAAAATCTGTATCTATATAACTCAAACTCTTCAACATTCAACCTCTTCGTCTCTCAGTCATGAACTCAATACTGTATTCCTCATCATAGCTTATCTCGCAATGTGTGCGTACATAAGTCCACTGACAGTTACTGAGAAGTTACTGCTTTTTATCAACTTACCAGTAAATTTACACATTTAGTGATTATTGTCCTTCTCTTCAGACAAGGGCAACAAAGGGAGTACTTATAAAAATCTTCAAAATAAAAGGCAGAGAACTGTAAGCATCCCAGGAAGTAGGGAAAAGCATTGTTTTAATGTTGTGGGCATTGAATTTGGTTTGTACATTACATAATGGGAAAATACTTGGGCCCCGGCATTTAGCTGCATTAAATATTTTTTGTGGTTATCAAATTTTGTAGCCTTGCTTCAGCTTTTAAAAGTTGCCACAAAAGCGGTTTTCTGTTTTGTACACTGCACAGGCATAAACATTATCAATTACATAAACTGACATAAAATTGCTGGTCATTCAAAAGCAAGAATTTCCCCCAGGAATTGATAAAATTATATCAGGCTCTCAGAAGTCAAGGGCTGTGTTTATGCCATAAGTATTACACAGAAACAATAGTCATTCAAAATATAATAATTACTTTGCACGCTTCTGTAAGGGGAAAAAAAAAAGCACACTTAAATCAATTTCCTCTTTCAACCTAACCAGCCACGGTTTACATCCACAATCTGCACTCGTGTTCTACTATTTGATTTCTTTTTTATTTAACTGGGCATTCGGCCAGCTTTAAATATTGCCAATTGCCAGGCAAATGCCCGCTTATTTAAAGCTATTTCCTTTGAAACTTACGCATAAAAATGGCCTTGAAAACTTGTTCTCATCTTGAGAGAAAAGACTATGTCTCAAACCCATTAGCGGGGCAGGGATAAGGCTGCCGTCAGGAGCGTCCTCCTGCTTCGAATGCAGTGCAGCCTTGGCAGAGTTAGCAACGGGCACCACATAGTTATGGACGAGATTAGAAACACAGCAAAGCCGCATCGCTGCTACTATGACTGTTCAGATGATCTACGTCTCACTGCTCTGATTCCAACTTCTCAGGGACCCCCGAGCCCTCCAAATTGTAGTGCCACCCACCTGCTCCCTCCCAGTCGCACCTCTCTGGCCCATCAGTGCAGGCTGCCCTCTCCCATTTGTTTTGTCACCGCAAACAGCACCCAAATTACTTTATTTTCTAACAAAATCTTTCAGATGCCAATAAACCCCCATTTATCCTAACACTGAGAAGGTTTGATTGCCTATTACAAATATTACTGCCTTTTTGTTCCTCTGCTAGTGATGCAAGGACTTTGGGCCACTGAAGGAAGAGCTGCTTAGAGAGCTGCACAATCAGAAGCGCTACCAGAATCAAGCCTTACGCATGTGGTAAACCAACAAATTAGGGAGAGTGTAAAAGCTGAATATTGACAATTTTTCATAGTGGATAATATTATAGTCAAAACATAAATAGTGCTTGTAAATACTTTTTTCTTGTTCCTTCTGATTTAATAATTTGACAGCAGTTACTAAAACACAAACTCCACTGTTTCTTCTTTTCTTGTCATCAAGTCTCTTGTGCGATGTTTTCCTGGCCAGTCTGCACTCAAATAAACAAACTGATTTTCATGAAAAATTGAGAGAAACAAATCAATTACTTTCTAAGGCTTAGAATGTTTCCCAACTGGAGCAGTAAGTTAAAACTAATGTGAGGTCCTGCTTCTTTGGAAGACCCAGAGCTTTCCACCCTACCTTGCCTTTATGGAAAACAGGCATGTGCATTTGGATTCAGCATCACCTTTTAAGTGAGGAAAAATCATATGCGTCTTATTCCAGAAACATTGATAGAACAAGCATAATAGTATCTACACACTCTTCTGTGGTTTGTTTGGGTTTTTTTTTATTAAAATACGCTCCTCTGAAGAAAAGAGACAAGGGGGGCGGGGAGGACATTTTTGGCCAATCTTTCATTATTACCTTTTTTGGATTTGATCTATAAGCCTGTGGATTCCTATGGTGAAGGACTTTTCCAAAACATTAACAATTCCATGTGCTCTTCATAGCAACCATCTTCTCCGTGTTTGGATTGTCTAAATCCCAGCTCCAAAACTTATCTTGCCAACACTATTAGCTAGTATCATCAGCAGCTCTGTTATCACCAATAGTAGTCCTCAATGGAAGTTATGTACCTCCGTTTCTTCCTCTCCACATTTCCTCACAACACTGCCGACTTGGAGACCAGACCTACATCCTCTCCCTTCTCTTCTGACCTATCCCTCAGAGAGAAGTCACCCCCACATTACCAGGAACATTCTCATCTTACACACTATGACTGAGACCCACTCTCTCATCTATCCAAATCTTATAATTCAGAAGAGCAGATGGGACCTGCTTGGCGGGATCCCATGGGGGTAGAGGGGACCGGGAATGCTGATTGATTGACTCTCAGTGGCAACCTCCTCAAAGCATTGTCTTTTCCAAAGTGTAGGAGTTTGAGCAGGAAGGGCAGAAGGCCAGTATGGCTGAACAAGATGCTCTTGATTGAGCTGAAACACAAAAATTAAGTACATTGAGAGCGAAGGCAGGGACAGGCTACTCACGAGTAACCATAGACACATGGCCTGAGCGTGCAGGGATAGAGTTAAGAAAGCAGCACTGCAGACCATCTTTGAGAGGCCATAATGATCAGAGGAGGTTCCTGAAGACTAAAAAAGGGAAAATGTTGCACCATCTTCAAGAAGAACAAGGAGATTGCAGGAAAATACAGGCCAATCAGCCTAATCTCAGTCTGCAGGAAGATTATGGAACAAATCCTCTCAGAAGCCATTTCCAGGCACACGACGGACAAGAATATAATTGAGAACAGCCAGCACGGATTTAGCAAGGGCAACCTGTGCTTAACTGACCTGGTTGCCTTCACGATGAAGTGACTGGCTCTGTGGACAACAGTTCACAAGTGTCCCATAGTATCCTTTCAAACAAGTAAGTAGAAGACAAGGTGGGTGGAAAATTGGCTGAACCTTTGGGCTCAAAGGTTCGTGATGACCCATTCAAAGGCCAGCTGGCAGCTAGTTGCCAGGGTCACCTCTCAGGCACTGATTATAAGGCCAATACTGTTTAGTATCTTTACTAACAAGCAGGGAGCTGGAAGGTGTGTACTATCAACAAGTTTACAGATTGCGAAGTTAGCAAATTTGCAACACTGCCCTCCCAAACTGGTAGGGCAGGGCTGCTGTTCATCAGAGGGGCCTTGACAGGCTGGAGATACGGGCCTACAGGAACCTCATGGGGTTCAACAAAGGGACATGCCTGGACAGAATAGCCCCATGCAAGAGTGCAGGCTCAGGGCCAACTGCTCAGAAAGCAGATTTACAGAAAAGGATGGGGGTACCGTGTGGAGCATTTGAACATGACCTAGCAGAAGTGAAGGCAGCCAGAGCATACGGAGCTGTATTGGCAAAAGTGCAAGCAACAGATCAGAGAAAGTTACTTTCCCCCTCTATTTGGCACGTGAGAGACTGCTTCTGAAGTACTGTGTCTAGTTTTGGACTTCCCAGTATAACAGAGACATTGCTGTATTGCAATAAGCCCAACAGAAGGATATCAAGAAGATTAGGGGGCACATACCGTATGAGAAGAGAGGCAGAGGGAACTGTGTTTGATCAGCCAGAAGGAAAGAAGACTAATAGGAAATCTATTGCTCTTTACAACTACCTAGCAGGAAGATGAGGAGAAGATGACACCTGATTCTTCTTGGAGGTGTGCAGTGACGGGATGAGAGACAACAAACACCAGGTTCAACATGGGAAATTACACACAAGGGGAAAAAAACTCAGCGTAAGAGTAGTGCAGCACCAGTTCTCAGTATATGCTATCATAACATAGAATGAAGAAACCAACCCCATAAAACCTGAGGTTTAAGCTGTTAATGCAAGTAGTAATCTACAGTCAGATGAAAGCACTGGAAAGCTGGAAAGCCCATTACTGAAACTCAGAGCATCAGTGTAAGATACTTCTACTGACTGTCACTTTGTTCTTTTGACAAACTGACAATTTATCAAGGATATTTACCACAATTTATCAAGGATAAAAATGAATTTGTCAATACCAGTTTGTTTCTTTTTGGCAAATGTGCCATTCTTTATTGTTTCACACTGGAATTCGCTGTGACTGAATGGCAACTGCTCTCAGGAGCACCTGACATCATTATATACTGCAAGACTGGCATAGCAAACATTGGTCTCATCCTATAAATGTTTTTATGTGCATGAAGATCACTGTTCCAACAAAATGTCTCTTTCTTCATAGCTTAATTACTGAACATAAATTATACAGTAAAAGAAATAACTTCCAATAGGAACATCAAAATATGACAACTGGCTACACAACCAGACATGTTTCTATTTAACACGTCTGATGTAAGGAAGCTATTAATTTTCTAAATGCGTGGCCAAACTTCTTCGTAACACCTGACACAGCATTTTGCTAGGGTAATAAAAGAAAGCCTGACAGCTGCAATTTTCTAGAAATATGGATTAAGCCTTTCACTATGCTCTTGGGAAAGTTTTCTCTTCTATAGGCTTCTATAATTTGTTTTAAAGTGGCTTGCTTCTGATCATTCAGACCCAGAGTTCTCCTGCATCCGCTCCAGCTACAACTTATTTTTTTTTGAATGCACATATCAAAGCATTAAAAAACAAACGTATATTCTTCTACATATTCTCTCTGACACTGCTTTTAAAATTATTTTATTTAAAACATTTCTTTCAGATACTCACAACACTGAAGATTACAGTAAAAATCACTCTGATAGACCTGACTAACGCTTCCTCTAAAAAAAAAACAAATTATATTAACTGAAGGGGAACATTGAAGTGAAAGTAGCTGGCTTCCCCCTCTGAGAACGAGACGCGCTGGTGCCTTGTGCTGTCTGGTGACAGGAACTAAATATATTATCTGCATTCTCCATGACATTCCACTTTGAACTTAACATGCCAGTAGTCATGGTACGAGTGAATAGACAGCTGCCATGAGGAAGGCATTTAATGTTTGAAACAAAGATTAATAGAGGAACCACAGCTAAATATAAAATAAATATGAGAAATACATGTGGCAACTACCTTTATATTTTTCATTTAAAAATATTTGTTCTAAAATTTGCATTGTTTAAAAACCCATCAAGTTACAAGATAATAGATTCCTGCTACTATTAAAATTGCATCACGTAGCCCTCTGTTCATGTAGTATCATTTGCGCACAGTAGCAACAGCAGATGTCTAAAAGTAAGTCTACTAACTTTGTCCTATTTTAGAAAGAGCTAAAGAACAAGCTTAAAATTTGCTTTGTTTATCCTGGCATTTCCTTCAGTACAACTTTGCATTAATTAATTAAACTACTCAATAGACTAAAAAGCTACTAAACATATTCTGCAATGCTGGGTTATCACAAAATATTCCCACACTATATTCTGACCAGATGAGAACAAAGAAATGTGAAAGCATTGAAGTGTGTCATTTAAATTTGTGCTCAGTATTTTAAAATGTCAAAGTCTGCTATAGAAAATAACTGCTCTAGAATTTAAATAGTTCAAAAGCATACAATTTTTCATAGACGGTATAACAGTCTTATGGCAGTATGTACGTGCACTCACAAAAAGGAAGAAACCATATACAAGAACATGCTTTAAGAGAAATTACTGCATTTAAAGATTGTAGGAGAAAATTATGATCAAATTCATGGGTTTAGCTGTGCACACATAACTCCCACTCCCCCCACAGGGACAGATTACACAGCGTTCAAATCTAGACTTCAGATCTTTATCACTGCAAAAGCACAGAGTCAGTCCCTGTATGTTTCGGATTTGTCCACTGGAATATAATTGCTATAAGCATCTACACAGAGATGTTCATAGGAGTAATATTTTGAGCTTCATCATTTTCATTACTGAAAGCAAAAGCTTGGAGTAGGCTCATCTTTCATGTCTGGCACCCTCTCGCTCGACTTTCAAAAGGAAACACAAATTTAATACTCAGGACTGCAAGACACAGTGCTTAGTACAACTTCTATACATAACACAAGTTTACTACAACTAGCTCAAATTAATTAGACTAATATGATGAGAGGGAAAGCATTACTATCCCATTTTGCAGACAAAGGACAGGCAGAGACTGACTACATGGCATCACTACAGTCATGTAAGCAGTTTACAGAACAGCCATGGAGACAATTCATATATCCCAATCAGTGTCTTAATGACAAAACCCTCCTTGCCACGTAAACATTACATCCAATTAGACAAGGACATCTCAAAGCAGAGAAATTTAATTTCTTCCTCACTGAAGCCTTAGATCTTTAAAAAGCATCAGCAGAGCAATTGTGAAACCTCTAGTGACAGTTTGGGCACACTGGGCTAACACGAAGATTTTGGATTGAACACATCGGATATTACAGCCAGTTAAGCTAGTCCTTCAGTTTTGACAGATTCAGGACTGTTAAAAATAACAAAGTTTCAAAACTCCTTTATGAACATCAAACTGAAAAGCTGTGCTGAATGAAGATGAACCCCGGTTCTGAAGCCCAGCACCTGCACTCCCGGTGGGCAGCCCGTTTGGGATCCCAGTGGTACTTGTTTAGGGTTCCTCCAAGAGCCTCTACAGCTCTGCTGACACCACCGTCACACACTTCATCACACCCATGTTTATTTTTGTTGGCAGACCTACACAGGTCCTGTGTAACACTTCTTAGCGCTTAATTCACTCAAAGGTTACTTTTACACCTACAAATGACTCACAGAAAACAAATGTTAAAATACAAAATACATCGGGTTTGTCAGCACCACTTGTTTCTGACAACGCTCTCTGATTTATAAAAGTCACTCACAATTTCTCAGCAGGGTGCAAGACTTACAGGCAGAATAATAACAGCCTCTGAACTGGTATCTTACAAGGATTTGGGGTTAAAGATCCTTAAGCGTGAAACATTTGGCAAGTAACCCCATATTAAGAACTAAAAAGAAATAAATACTACGACAAGAGCTCTGTGACAGTAAATGTCATTATTTCTGTAATAAAAAGCATGGCAAAAGTTTATAATCCTCTCTAGGTAACAGCAGTAACAACTGCATAAAGTCTGCCACTGAGGAGTCAGTTTGACACGAACTGTCCACAACTGCTCAGCAAAACCAAGAAGGACGCGACTTCTATTTCTAGCAGCTGTCTCTAATACTGAATGCCCTGTGCACACTTTATAATGGGGAATAACGTTTTCCTACTTAGCCATTGACAATGAGAAAGGAGAGTGGCACAAAACATCAGCGATTGAATAAGATGAGTGCAGAAAAAAAAAAATCCCCAAAAGAGTACTGGCCTTTAGACAAAAACAGCTGAGATGCACAGATTATTATTAGCATAAACTGACAGTGAATGGGAAGAAAGCCAAAGGTGTACCAGAGCTTAAGGCAAGGATTCAGGATGACCTAAAAAGCATCAGTGTAAATTTGGCATTAGTGTGAAGTAAGCAAATAGTCACAACACTCATCAGCAGAAGATAGGTATAGAACTGATACCTCCCAAAGTCATTCTGGGAAAATGTTTAACACGCATTTTTAGTTTTATGGCAGGTCATGGAAGACTTGAAAGCTCAGAGGCACAAATAACTTAGCAGGCATGAGACGGTACGATCCTTGGTCATGTGCGAACCTCAACTGAAAAAATGACTCCTCTGTGCCAGAAAAAGTGAAAATAAAGATGAGATGTCAAAGGCTAGGAAAGGCAGGTGAGTGGTGGAGCACTTTCACCTGGAGGTAGAAGGAGAGCGCAAATGACTTGTCCTTCTTTTTCCCAAACATCTTTTTCTCTCTTACAGTTCAGAGTCATTGTCCACAGCATTTTACCACCCACTCACTCATGCAACACAGTGCAGTTCCCACCTTCCTCCTCACCTTCAGCTTGCCCACCACAGCCTCCTCCCGCACAACACATCGAACGCTGTAACATGCAGTAACAGTTGTAAAACATAGGAGAATGGACATGCTCTGCATAGGTTTCTTGGAATTGTGTTAGATATGATAAATCTGATGGACTAAGAGGCCCGGGGAGTCAAAGGCATTAGCATGACACTTCTCACTACACAGTGACAAGCAGTCAACACTTCTTGGCATTGTAAGTACAGAGATGCTATCACAACCCCCTTAGGACAATGATCCCCACACAGACGGTCTAAACCATGAATAAAGAAGAGCAGTTAATGTTTTCAAAATATTAAGGTATTACATACTGCTTTCCTTTTGATAACACTTCTTACTCTCATATGCTGAAACATTTCATGGGGGAGGTCAAGAGAAGGATAAAACATTTTTGTGGTGTCATTATAATCCAATTGCCATTGGATTAACTCTTCTCTGGAAGAAGTCTAGGAAGAGGCAGAAAAAGGATATGGAGCTGCCATATTGCTGGTGTCCAGTCTTCCGTTCTTGAAGAGAAACCAAAGAAGATACTCACAAAAGGAGAGGGAAGCACAGTTAAAATAAAAAACAGTTTCTGTGTCTCCTGTGCACTTGTAATTTGCTGACCATGTTGAGCTCATGATCTTATCAGCCATTCTGAGATCTACCGAACTATGCTAGCACCAGCTAATGTAAAGCTTAGTTTTAGCAGCTTCACCAGTTAAGGATTCACAACTGACTTGATAAAGAAACCATGGTGGTTACCCAGGGGAGTTTGTTGGGTTTTTTTAACAAAAGGCAAATGGAAATGGCAAAGACGAGGAACAAAGTGGAGGATGGAAATGCAGTACACAAGGTAAGCGCTGAACCCCACATCTTGCACTCCAAGTGCTTGGGATTTAGCCACAGCAGATAGGAGTGGTGATGCAGACTCTCTTTTCTGTCCCAAGCTCTAGGATTTATTCAGCGACATTGCAGCAGGCACTGGCTCCAAGCGCGCACTGAAGCCAGGGTGGCTGAACTACCTGAGGCCTGAGGGTCAACAGATCTCATTCGCTACTGATATTTAACAGGAATAAAGCCCTGTATTAGAGACAATCTTCAATCAGTGCATCTGTTCAACTAAAGAGAAGAAAAAATAGTCACTGGCTTCCTAATTAAGGGTATTGATTATATTTATTTTTCATTAAAAACATTAATAAAATATTTTTAAAAAAACTAAATTAAGTAATTTAGCTCTCAGAAACTGCTTTTAGAACAGATGGTCTTACAACTCTAATATTTACTCTTCCATCATATCTTGCTATAAAATAAACTTGCAAGTTCCTTAAGCAACAACTTGCTTTTCTCTTTCCTCTCTCTGTGCCACCCACCAGAATGGGTCTTTGATCTTCCCCCAGATATAAAGGATAGCAATATATTTAAAAAAAAAAAATCACAGAGCTATTATATGACCTTAAAATAATATTACAGAAATAATAGAATGTTTCCAAACATTGTGTTTTCTTGGTCAGTGAGACACAGTGGTGAGTGTCTCACACATGTGAGACACACATGGAGTTTTGCTGGAAGGCTACGTCCCCACTCTCCCAAAACCTGTCTAACCCTTCCGAGTCAGGCAAAAAATCAGAACTTTCCAGAATTTTCACTAGCAAGAGGAGAAGAAAGTTTTGGAGAAAGAGCTTTTAACAAAAAGATTAGATGACAAAAGAAAGGAGGAGGGGCAGGTGGCTGGAGTGGGTACTCAGGCGCTTATCCCCCCTGAGTATCCTACAACCCAAAGAATGCCAAATAGAGCTTAAACCCCACTTCTGCCCGACTAGAGATGGAATTCAAACCTCTCCCCCAGGAAAGCATCTTCCCTCTTGCTTTTTTGGAACAGGCTGCTGTCAAACCTCTCCCTCGGAATATCTATAGTCAAGTGGGTAGGGACTCTCGCTCCTCACAAGGGCAAGATGTTCACTCACCTCTCCACTCCGACCCAAGCCATCAGTCATGACCATGCATCCCCAAATCACCAGAGTGAAGAGGGTGTGGAATGGAATCACGTCTTTCCAACTTGCAACTGATGCCAGCACCCCCAGTTTCTGTTTTTTTGGTCAAAACTATTAAACCCAATTCAACACACATTCACCAAGAGTTTCAGTTTCAAAGCTATTCTTTTTTTTTTTAAACTGAATACATTCAGTGAGAAAGGTTCTGAATGTTACTGCACTTAAAATTGATTTTATTTTCCAACCTCTTATTCCACCATTTTGATCTTATAAAATAAGACACACTTTTTTCCTGCAAATCTTACCTCATTTACCTCTTTATTTCATCACAGCTATAACCCTTTCACTACTCACTGTAATGAGCTCTGCTAGTCACCTCATGCATCAAATGTGTTGCGTACCATGTGAAAAGCAAAATTGTGTCACCTCAGTTCTCAGCTGGAGAAGGGAGCTCTTTTTAGTGACAGCCTGTTCGCCCTAACTGCTCAAACAACTCTAACAATGACAAAAAAGCTTTACTCAGATCTCACCCTAGTGCTCTACTGTCACATCTGCAGCGATTTAAAAAGCCTCCCACTGTAAAAGTTACCCCAGGATAGTAAGTTCTGTTCTCAGTCATTGGCACATAATACAAAAGCTTTACACATCGTCACAGGGCACTCCAGTCTCTTGTGGAACACTTCTGAGAAACAAAAAAACAACCCCAACTGGAAAATCTCACACAGATAAAGGGATTCACAAAGAGAACCTGTTGCTTCAAATAATAACAAAAAGTATACTTGGCTTGTTTTGCAACTTCATTTCCGTGGTTATCTATGTTGTAAGGAAATGGCCTCAAAAATGCTGTCTACATACCAGAGTCTGGTGACCGAATTCTCCCTGATATAATTTGGAGAGTTCACCTTCAACAAAACAGGCAGGAGGGTAAAATTCAAAAACCATTCATCCTGGGTTTTTAAAAATGCTTTGGGGATGTTGAAATATCCTGTTGTTTTAGCTTTGACAGAAAGAGAAGTCCCATTCCCGTGTGGCTCAGTTTTCCATGTTGAAGAGACGGCCGTGTACAGCGGTGTCAGCAGTGAGAAGGTGGCAGCAGGGCACCTGCCCGGGCAGGAGACACCACTGGCCCCTCTGCCATGGGCATGAGCAAGCCTACGGCTGCCCACCTACAGGAACCACAGCAGCAAAATCGTTCAAGAGCATATTAGACAAACTAAAGAGGTTTCTAGGCTTCTAGTTAAAAGTTTGGGTAAGACTCTATGGGAAATGATTTTCTGAAACATACAATTAAACAACAAAAATAATTAGACCAATGCTTACAATAGGGAGGCTTTGAATACCCAGACTCCCATAGCATATAAACCAGGAAAAGTTAATAACCAACTATTACATTCCAATACCAGCTATATTTTTTATTTCTTAAGAAATAAGAAGAGGTTACAAAGGTGCAAGCATGCATTCACTCATGCTACCAGACATGCTCACGCTACTGACAATTGGCATGGTAGGTACGCTTCAAACACATAACGTCTTGGAAGTTATGAAGCTTTATATGAAGCTTTATAACTGCATCACCTGGAAGTCAAGATGCAATTCATCCCCCACGTTTTCTGGTTTTGTATTTTGATGCATGAAATCCATAGATCTCACTAAGCCAAGCATTTATGTATATAAAATAGTGAACAACACTTCTAAGAGGTGAATGATCTGCCACAGTACATTCACTCCATACTCTGCAAATATAACAAGAGTACAAAAAGGCAAAATTACTAAATAGGAGGATAAAAGCCTAATAAAATTAAAACAAAACAAAACAAAAAAAAAACACCGGGAGCAACTCTGATGCTTGGACAAGGCTTCTAGTGCTATTTTAGATGTCCTAGACACCTACACAGGACTAGGTGACCCGTGCAGAGCCTCAGAAGACTCACACTTCACTGAAGCAGATGCTGAGGGTCCAGAGACATAACACAGGCTGAGCACCACACATTACAGCTAAATACCTGAAACTGGAAAAGGGCTTAAGTTTTATAGATTGAAATGCAAACCCAGAAGAACGCACGACAAAAAAAAACACCCTGAAGAACCATTTGCTATTGTCTCAGGTTAATGTAAAAACTTCATGAAAAGCATGTGAAAAGGCAATATTTGCCTATTCCTTCCAATAAAGGAATGCTCAGCCAAGACAAGACCATTGCAGTAAAGCTAAATTAATTGCTTGCCTAATACTCACTGTGCAGGGAGAGAAGACCTTGACAGCTCTAAACCAAATGTTAGCAGAGGAAGCTTTGGGGCAAATTAAGAAAATGAAGAGGCACATCTTGACTCTCTCACAGAGTTCACCCAAGCGCTCTAAAACATGGAAGAATGATCAAATCAGCTGCTATAATAAACAAGAGAATTGGTAGGCACATGGGAATATGATGAAACGGGGAAAAGCAAGCATGGCTTTGTAAAGAGAAGTCATAACTTCAAGATTACTAGCGTTTCTGTAAGGAGTTAATGATTACTTGGATAAGGATGATTTGGTTAATGTAGTATATTTAGATTTCTGAAAAGCTCTCACAAGCCAAAAGCTCTTAAACAATTCGTCACAAGCTAAAATAAAAGGTCTGACATTAATTATTATTTAAGGGATGGAACAGAACAAGTGACCAATTTTCACAAAGTTACTAATGGAATTCCAAAATGACCTGCTCTATTAAACATACTACTGCTCCCAAGAAAGTGATCTTGGAGTTGTTGACAATAATTTTCTGAAAACAACAGCTCAGTGGCCGGTGGCTGTCAAAAGGGTGGATATAATGTTAAAAATTATTAGGAAGGAAACACAGAGTAAATCAGAAAACATCATAAAGCCAGAGTCACATCTTGACTCTCTCACACAAAGCTCATCACCAGCCTCAGGAAAAACTGAGGCTCTTCAGCTTGCAAGAGACAACCTCGGCATCGTGAAACAACAAAAGTCTACAAAATCAGGAATGATTCTAAAGGAAACGAACAGAGATTGACAATTCATTATTCCTCATGTCAGGAAAACTTAACACCCCCATGTTTTTGCTGCAGTTATCAGGCAGCAAGCATAAAATGACAAAAAAAGACCTTCTTAGAAAATACATAATTAACTTGTGTAACTCATTGCTACAGAGGCTCAAAGAATAAACACATCCAAATAAAAGCAAGTTCATGAAGGACGGCATTAAATACAATGGTTTGGATGTAACTTGCATCCTATCAAAAGCAGGATTTGCTCTATTTCTCTTACTCCCTTCAAATGTCTGCTGCCAGTCCCTGCTAGATGCAGAACAGCAAGCCAAGTTACGTTGTTTAACCCAATGTAGTGGCACTTACATACCTCTTGCTCTTCTTTGTCAGTCCAAATCTGAGTGTTCTTCAAGCTGTAATACACGGCTTCTGTTCTCCTGTCCAGCCCCAAAACTGTCTGCCTGTGAGTAGCTAGCGTCTTTAACTCTCCTTAGTCAGACCAAAACACTGTCAAATTAATTACACTCATCGAAGGCAATTATTTCATTTAAAATTGCAGGTGGAGAAGAAATTGAGAAGCTGGAGAGTCCAACCTCCAAGAAGTGCAAGATACTCTTTGCTCCTGACGATCAAAAGCAGAGGCAACACTGGCAAATAAAAGACAGTCTTTGAGCAACAACAAACAAGACAAGGTAAGAACAGAAGAGCTGGTCTCCAGTGCTGCAAGGATTTGGCAGCGTCTTTGTCTTCTGTTTATAGAAAGCATAATGGCAGCACACAGCCCATCCAGGGACCCAGCAGAGGATTTATGCAGCGTCTGCACTATATAAACCTGCTGGATGTGCCACTTTGCTTTTACATTGCTTTACTAAAACCAGAGAAAAATAAAACCTGGATCTTACGCCTTCTCCCTTTCCAAAATATTGTTGCAAATGACACAAGTCTGATGTACCTATCAGCCTACCACTAAATATACCTTGTTCCCAAAAAAACTAATGCTTCAAACTAGAGTAGAAAAATAAAAGTAAAACAGGCCATCCCTAAATTTAGATTCTTTTTTCATGTACAAATAACTGAAGGTGAAAGCAAGGCATATAAGCATTTAACTAGCTGATTCTGAATACGGAGATACTTTTAGATCTTTTAAATTATTTACAGGCCTAAAAGGGTGGTCAAACATGAAAAATATGTCCAATTATTAAGAGTAAAAATAAAATAAAAAATGGATCATGCTTACTTTCCTAAAAATATCTACAGTACTAAACACACATTCAGCAAGAGCAAATGCCTGAATCTACAAGCACCCAGCCAGTGCTTACTTTAAAAGCTATGTCTTTTAATCCTCATTCATTTTGCCCAAATGTAACAATTAGATTATAGTTAAAAATTACTCCACTGCATAAGGACAGTGTGAAAGCGTGCCTGAAATTACTGACTCTCCTACTTGCTCCTTTTAAAACAGATTGAGAAAAAAAAATAAGCAATTTTTAATCTTCAAGCAATTTCATTCATTGACTCGTGACCGCTAACAACGTTTATAGCTCTGTAAATTATAATCAGGATAATCAAATTCTGTGCTTCGGGGTATGAGCTGATCACCAGAGAAGCTGGGAAGAAATCTTCTCCCATCTGCTGCACTGCGCAGTTGTATAGGTGCATTGTTGGTAGGATGGAAAGTTCACCCTCTGTGAATGCTGGTGGCAGAACATAAGGCTTTGAATGCCAAAAATGTCAGAATGACAAATTCTCTGTGATTGATGAGAAATCCCTACAAAGCCTCCCCACTCGCTGCCAGTCACTGCTGCTGTGCTACGTCCAGGGACCACGAGACCAGGGAGCCTATGACTTCAGGACACTCTAGACAACACAGCGAGAGCAAGGCAGACAGAAATAGAGAAGCATCTCTTTCCTACAAACTCTAAATTTTAATTTCTCTTCTTGTAAACAGGTCCTTGACTGACTAATCTTACCCCCAGCAAATATAATTTGATTTCACTGTAGCCATATATGTAAACATAATATGAGAAAATCATGGCATTAACATTATTAACTACTAACAAAATTATATTCCTCAAGTAAAAGCTGGAACATAACTTAATTTAATCTAATACATTCCATGCACACAGACACACATATATACACTCACACCAAAATAACATTAATTTAAACATCATGTTTCTGAAAGCCACTAATCTGAGGTCAGTATATGTACGATTGAAGACTGCAAACAGGATTTCTCTGTCATTCTCTATTTGTCTATTACTGCAGGACAATAGTAAGCAAAAATATTTCACAGAAATCTGAAATCAGGAGGAACTTATATTTCAATATCCCATGTAAAATAACAAACTAAAACTAGGACTTTGCTGCGAACGTAGGAGTGACACCAGCAATAGCTATAGCTGAATCAAGTACCATAGAGCTTTAAGTGCCAACTTTAAACTTCCATCTTAATATTGCTATCCATAAAGTTATCAGGACACACTTGTGAGCCCCGCAGCAATGCTCCCCAGATCCCTAAGCCTGTAACCTGCCTGTGAGTGCCCATTTACCCTCTCCCTTAACCGTGAGCATTACATCCGTACAGCTCCCAAGAACCACCGATGACAACAGAAGGAAAAGGGTGAGCTGGTGACCGATATCCTTGCCAAAATACTCTTTTAAGGAAACATACTTCTATTAAGCAGGGGCAGAGAAGCTTCACTACTGGCTTAGTGATTCCTCCTTACAGGCAGCACTCTTTCTGCTAGGAAGCTCCACTTTATCTGAGAGTCAATGTCACGGGGGCAAAGCTGAGAGCTGGAGTTGGTCCGTGTCATTCATGTTGCTTAATACAGGGTTGGACTTATCACATAAATCTGCATGGTAAATTTGAGACAAAATTTACAAGAGTGTGTCTCTAAAGAAGTTGCTGAAATCCATGAGATTGCTCCATATAGTCTTTAACATATATATTCAAGCAGCTCAGCATTAATTACCTGAATGTTTTAATTTTGCTCCTAAACGTTCACGTTGTCCCTCTCTCCCCCTAGAAATGTTCATAGAAAATAATGGGTTTATGCATTCATCAAAATACTTCCTCTTTGTGTCTGCAAGACTACTTTGGACTAGAAAACTCACTTAAAAATTATATTAATTTCCGCATTTTCTCAAATGGCACCAGGACAGGGAGTGTGAGAAAACAGGTACGGCATGGAAGTCTTGGCATCCGAGTATCCCAGCTTTTGAAGCAGCAACAGGAACACATCCTTCTAATTAAAAATGATCGTTTCAAGAAAAAACAGTCTGTACTTAAGAACAGTGTTTCAGGTAGTTCACTTAATACTGCACAGATATACTCTGTACTAAACTTTTGTTATAGAAGTGAAATTCAAGAAACAGTTTAGGTATGTGCATGTATAAGTAAAGCCGTGTGTGTACGTGTGGGTGTGTAAATACTATACACCCTGACGCAAACCCTCAATGCATCGAGTAAACTTCAGCTCTATACCTTAGTACTCAATTCTGAGTCTGGTTACCTTCCGGATTGCTAAGTCTTTCTAAATTAGAACAAGCAATTTCTCTTTGTTTTACCTAATATTTGAAAATGGCAAAAAAGTCCCATGGGTCACTGAAAATTATCCCTTCATTCCTGCCGCCTGTTTCAAGTCAGTCGAAACATTCCAGACTTCAAAAGGGGGCTTTGCCTGCTTAGGCCATTTTGGTGTCCTTCTACGGTTGGCCTATGAGGGATTGGTTATTTGGATAAATTAGTTTGTGGAGCCTGCTGGCCTTCTAGAAGACCTCAGTGTCTGACTGCAAATTAGTTCTACCGAACATGTAGAAATCCCTGGGCAGACGAGACGAAATAAATGGTGATAAAATCTAATACTACAATGTTTGTAATGCGATTTTATTCTGCTCTGTAGCTTGTAAGCAAACCTAATGTTGAATTAAAAATTTTAAAATATAAAAATGTCCATGAAAGCACAAAATCAGATCAGCATCCGAGTCACAGCAGAGAAGGCTGGATGCCAACTTTAAAGTTAAGCTTCCAGCAGGAATCTTTTACAAGAACAAACAAAAAACCTCCTGGTTTTCCACAAAATCAAGTAGGTATTTACATTACGGATGCACCCCCGCTTAAGCCAGGAAGTCACACAGTTGAATTCTGCTGGAGCTTGGGCTGTGAATAAACTGCTATGCAGTCTTTTAGTGCATAGTTGTACAACTGCCTAAGGAGAGTTTATCCTTAAGGAAGAAAAGTCTGAGAGCCAAAACTAACAAACATGGCTCCTCGAGCGGAACAATGGTCCAGAAAACCTAGTAAAAAAGAAAATAAACTTCACTGGCAGTTTGCTTTTTACTGTTAAGGGCTAAGCTACAACTTCATCAAGACTTTCAAGGAGAGAGTTCATGCAGAACAGTACGCATACGGTGCATGTATATAGCGGCTGGAAAGAGTCAGATGGCTTGTGTATTTTTTATATACCCATTATATATCTGTTTTTTATAAGGTCACCAAAAAATGCCTCATGCCCTAACAAAGATCCACCTCTCTGTGAGGAAAAGGGGGTTTGTAGCTAAGATCAGAGATGGTATCTGTTGATGGACCCCAACAAAATCCCTGCAAGGTCTCTGTCCTGCTCCTAAAGCCAGGACCATGAGGTCAGCGCTGATGTGTGTGTGTGTGTGTGTGTGTGTGTAAGACACACTAAAAGTTACACTGGTGTTGGGATTAGTTTCTGGTATCATTGGCAGAAAATAACAAATGCTTATTAAAAATAAGAGCTACGATGAATGCTGTGTTTAGGCTCTGGTTCTGCAAAGATTAATATGTCCAACACTACGAGATGCGGGTAGAAATACTTCTGTCAGCGCTGCAAGCATCATTGCCTACGGCACTGTAGGGTTTCTGCCAGCAATTAGGAATAGTACATTTTAAGTACTAAGAATTCCTCCGTGGTGTTACTGCAAACACAGCTGAATGAATAGTTTGTAGTGAATAAGGTATGCTCTTCAAACTGTCCACAAGCACCTCACATTTTTCAGGAGTATTTTCACTGAAATGTTTTTAAAGAAAAGATTCTACTAATAGCTACTGATTGAGCAGTTACCATAGACGGCCTAGCAGCAGCTCATTTCAATTTGAGGAATTTAAATACATCGGCTAGTTCCGGCTGTTCATTATTTTTGACACTTACCGAGTGTTGTAAGTGGGTTTTGTGGCTTATGTTTCCAATATCCTACCAATTGCAGATAGAGAGGGGAAGGGGAGCGGGGAGGGTGCAGGCGATTACATTTTATAGGCTCAGTTACAGATTGCAATTGCATGGTGCTCGTTGGTTATTGCCTTGCAGAGCTTTCCAAAAAGGAAGCATGTTACACATTTCTTCAGAATAGTAAGAGAACGCAGAAGAGAGTACAATGCTGCCCCAGGCCTTGAGAGAAACTGAAGTAGCAGTGATATACATGATTTTCACAGGTGACGATGTTACGAGTTTTCAACCGAAAGTAAAATATTTGTATTTTCACCCATTTTCCTAGTAGACTTTGTCCCCTCATGTGACAAATGGCTAAGGCGATGGCACAACAAACATGCTGTTGATGGCGTTGTTTAAACCCAGAGGTTGCATCTGGCTGTCACCAGGGTATTGTTAAGGGTATTGTCCAAATAAGTTGTTAAGAGTATTGTCCAAATGCCTCTTAAAACACTGACAGGCCTGGGTCATGGACCACCTCTCTAGGAAGCCTGTTCCAGTGTTTGACCACCCTCTCGGTAAAGACATGCTTCCTAATGTCTGGGAACAGCCATGCCACCACCACCGCCGCAGTGGCTTCCACTCCTGGGCTGGAGAGCCGCGCTGCCGAATCTCCGCTCGCCTCGGAACAAAATGAACTTTCTAGCCCTTCTGGTAGCGAAGATAACCTTGAAAATGTGAAGAGAGTGTAATCTGATGCCTCAGTAAGACTGCAAAGAGCTCGAAACAAAGACAGAGAGATGTGAACTGCCCCAGCCATCTCTCTCTGGGCCCCATGGACTCAGCATTTCTGTGGTCGTGGAGTCTGGCATTTTTCCAAGATTCCACAGAATCTCGCATGTTTGCTGCAAAATTCATTATTTTGCTGCAGCCAGGTGCTGGATGTTTTTTGGTTTGGGTTTGTGGTCCCGTCCCCCGTCGTCCCCCCCCGCCTTTTTCTTGCTGAAACCAGCTCCTCACTCTGTATCTTTCCATTAGCGGACATATGAAGTGAATTTTCGGTGCAAGCGCCGCTCTCCAATACATGGCATGGGGTAAGCAGGAGAGCGGTGTCCGGCAAGCGGCAGGGAGGAGCAAGAAGTTGGAAGTATGCAGCCGGGCTGCCCAGAGCGCCGACCAAAAGCGGAGGTTTGGGGGCTGCGGGGGGAATCGGAGAAGATTAACTGCTGAAGCAGACTAGGAGCACCTCCTTTCTTGGCTCATTGGGTACGCGCTCTTTGGATCTAACTTGACTGCTGAGGGCCTCAGAGTCTTCGCTCTGTTTTCCAGATGGGCAAAGTCCATCATCAAAAGTACTTGATGCTGAAAACACTTCTTGGAGTACAGTTTTGCAATGAGAATTTTCAACTATGAGCCTGGACGGGGTAGGAATAAAGAGTATTTTATGCTATATAATAACCTAGCATCACTACCAAAGACAGAGTGATGGGGAAGAAATACCCTCCAAAATATTCCCAGAGGGGACAGTAACTGTAGAAAACAGGCAAATATTTACTTGCGAAAACTTCCTTGTGCTGAATCTTGCAAATGAATTAAAAAAAAAAAAAAGCATTTTTTAAAAATCAATAGGCAAATCAAATGAAACAAAATACCTTCTTACCTCTACAATGCCCTTTTGGAGGTTTTTTTAAAAGTTGTCATCAGGGTACCTCTAACCCAGGTGTATGCCTACCTCAAATCAAGGTATGCCTGCCTTGAAATCAGGCATACCAAGCCAGAATCTTCCGACTAGCAGTATTTGTTATGTTTCTAGGGCTTCTAGAGGGTTTGTAGGCAACACATTCATGCCAATGCCAAGTCTGGGACTGGTAGAGATTTAGCCTACTACAAATGTATGCCACAATAACTTTACATCAGTTTTTTAAACTCAGTTTGGTATAAGGTGTACTGTTACCCATTCTCAGTTTCCTTACAATTAGAATTTCTCTAACATCCAAACTGATGTTTTCATCTCAAAAATATTTAAAACAAGATGTAGGTTTTTTTCTTCTCATGTAAGCGTGAGCAGAGGGACTCATTGCAAATGACCGGCAGGCAGAAAAGCCCTCTCAGGATGGTGAAGAACAGGGCTTACAAACTCAAACGGACATTGGAGCGTGGGTACACCAAATCTGGCATGAGATGCAACCCTATGCATGGCACTTCAAAGTGTAAACATGTTGGTTACATATCAGACTTGCAGATTTCAGTAGCAAGCCAAATAATAGTACATTGTTGGTGGTTGCTCCAAAGTCAATCAACTGAAGAGGTGCATCCACAGAAAGATCAGTGAGGTGAGCAGCATGGCATTTTGACAGCCTTTGAGTTGAGAAACAGCCCAGTCATGGAGGCAGCCCAGTTGTAAGAAGCTAGAATAGAATAGATTTGTTCAGTTGGAAGAGACCTACAACAATCATCTAGTCCAACTGCCTGACCAATTCAGGGCTGACCACAAGTTAAAGTATGTTGTTAAGGGCATTGTCCAAATGCCACTGACAGGCCTGGGGCATCGAACACCCCTCTAGGAAGCCTATTGCAGTGTTTGACCACCCTATCAGTAAAGAAATGCTTCCTAATCTCCAGTCTAAACCTCCTGTCGCGGCTTTGAACCATTCCTCCTACCACTGGATGCCAGGGAGAAGAGCTCAGCACCTCCCTCTCCACTTCCCCTCCTCAGGAAGCCATAGAGAGCCATGAGGTCACCCCTCAGCCTCCTTTTCTCCAAACTAGACAAGCCTAAAGTCCTCAGCCGCTCCTCACAGGACATTCCTTCCAGCCCTTCCACCAGTTTTGTTGCCCTCCTCTGGACACGTTCAAGGACCTTCACATCCTTCTTAAATTGTGAAGCCCAGAACTGCACACAGTATTCAAGGTGGGGCCACACCAGCGCTGAACACAGCAGGATAATCAGCTCTTTTGACCGGCTGGTTATACTGTNTCACCTCTTTTGACAGGCTGGTTATACTGTGTTCGATGCCCCTTAGGATCCAGACTGCCCTCTTGGCTACCAGAGCACACTGCTGACTCCTCTTGAGCCTGCTGTTGACCAGCACCCCCAGATCCCTTTCTGCAGGGCTGCTCCCCAGCCACTCCTCTCCCAGTTTATACTTGTGCCCGGCGTTACTCCATCCTAAGTGCAGAGTCAGCATTTGGACTTCATCCCGTTTCATCCCATTAATCATTGTCCAATGCTTCAATCTATCTAGATCCCGCTCCAGGGCCTCCTGTCCCTCAAGAGAGTCAACAGCACCTCCCAGTTTATCACCGAGTTCTCTGTTTCACTGACAAACTGGGCTGAAATCAACAACCAATTTATTAATACAGAGATGCAAATTAAAAATAACCCACCGCTTACAAAGATTCAGGAACTCTTGCTTTAGCTTGATAAAACACGAGTGGAAGACCTTTAATAGGTGCATATACCATTAGCAAACAAGCTTCAAGGCCTTTTCTGGACTTGGAAAGAAAGAAACTAAACATCGATGACTTTTTCAGGCAGGATAATACACTTGATATCCTCTGTCTAGCCAGCCTCAGATCTGTGTTATGCTTCTTTCTCAGGCACCTAGTAAAAGAAAGGTGGGAGCAGATGTAGTGTTCAAGTTTGCAAGTCCGTTCCTACAGAACGTGAACCAAACACATGATGGTACCATTAGGAGCATTTCTCCAGGTGATGAAGTGCTGCTTAGATGCTAAAATCCCCTCTCAGCTGTATGAACATAATAGGCTGCAGAAGTTAGACTACTGGGCTACTAGATACTATCTAGTATCTAGTCTAGATACTAGACTACGATATCCTCTTGTGCACATTAACACTGCCAGGCTGCATTCCCATGTGAAACACCATCCTCATTCTCAACAGAGAAATCTTGGACAAAAAACATGGCAAAGTACCTACTCGTCTATTCTCTTACAGTGTTGTCTCATAAACTTTTTTCATTTTCCTTTCTCCTTCTCCTGGTACTTCCTCTGTTCTCCATTCTAGCTCTATTTTCCTAAAACATTATACACCTTCAGTTCCCAGTTGCTGAATAAAGCTCCTCCCTTACCCACGTGTACCTGAAATTGCTTCCACAGCACAGTTTGCGTTGGCCAGTTCCAAAACTAAAGTACTGGCCCTTGTAGAAAAGTTTTCCTCTTTTCCTATGGACTACCACCAGATTTTAAGAGTGCCTACATGTGTTTGGGATCTTAAATCCCAAACATCTTCTGGTTTCTGTGTTGTAATTGCAGAGTGTTAATCTATCCCTCATCCTCTCTTTCTTTCTTTCTTTCTTGTATGCACACACACAGAGCAGAATAAACAAAACCAGTGCTCACGCCACCTCCTTTATTTTCACTATTTTGCCTTCTGACTACTGCTTTTAAGAAATCTCTGCGTTGGTCAACCGACTGTTGCAAACGCAGCAGCTTGTCCAATTATGAATGAATTAAAGTGAGGCGTAATTGCAGGATTTGATTCACCAGTCTAATACCCCCAATTTTAAACCTACCCAGTGACACGGCCATCAGAAGAGTCACACGCCACAGTGGCACTTCTGCCCTGTGCCGTATACCTGTGGGCTGTTCAGCCCTCGCCGTTACAGAAGCCTGAGCGCTTGTCGATGCAGCAAGTCTGTTCAGCAGTTACTGGTTTAGATTTTGATAATCCTGATACCATCCATGACTACCACCCACTTGGGTAATGTGAGGGGAAATTCTGAGCAGATGAAGTGTTTTACAGGCTCTCTGGACTAAGTGGTGAAAAGAAGGAATGGAATGAATAACCCCAACAGGAGCGCTGGTGGTGCCAAACCATGAACAAATATTTCCCTTAATACTCCTGTTATGTTAAGTGACAGTTACATTTGTCATTACATACAGCAACAGCGTACGATTACCCGACTCAAACCCACCACAGCACACGAATCCCGGGCTACAGAGAGGCAGTATTGCAGTGGGAGCCACAGAAAAATCCCAGCAGCTTCGGAGAAAGGCTTTTCGTGCCTAGAGGAAAGCCTTATCCTAAATAGAACAAGGACTGGGCTTGGGTGGTGCGGAAAGCTCCGGGACTGCAACTGCGAAGAGGACCATCCCTGTTTAGCAGCAGTCGGTAACCATGGCCACCCCTTTTCACCCAGGAGTGAATCGGTCCTTTTCACACATTTTGCTGTAGCAGCAATGGATAAATACCCGAACGTCCACATAGAGACAGGCTGTGGAACAAATGAACGCTGGAAAAGAATCAAAGCCATATTGCTTCAGACAGTAAAAATGACACTAGGCGAGAGGCTGTAACAAAAACACGCAACACAACAGGCTTATTATTAGGCGGCTTAGTTCCTTCTACTCTGTTGCTATGTGAAAAACTAACACAAGCATGGGGGAAACTGGATATACAAGAGGAAAAGTGAGAGATGACGCAGAGTATTGTCAAACATAGAAAATAAACAAACCAGAAAAAAAATGCAGGAAGTAAATCAGATCAAATTTACTACATAGTATTTTTGGGAGTTATTTTACAACTGCTAAAAACAAGGCGATTTCAACGTGCACCGTTTCTGTTAAAACAATCCAGAAGAAAAACATATATGTAGCATTTTGGTGTTCACAGAGTGCCAAGAATGATATCACAAACTAAGCTAACAAATCCGCAACACATACTAACCATTTGACCGTGAGTGAAACATTATTTTAAAATATTATTAACCATAACTGATAGTTTGCAAAATTTCTTACTATTATGACTTTATAAACAGGCATTTACAGGAAACAACAATGCTGCTAAAGATTTTTTTTTTCTTAGAAACACAAATTTTGCCCCTGTTCATACGACTTTGCAGCTAGGAGTTGCACCCCTTCTCTTGGAAGCAATATTTTCATATACACAACACGGGCAAAGAGAAATTAACTTCAACCAACGGGATGAAAACTCTCTAACAGATCAAAACGTTAATGATATAAACGCAGCAAGCCAAGTATTTCTTAGAGAAAGCAACAACCATCATTTTGTAATATGAATCACTGAAGGCAAATATTTTTAAATCTATACTTATTTTCTGTAGCTTTAGCATGAGCCTCCACCTCTCAATGAATGTGATCACTCACGGCTTCCAATCGCTAAAAGTGCGTTTAACTTTCCAAAACTTTCCAGCCACTTGGTTGTAACAAAAAATAATTACCACTTTAAAAGCCATAACTTATTTTCTCAGGACTGACAAGTTGTTTACTTACAGACTTCCCATTTATTCCCTGGGGGTCTTCCATTGAAAATTCCTTCTTCCAAATTACATACGGGCTATTAGTTACAGTGAGGTTCAGACAGTCCTAGTACGCACACACACCTGTGGAAAAGACAGTACCACATCGCCGTATTAATTTGTTGGCATGAAATTAAAAGCTGATCTTTACAGCTGCAACTTTCCATGAACTAACAAGTGTTCACAAGTTGGGAGCAGTTATCGTTGACGAATTGAATTAATCTTGAAAATAAATACATAGTTGAGCTGTTTATTGCAAATCCACACGAGCCAGAAGCAGGCAGCGAGAGCCCCGTTGTGCTCGCTGTCGGCAGAGGAATAAAAGGCAGCCAGGAACTCTTCTACCGACAGTATTTCTGTGCCAACAACACATCTTTTCTATTTTTTTTCTTTCTTTTTTTTTTTTGGTTGACTGAAAGAACAGAAAATAGAATTTTCAAGTANCTCCCTGATATCTCTCAATGTCAATTGTACTTTAATGCTAAGAGGAAATAGTAACAAAGAAATATGATTGTAGATTGAGCCAGGATAAAAAAGAAAATCCACAAAGTTTTCAAAATGTTGCCCTCAAGCTAAGGATATTTTTATACTAAATCTCTTCAAGTTTACATTAGGTCACAGTCCTAGCCCCTATAAATTATAAATATGGGATGCTTTGTGTTCTCTCACCTTTGGAAACAGTGTTCTTTGATGTTAAAAATAACAGCAAAGCACTGCAATGAATTAACAGAGACTTACCCTCCAAACAGACACCAATTCAAAATATGGTTTCCTTTCGGAGACAGTTTTCTTTAGAATAAAATGCTGTGACCATCTTAAAATTTAGAATTAATCATTCAAATAATTCAAACAAACTCAACTAAAATCCTCATTAGAAAAATTGGGGTTTTTTTTGTTTTGAAAGACATGGGGCATATTCAGTCTGCTAAAGAATAATAAAAATGTAAATCTAATTTTTTTAAGTGTGTGTGTGTATATATATGCTTTATATACACAGAAATGTGAATAGCACTTTGCTTATCTGACAAGCAAAGATCCGATGTCCTGAAGATATTAAATTTGTCCTGAAACCACTCTGTATATGAAACGTATATTTTAGGATCAGGATCCAAAATCTTATTCTGCATCTTTCTACCTGAACAGGATTCTTGCAAGAAAAAAGCCCCAGCTCTCAAGCCCAGTTGTTCTGTGCACAATAAATCCATACTGGATGCTACTCATTGCACAAATTTAGCTACTTCTATAAAATCTGAACATTAAGAAAGTGTTAACAGGTCCACTCCACACCCTAAGGAAGATGCTAATATGAACCATGCTTCTGTAATGCATCCACTCCCTTCTTTCTGGTTTACAATTGAGAGATCAAATCCAGCCCCACTCCTGCTGAGAACAATGGCCAATCTGAAATATTTCTATGAAATCAGGGTTTGGTGCTCATATTTGTTCTGACACCAGATTATAGGTTAGAAAATTATTCAAGGCTTTTAAAAGAGACAATTAAAGTTAGGGAGGGGAAAGGACAAGAACTTCTCCTAACTTAAAAAAAAATAATAATAGCAAAGAGCAGCAGAAAACAGTTGTCTCACAATGCCCCACTCCTAAGCAATGACTGACATCTGTTTCAAAAACTCTTTTATTGCAAAATTCAATAAATGGAAAAACCGCACAAGCTGAAAGTCTGCCACTTCAGCGAGGGAATAAAATGGAGCCTTTTCTAATGGAAAAATATTCAGAAGTCAATTGATGTAATGCTGGTATGTGAATGACCTGACAGCTTTTCAGATCAGCAGTGCTCTCTTTACTAATGGAAAGAAAACTTTACCAAGACTGGTAATCGTCTACATTTAGAAAGCATTTTCTATTAAAGCCCATAAGGAAAAAGCATATATGTTTTAGTGTACAGCGTAGTTCAACGGTAATTAGATGACCTAGCTTGCAGACGCTGCTCTAGCGAACATTTTCTCTCACTGGGAGAGGTTCCTCTAATACACCAGCATCAAAAGAGCCCACTAGTGCGGATTCTGCTCTGATTTATTCTGCCCCTCCAAGCCATTGCAAAAGAGATTTAAGAAATGGACCTCCATATACGCTACCCCCGCAATGTTGGGGGCTAAGACTTGTCTTTCTCAGCAGACACCAGAGACCTCTGGCAGCCGAATCAAGCTAGCAGTAACACGAGGACTTAGATGTTAATACAGAACAGCCAATTTACAATGCAATTAAGTAATTTTAATTTGAAAATTTCAACTTTTAAACGAGAGCAACTTGGTTATCCTTATTATAATTGTCACTTAGGTTATTTTTAACTTTTAGTAAAGTTTTACCAAAACTAATTAAATTCCCTTGAGTTGTTAATGTATCAAAAATTACACCTAAATTACATAGAGTATCTATTACAGAGAAGTTGTTATATGCAAAACATGCCATCGAATATGAGGGAAAATACCCCAAATTATTGAAAAAGACAAGACCGAAATTGAAGGGAAGTCATGAAAGTACATATCCCCTTTTATTTTTCTCTACTATTTTTGAAGTCATTTGCTTGGTTAAATATTATTATTATTAAACACATGATGGTAGCAGTTAAGAGTCCAAACAGCTAAAGAGGCACTATTGTACCAGGTATGATAACCGGCAGCCCCCTTTTCCAAACAGCTATTACCATTTTAAAGGGAATAAAACAAAATAAATAAAAAAGAGCAATGAAGCACAGAAAGTGGTTTAGGGAGGGATTTTATTCCCTTCTTTCTGAAACGTTATCCAACACCGTGTGATTTTTCCCTGCACATATGGATCTGGCCTCTGGAGCCAGGAGCAGGGTGGTTGCCAACCGCTCCCCAGCCAGGCTGCAGAGGTGGCCAGGAGCTTCAATGAGCTCCTTGTCGTGCAAGGGCTGTCCCCGTCTGAGCTTCCACCTGAAAACCTGGCAAAAGCGAGTGGCCCATTACACGGGAAGCAGATGTTGAACGCAGCCAGGGACACTGTGGAATAACCTCTTAGGGCTGGAAGGTACTGGTGGAGGCTGATCTCTTGCACAGACGTCATCAAACACAAGGGTGACCAAAAGGTAACTGGCCACAGCTGACTCCCGGCACTTACAGGCACCGACATTAAAGGACAATGAACTTGATTTCTTACCCTTGTTGACCCATCTTCCATATCAGCTTTGCGTTTCCCATGCAAGCCCTGCTCTGTCACTAATACCCGCATCTCAGAGCCATCCCAGGGCTGCTGGAACGTATGTTCAGCTGCAGTGAGTCCCTCCTGAAGCTCACTCCGACCACAAACAGCAGAAACACACAATACCTTGGGCTACCTTCCCCTTTCCATCACCAAGGAGAAAGGATTAAACTTTTTTTTCCCGTTCCTGTGCCACCAGCAAAACCGCTCCTGTCTTAGAACCTCCCAGCTGACTACGCCATTGCAAACTCTCCAAGATGAGGTCACTTTTAGTGTCATCAGTGGATACTGCTTTGTTCTTATTTTCTTTAAAAAAAAAAAAGTTTGACAGACTTACCATGTTTTCTCATGAACTGGTAGGATTTTCTAATAACACTTAGATAAAAATGTTATCTCCCCAAATTGTTTCTCCCTCATTATCTAGGAAAAACCAAGCCAAACCAAAAAAACCAACAACATAAAAGCCACATGTGCTTTATCATTCAGTAGAGAAAGAAAATAAGAAGTCATCATGCTGGGTGAAATGGTCTTTTTTTCCCATTTAGATGATAGCGTGTGCTATTTTACAGTTAATGTTAGGGAACTTGATGGTTTTGATTTTAGGTGCTATATTTGGGAAGTTTCCCTTTCAGCCCTTGGTAAAAGCTCACTACATTCACTCCATTCCCAGGTAGGTCCCTCATCCCCCACCCCCGCTTCCTTTTAAGGTGTTAAATTTGGCAGATAACCTGGGTAGCATTTAGAAAACAATTATTTCCAAATGCTAGGAAAGAAACTTGCCAAGTGTAACAGCTAAAAACCAAAAAGCAAAAAAAAAAAGAGGAAGGAAATAAAACGGAAGAGGGAAAGATATTTTTAAAAAATGAAATTTAGTAGGGACTTTTCAGCAGCTTTATAAACAATTAACTCCAGCGCTGTGACTGAAGACCACCTCTGATTCAGCCTGGAATGCCTGCAGATGCAATACAGCATCCTGCCTTTCCAGCGAGCCTCAGGGGCGCCAGCAAAACGGATAGGTGCCCAGATGTGCAGGACCTAACATGCACATCTGCTGGAAGACATCCCACACCAACCGCCGTGCTGACACTGACCTAAACACAGAGCCTGAGCCAGCCCCAGACCTCTCTGCGGTCACAGAGCCTGCAGGTGACACCACGGCACGGGAGGTAGGTCACCGCTTTCACATCCCCACAAACATCCATGTCCATCTCAACAGACCTTTTTTCCCCCAATACCACTGAGCAGAAATGCACGGAGCATTAGGACTTGTGGCTGGAGTAAACTTGCAGGAGAGAGGGCTGAAAAACTTCAGTTTTGTTGGTTTATTGGTAAGCTTTCCTTTTCAAATATAGAACAAGCACTCCACTGTACAAAACAAATGGCACTTACACTTACTTACACAGCACCAAAGTAATGTCATTCTTTTTAAGCCGGTAATATAAATTAAATGTCTAGAATATCTTTTTTTTTTTTACTATCTGAGTGCTTACTTTTAACTTTAAATTAAAGAGGGAAAAAATAAATTAAAAACTAAAATTATGTTGTTTCCTTAATATTCTTAATCTCATTGAAAACTAACATTTCTGGTAAAGCAACATGAGGTCTCATCCACCTACACAGAAATCTCACTGGGTGCTGGACCAGATTAAGAGAGGAGACACAAGAGCACAAGGCAGACAGAAAGACGGAAGAAAGGACTATAAACACAAAGAACACACCACAAGCAAATGATATTAATGACAACCCAGGTAATATATCCGTACTACATTCTGAATCCTGGTAGTGCTTATAAAATTGCTACAACACTGTAAGCCTAAGTATGTCTTGAAGTAGCCATTTGACAATAGAGTTTGTGTCACATTTCTCCCATATACGATTGAGTCTAACAGAAAAAGAGGGTGTTGAGAACAGAAGGACCACGATACTGGTTCAGACCAACAATCTTCCTGGTGCTGTCTCCAGCAATGGCTACAAATGGACACAGAAGAGCAAGAACACAACAGGCCTCTGCCATTGCCCCAGCATTTTCCCAGCTTCCAGCTATTCCTGTTCAGAGGATTTCCTGAGCCTGGTGGAGTTCATCTGTCTAGCAACCCTCAGTACAGTTCCCTCAAGTACTTGTCCATCTTCCTCTTGAATCCATGTAAACTTTTTGAATTCCCAATAGTGCTGAACATTCATTTTTGAGCGGGGCATTACTGAGCACTGAACAAATTTTCTTGGTATTGTCTTTCATTCTGAGATCTCATTTCTGAATGGTGAGGCTCAGCTCTGTGCCCATCATTCTCCACGTACAGGTACAACTATTTTTCCCGGGGACCTCAATTTGCATTTATCTCTGGAGAATTTAATTTGTCATTTTATTGTCTACTGATTTGTCTCATATGGTCCTTATGCAGTTCTTCACAGCCTGCTGTCATTGCTATTCACCTCATTCTCCAAGTCGTTTATAAATAATTTGCTAATTTAAATTGCTAACCTGGAGTATCTTCCATTCAAGTGGAAGCAACCTAGAAAAATGATTGTGCCTGATTAGCACAATTATTCAAACTAAGCTATTGGAAGAAAGCGGAATGAGAATAACTGAAAATTCCCACCTGAAGAAATAAACAAAGGCAAAAAATGTTGGCCATCCCAAGGAATGGGAATCTGCTGGCTGCTAATTTCAGCAAGCTCAGAAGACCTCTCTGGTCCCACGATGCTGGAAGAAACTTGGTCGAATACAGAGAAACCTCTCCTGAGGTGGAGAAAGAAACCCGACAACGTAGTAGCCAAAACTCCAAGAGAACCTGGGAAGGGCAATGGTTTCAGATTGGAGAACTGCAAAAATGTGGTTACTGATTTGACATTGCTTTTACAAGTTCTAAAATTGCAAAATAACTGGTTCAGAAACCATCTTGATAAAGTCTTTGTGTTGCTGCCTTCATCTACCATGGTCTGGAGCAGTTTATAAACTTAAAGGAGGCCTACAGGAAAGAGGGGGAGGGACTCTTTAGCAGGGAGTGTAGCGATAGGATGAGGGGTAACGGTTTTAAACTGAAAGAGGGTAGATTTAGATTAGATATTAGGAAGAAACTCTTAACTGTGAGGGTGCTGAGGCAGTAGAACAGGTCGCCCGGAGAAGTTGTGGATGTCCCATCCCTGGAAGCGTTCAAGGCCAGGTTGGATGGGGCTTTGAGCAACCTGGTCTAGTGGGAGGTGTCCCTGCCCATGGCAGGGGGGCTGGAACTAGATGTTCTTTAAGGTCCCTTCCAACCCAAACCATTCTATGATTCTATGAAACTACGAACAGGAATAAAGCCCTGGTTAGTATGGGCACTGGGTACCGAATCTAGTGCCCTGACAGAGGCACCCAACAGGACGCCTCTGTTAGGAAGCTCCCCAAAGGGTCAAAGCGGAAGACACACATACAGATATAATTTTAAAGCAATAATGTTATTCTAAAAGCAGAGCTCTCCAAACATAGCAAAAGATCGTATTTTTCATTGAATACTAAGTACACATGAAAGTCATGTAAAACAACATTAAAATTATACTGGCAACTTGCTTGCCAGATTTTTTTTTTAAATGACTTACAAAATTAATATGATGTTTAAACTACCCAGTGGGATCAACTTTAGGTTGAAACTGTTCAGCAAAGAAACACGGTAACACGGTTTAGGACAGGAAATAAAGAATATTTTTAAGGTGAAAACATAAGGGAAACTTATGCTTTTAAAAAATAATAAAATTACCATTTACAAGGTGAATTCTGTCCCTCAAACAAGGAATAATCAGCTTTGCCCTTAGCATTCCATTGGATCTTTATTATAAAGAAGTAACAAGAATCCCTACTTTCCCTGTATTTATGTATAATTAACAAAGAGAATGCAACAGCCAGTTCCTTTGTTGTGAGTTTTTTGAGCAATACATCTGTTTTCTGCTTTTTATGTGTGAAACACACTACAAAAGGGGAGTGGATCCACAGATTAACACTATTAGACAAAGTGTCATGGTTAATAAAGAATATGAAATACACACAAGAAAAACGTTGAGCTACAAATCATAACATGCAACTGGAACACTTACCTAGCTCAGGAAAGAAGTGTAAGATGCTTTACAAACAAAGTTTACTTTCACCCCGTGCGGTTCCGTACAACGTTTCTAATGAGTAATAATTATGTACGTGGTCTAAGAAGCCTTTCTACACCTACTATAAATTTAGATTAAAGGTAAGGCATTACTGATTATTTTACATGGGCTTTTAAAGTAGTTTGTAAAATATATGCAGTCTATAAAAGTTTGTGGCCTAACAACAAACAACTGTACTGCTTCTGCACAATTCAGTGCAAACAAGTAAAGGTTTGCTAATCATAATTAATAAAAGTCACATGTAAAGGTTTCAAGGTTTACAGAGAGCGATTAAAAGTAATTTTCCTCTAGGTGAAATCATGTTTTATTTTAATTAGGTTTTTTTTACTTTTGTTCCTTTTTTTAAAATAAATCAGATACATTTGCATCTGAAATTGTAACAACCTACATTAAAGCCTAGGCTTCCCCCAAGCTAGTAAAAGCATTTAAGTAAGATTCAGCACTAGAAGCCACCGTATCCCAGAGAGCAGAAAAATATACCCAAATAGGATGGGTTAGTGAAAGCATGGTTGTGAGTTATGGTGGCTATGGGAAGCTAACACTCAACTGGGGAACTCACAGGCCAAAGTAAGGGCATCTGCCAGTGCTGGGGGACCCGAGCGCTGGGTTAGGGTCGGCTGAGGCCCCGTGCCCTGTGAGAACTACCAAATCGCCTCTGGACTCACACTGACCACAGGAGCATCGTAGCTGCACTCGTGTGGCACACAGCCACGGCTTCCAGTACCCACACTGCATCAAGCGCTAACTGGGGTTCAACTGAATGTGCCTACCAGTGACCTTCCTCACATCTCCATCAGTAAGGCTAAGGGTGCTGCTTTCTTATTTACCTGACATATGATGAGAAAACTTCCTACCTCTCAAGGTCAACCAAAATTTTCATTGGCGAGTCACAACATTCGCATACTGCAAAAAAGCACCTTACTTTCAGTCTTTACACCAGATCAAATGCCAGAATTCACATCTACCAGCTACAAATGCTTCTGCATCTCATCATGCAGTAAAGGTGTTTTCTTCATTTGGACTCATCTATGAGAATGGAAGAAGGAAGACATTCCTTTTCTTTTTTTCTCTGCCAACCTCTGCTCAAAGTCCAAGTGAAAGAGCATGAACGAACCTAAGCCTGAGAAAACCAGGAGGCTGTATCTCTGAACTGTCAAAATTGTCGATGTGAGGTCCAAGGGGATATTTAAAGGCACCACATCAGGTTAAGCATCTATAGCCATTTACATTTATTTGTGTGTTTGTTTGTTTATACTGCAAGCACCCTCATGAAAGACAGACAGTAAGCACCCAGCTTCACCTTTAGTCACCTAAATACCTTTGGAAGCCTAACCCATGGTGACCAGCAATACCAACGATTCACTAACTAAAAGCTAATTTTAAACCAGAAGAGACTCTGTATTTACCTAACAACGATGCCAGCTTTCCTTCGCCTTTCTGTGCTACATCCTCAAGGTCTTGCCTCTCGGGGGGTGATCCCAGGGACGGTGCTGCCCGGCTCCCCGTGGGGATGTCCCCGCTCCGAGTGGGTCAAGGGAGGAGGCGCTCTGGAGGACCTCTCTGCTCTAGCCAGCAGTCACTTCTTACGAAACTAAAACCCCACCAAGAAATCTTTGCCAAATTGGGACAATTGATGCGAATATTACAGGGGAGGAGAAGGAAATGATTGTAAGAGCATTTGTAGGACTCTCAGTTCCTTGGAAAACAATGCTGAAAAAACATTTTTAAATGCAGATTTGTTCAACTCTGTCGTATCTCTTGCTTGGCAGATGACATTCTTTTCCTCTGATTTCTGCCAGGCTGTGTTTTTGTGAAAATGAATTCAGTAACTCATCATTTTTAACATAATTAAAACTGAAAACTTAAGGATTGGGAACCTTGATAAATAGGTTCTGCTTACACAACTACACAAAGATGCATTATGCGTTCTTTGTCAGCAAAAAATGCACCACGTTTAGTCAAACAGCAGTATTTAGTTTCAGTTCTCCGTGTCTCCGAACTGTATCCACCAATGAGAACGAATTTTATATACATTTATGAAAAAAACAAAACACACAAGGGCAAAACACAGCTGAAGTTCTCATTAAATCTACCTGTCCTCTAGCAACAACCACACTTCTTACAAGTTTGCTTATCCTAATACTCTCGCAATCTTTTTCACCATCACATCTCAAGATAAAACTGTAATTACTGTTATATATTACTGGCTACAGTACTATATTAAGCATGAAAATAATAACAGTTGCTATCCATATAACATTGCTTTTGCAATTTATTATGGAAGATGAATTATTGTTTCATTTCTCAAATAATGTTATAACTAAGTTATAATAAATAATATCTTGTAATAAAGGAGAAACTGAAGAATGAACTACACTAACATTCTGAACATAATGTTTCACTTTCCTTTGAGAACAGTATAACCTAAGAGCTAAAAAGGAAAATTTTATTCACACAAAACCCAGTGATCCCTTTCAATATTCAGATGATAAAGCGCTCAAGCTGAGAAATTAAAATTCAGAAATTTCAGGAATTAGGCCAATTGCCTAAAGTGGCAGTAGGTGTGACTTGCTATGGAAACAGCATAGGAAGGACAGAAAAACAACCTTGAGTTGGAAAAGCTTTTAAAAGCACATGAAGTACCCAGCTGTGGCCTCCTTGATTTTAAGGACTTTACACACAATTTCCGTTCTTACAAATAAAAAGAGCTTTCTCCTAGCTCACTTCATTATAAGGGGAGCTGCAAAAATGCGGACCCACCTCACAGGGTGGGAGTTCACCTCTGTGATTTTTCCGGGCGGCCCGGGAAGGTGGGGGCCCCGGGAAGACGGGGGCCCTGGGCGGGCTATGGGGGGGGGGGGGGGGGCC
>VYZM01015868.1:433912-455962 GCA_013398915.1 Dromas ardeola
GCGCTAATTGCTTTTGCTTTGCCTTCAATGAGGGCCGGCGCGGGTCCCCAGGTGGAAATGGGGCAGGGGAGCCCTGGGCTGGGGGAGGTTAAAAAGAAGCCGTAAAACGTGTCGCACCATCCGCAACATACATATTTTTCCCCCTCCTTGTAAAGCTTTCTGCAGCACGCACAACGAAACAGGTTTAGCAGAGAAGTTTATGTTTTATTTAACGATGAAAGGCACTTTCTGGTCTGCGCTTCGGTTCCCCGCTGCGCAGTTTGGGAGTAAATCCAGGTGGGATATTTAAATTTGGTTCAAATGTCACACGGATCAATTTATAGGTGGTTCAAGGTAGAACCACCGCTTACCCTGAATTTAGGCGCGTTGTTGCGTGCCTGTGCATATATTGCTGTAGGTGACTGTTACATAGATCATGTCCATGCAACCTACGCCGACAGAGGCCCAGCTCAGTGCCGTGGTACCCAGCGCAAAAAATGGAATGAAAAAAGCTGGAAGGAAATCATACAGGAATTCTGGTTCAGGGGAATTACATCCTGGTACTTAAACTATTAGATTCTGTTTGGATGGATTATTTAATCTACCACACACCATCTCTATACTTTAATTTTCCTGATTATGTGTGCAAAATTGGTCTTGTCCTGGTTTCAGTTTTACAGCCGAGTTTTTGTTTGTATGCCTAGTTACCCCTGAGGACAAAGAATCCCTCCAGGAACCTGACAATGCAGGAAAACAATTTGCAATGTCACAGGGTACTTGTGCATTATGGTCCATTTTCTGAAGAATCCCTTAAAATGTGTCATCTTTTACTGTTTTGCATCAGACTGTTGTATGTCAGGAACAGTAACTAGCTCTACATAGCTAATATTATGATGCTTTTTCCAAAAATGATGTAAAAAAGATAATATTTAAAAGGTCCCAAATGTATGTTTTTGAGGGGAAAAAAAAAAATTATTGTAGCCCGTCTGCCTTTGGAGAGGCTGACAGGTTTTCAAAGAAATCCCTCAGAATGCACAATGCATTCACCTTGTCCCCTTTAATAGAGGCAGAAAATGATTAGAGTGTGTTTTAATACTTGCTGTCCATGTGACGTAGGCAGCCAAGCCTCAGAAGAGTTTAAATGTTGATATACCCAGCTTGGAAAAGCTTGTCAAATAAATCAAACCGTTCTGGGGGCAAACCCATGTTGGTTTTAAACCACAGAGCAGGGCAGTGGGCGTGCTTACTCCCATGGTCGAATGGCGAACGTAGAGATTTAAAATACATTTTGCCACACTGGTTTGCAGAGGATTGTTTTGGCCTCCCATTCCAATACCACGAGCCAAAACTCTGGTCAATGTTTTGACAACAGAGCCAGGAAAAACAAAAAAGGCTTAGCCTGTGAAAAAGAAATGAAGATGTAGTGAAGGAAAACAGTAGTCTCTCTGCCACTGCCTTACTCAATCCATATGTGGACTTAAACACAGGAAATACCCACCATTCACCGCAATCAAGCCAGGGGCTTGTGCATCAGAAAGTGCCTTGTGGAACTAATTGGAGTCTATTAAGATTGTCATTGACATAGGAAAGCGTTTTGAAATTTGAAATCAGAACATTTGAAGAAGACAGAAAAAAAGATAATCTGCTGCAAGAGTGTTAATTTTCTTTTTTTTGTAAATTTTTTGAAATATATTCACCACAACACTACAGTCTTAAGATGTGCTTTTATTATGCCTTTTTGCATAACTAATTATCATTCTGTGATGTTTGCGTTCTTAAACTCTTTATGCTTACTTTTCATCTAAAGTCTTTCTGGGATCACTTCAGAGTGGAAGAAAATCCAAACTTCACTGATTTAAAATGATAATAAACAAAGTGCATGGTACCTTTCATACAGGCGAAGTTTACGGAGAAAACACAGCTACAAATAATCGGTCCTAGAGTGATTTTTTTTCATTTTATAGACTTGAATGAAAACAATTACTTTTGTTCTTGCCAACAAGTATTTGGCAAAAGGTTTATTTTAGCACTTCCATGCCAGATATCTCCTTGTGAGGTTTTGGTGATGCTTTTCCTGACCACACTTTTTTTTTTTTATTGTACTGTTGCATTTAGATTTTTAGGATGGTGAGTCACTATTAGACCTGACAAAACAATGTTGCGATTGCCAATTGAATTCAACCACTGGGTGATTTTCATTGAATTCACACTCCCGTGAACTCCTGTGGTCTTCGCTTGTTTGATTTTTCTTCCTAGTGTTTTGCATCAAATCAGGGGGGAGCATTTGTGCTTAAAAAGTACAGGCTCTTCTATATGCTGCTATACTGTGGGTCAAGTCACTTGGCCTTCAAGATAGACTGGGGACTCTTTGAGGGGGTGACGTGTTTTCCACAGTTTTCAAGTCATCAAATAGGGCTGCTGTAGAGCTGCCTAATAAAAATATCAGTTCCTCCACATTAGCCACACAAGGTACTGTGGCAGGACTAGGGACATACGATTTAAGTGTTTTGAATGCTGTCTGTACCCGAAGGAATTTTTTTAAATTATTATTATTTTTTTTTCCTCTTTGATCCCTTTTTTCATCCAAATGGTATTTTATTCAAATTTCATGAAAAATTCCTATTCAAAAATTCCCATCTTCGAAAGACTTGCAAGAGCAAACCTGTTCACACAGAGCAAGAGTTGCAGTCGTAATTTCCACGAGCTGAAATCCAGCTGATTGACGTTTGGAATATAGGTAGCAGAGCTTCAGCTCCTGAAGCTGCGCATCCAAACTTTACATTTGTCGGCAGTGATTTTAACCCATCGTCTATGAGAAACATAATGGCAGTGGAAGTTTGCTCCCTTTGCCGTGTCTTAAAAGCCGATTTTTCCAGGTCCACAGCCTGGAATGAGACTCGGGATGCCTGAGGGTTACCATTCGATTTTCTCTCCTGTCTGTTTCTAGTGCTAAAATGCACAGAGAGAGAATAACCCAGTTCTTCCTCCAGAGTTGGTCCACAGATGACCACCTCCTAATCCCTACTACCAGTTGTTCTTCTAGTTTAAACAGCGGCCTTATCCCGACATCTTGTGACTTTTGCAGATTTGACTTCAGAATTTACAAACCATTCCTTGCATTTTATGTGGTCTGTTGGGGGAAAGAGGGGGAAGAACGTCTGTGTGTAAATATGTAAAATGGGATGACTTCACAGGCATGAGTCAAGTCTGATTGTAATGTAAACACAACTGATTATTTTGTTAGTAGATGTCTGCAAAGTGTATTTGGAGCACAACAGCCCATATGATATATTCAGAAAGCAACTGAATGTGTAATAAAGTAAGAACAGACAAAACAGTTATTTCCTTATAAATAAAATTGTTCACTCTCCATAAATACGATTCTTAAGTTATTTTCAATGTGAAACAGTATATATGTAAAAAGCTGATCTGAACAAAACTCTCAGCCCCATCCATGTATCCACCAACATTCCTGTGGGAACAAAAAAGAAAAAAGAAAAAAGTTTGGCATCTTGAGATCTGGACTATGGACAGATGCACGGTCATTAATTTTTAAAAACGAGAACAAGGGACTGTAGGCGCTAAGAGCATATTCTGAGAGTTTGTATTGCTGGCTTTGGAGTGACAGCAAGTAAAAACCACCCCTGAAGGTCAATGTAATTAGATTTCTAAGTTATCTGTGTTTTTCCTGGTGGAATGACCAATGGGCTGATGTGCACTGGAAGCAGTGAAATTTAAAAGTTTTGGCTTCTTTGCTGACTTTGCAGCAGGATGTCCTTGGCCATTGTCCGTTACAGTTCTCTGCAAAGCCAATGTTTACGCTGATCCATTTTGTTTTGCTTTTTTCACTGTAGGCATCTAAACCTATAAAATAGTGCCGTTCTGTGAGGAAACAAGAACGATAGAATGGTAGAGATATATTGAGACAGAAAAAGAAAGAAAATAAATAAAGGTGAGGGGAGTAAGAGGAAAGGCAGAGATAAATGTATATGTGTGTGCACCTATTTCCTTTGAGTGACACTTGATGAAAACTATAAATGACAACATACATAACAGCAAAGCCTTCACTAGATGCATCTGCATCTCATCCACCACATGCTGATCTGGTGTCTTGCACCTCTGTAGCATTTAATCGGATGCCATGGAGACAGGCACAGAAAAGAGAGGAGAGATTTGTAATTAAGATGCAGTAAGCCAAATTGAGACCACTGTGAAAGTATGGACTTAAGGGAGGATAACATTCTCAAAAATAATAATTGATATTTATCCATGGCATCAGAATGTCAAACCAGTGGGGGCCATCTTGGATCTACTGTATCTTGGTGTTGGCATTAGCGCGTAGGACTTGAATTTGATTTCACCTCTTGGTGGGCGTGATCTTCCAGGGGGTGATCCCACCCCCTGATCTTGAAAGTTATTCTGGTGGACCAGCCTTTGAGCTCAGTTACTTTAAAGAAAGGTTTTTAACTCCCCCAAATTATAAATAACTTTACTGACAAGTAGTGTGAACACAATGGCACAGACTATTAAAAACATTCCCTTTAGTTTGTTAATACATAGTATCAGTAATAGTTGTGGGACTTAGAGTATAAATTAGACAAGACTACTGAAGACAGTAAGATTTCTCTTATGGGCCATTTTAGAGTTCTTATAATAACTGTGTAATCAAGTATTAAGTCCAAATCAGTTAGGCTGTCTTGGGAAACATACTGCTACAGATAAGTGATAGATCCTCAGCTGATGTAAACAGATGTGCTTCTATCGACGTGCCCCTCACACAGCTGTGGGCTTATATCCGTAACAATCCACACACTGGAAAGTGCTCTTACCCCCACTGACCAAATGACTCCCTAGTGTGTTGTCCATCCTTTTGGGAGATGAAAAATACAGAGCTCAAAGTGTATGTACTCTGAATCGAAGAAAATGCAGCTGTCAATGTGTATGAAAGTATATTACTGGATCAAAACAAAAATAATCAATTTATGTCTGCTACTCTGTGTCTTAGAGGAAAAAAAAAAAGGTATTATTTTACACATTACATTTTCTAATATTCCAGGATAAATGGCCTGGAAAAATCCAAACGTTGTTATTTTTAGCCCTGTTTTCTCTCTCACTCTGTCTTTCTTCCCCCCTACCCCCTCCTGCCCCCACAAAAATTCAGGCCAATTTCAACCACATTTGAGAGAGGAGGAGAACTCCCAAACATCATTAAGTTCCAATAACTGCTATGAAAATTTGTGGTTGGATGGAAGAGAAAAAACTTATTTGTTCTTCCAGGTAACTTGGCCCCCCTTGGGCAAAGCTGTCTTGGCTTCTGCCTGGCAACGGCCAGATGCGCGATGGATGCTCTTGGCCACGTAGCGGTCAGCTCACCAGTAAACTCTGGGCTGGCTTCAGGCTGTGCTTCTCTTGCCAAAAGGGATTATAAAGTAGGTACATGAGAGATGAATAGGGTTAATACAGCAGTAAGGTATAGAGGATATAAGACACAAACATACAGGGGATCAGGCTCTGTTAGCTACTCACAGAACAGCTTGTTTTTTAAATATACCTTAGGCAGTTATTACTTTTTTCCTAGACATTGAGTCTCATGTTTATGAACTATAATCCTTGGATAATTTATCACTTTCAATAAATGGCAGCATTCGATCTTCATGCTACAGTTCTTTCAATGAAGTAATTTAATTGAAACAGGATCTATAGTATTTCCACACCGAGGCACATAACATTAGCTCCTTTTTAAGGCCAAAATGTTAAACTTCTCTTCATATTCTTCACTGCAGAGTGCATACGTTAGCTTTACAGTTCTTCCAATAATTTTGCACATGCATTTTAGTCATTGCTCAAGTTTACAAGTCATTGATATGCACAACATTTTTAATTAGAATGAAAAGTGTTTAGCAAATGACCCATTCAGAAAACTAAAAAGAGAAAAAAAGAATCCTGGTAGACATACAGCATTCAGCTTTTAAGTTCTCTTTACCTATAGCTTTTGCTTTCAGCACAAGAAGACTGGAGCTGGCTTGGGAGACTTCGTGGTGGAGCACTGCCCCATTGGAGACTGGACTCCTTAAGTTCCTTTTATGGGCCAGGGAGAGAAAAAGTTGTTTCCTGAGGGAAGTCAAGAAAAGAAGCTTGTGCTGGGAGCCCTGAATTACTGCCTGGAGCAACTTCTCTTGTTCTGCTGGCTGTGCGGGAGCTGGAGAGATCTGACCCCTGGCTTAGGCACTACCTTCAAATGCCTTCAGAGGGATGGTGTAAACAGCCTAAGCGGAGAAGGAACTTGTTCAGACCCTGCTCTCAGCACAAGATCAACAGCCACAACAATATAAGAAAAGGTTTCTTTCCCCATCAGGATGTGCCTAAAGTAATGTAATTTCTCTGTGAAGGAACGTAATTAGGACCTTCAGCTACATCAACAGCCATGCAGTCTGCCATCTCTTCCCCACGTGGCCCATGCCAGATGGGCAGAGGTGGGGATGATCACGTGCAGAGCAGACAGAGAGGTTCCCTCATGGGCACTGCCGTTTTCCACCTTCTCTTTGCTCCCTGACTCAGGGGCTGCTGCCCTTTCACACCAGCTTTCCTGCAGTGCTTTCACGGAGGCGATTGCCACCTTCTCCAAATGGATTTCTCTTGCTGCTTCTCCATCACTGCTCTTCTGTGGTCACTAGCTCCTTTGGACGACCGAATCGCTTTCACCTCTGATTTCCTAATGCTTCTGGAGCCGCTCGGTACTTCCCTTTCTCTGCTCCTTTCACTGCCTCTCCTCTTCCTCTGCCTCTCAATGTCTTCTTCAGGCTTTCTTCTTTCATTGCTCCCATTCTTCTTCTCCAACTCATCCCTTGGCAACCTAATTCATTTTCATGGCTTTTTTTACCATCTCTAGGAGGGTGGCTACCAAGTTCCTGACAACATCCTTCTTTTTTGTCTCTGGGATTCTCAGATTTCACCCCTCAAGTCTATCCAACGTGCAATTGCCAACGTTTTCTGGCTAGTTTTTATTGCAGTTTTCTCACTATTTAAATGAAAGAAAAAAAAAAAAGAAAGAAAAGCAAACCTTGGGTCTCCTTTCTCAAGAATACGGAGGGGATGTTTCTGTTCTTGGTGGCGGACCAGGTAATAAAGATAAACCTTGCTTTATTCTGAAGTCAGACTAGCCTGTATATATTTATATGTAGCTGCTATGGTGACATTTACAACAAATCATTATCATTCATGTGGAATAATCTGTCAAATATGCAGGGATTTAAATATTTTACCACTAAAAATTGCCTGTGCTTTTCTTAGTTTTACGTCGAAAATTCCACATAGTTCTTAAAACAACACTTTCTTCTCCAATATATATTTTCCAAAGCTGTATTATTGTAAATTGCTATAAATGATCATCATTTGTGTGGGAGAGAAGGATGGCAACGGGAATGCTCATTCCTCCTGAACAGCTTTTGTTTGAACTGGCAGAAGACAACCGAGATCCTTCTGCCATGTGCATTGTGCAGAAGGATAGAGAAGAGATGGAGGGATCTCTTTGTCCAGTGGTCATTTGGCTTTAAGTGAAGAGTCTCGCAAGGCTGAAACTGGGAAGGTGACTCCTCTCCAGAGAATAACTGAAAATAGTTCCGTCCGGTTTCATGGCTAGTGATGAGCCATGGACAGGATGGATAGGTCAGGGATAGGAAAGAGGAGAGACCACAGAAGGGACAAGCAGATACCACGAATCAAACAGTTGTCATTTTGCTGCTGCTGATGGGAACTGTCTACTGGCTCCAAAAAGAAACAGCTGCATTTATTTCTGTGGTATGCTGGATGCCGAACTACATAATGGAAGCTGTCCCTCTGACATGAAAGAGTGTGAGTTTCTACACAAAGATCATACTAATTTATAGGTCTGATGACCTTTTGCTACAGCGTCAATTCCTGGATGCATACAGCCAAGTGAGAGAGTGAAGGGATGTCACACACCATGTCCTCTTGTGGTGCAGGGAAGATGACCAAAGAAGCAAAAGATGACAAATCTATCCGTGAATAAAGAGGAGGAGGACAAAATTAGAGCACACATTTCATTGGCATTAAGGTACAGACAGAAGTATATTACTTTTTATGTTGTATTTAATCCTTTGGACAAGTACCAGAAGCAACAATTCTTTTGTCTGAATTGAAAGCTCTTATTTTCAGCTGCCAAAAATCCAAGGTTTTATTTTAAAAAAATCTCAGAAACCAGAAAACAATAAATGTTCTGTTGCCTCAGATCCAGTGGTGGAGAGCTGACATGCCAAAGTCATCCGTCTGTTCAGTAAAGATTTCTGCAACATTTGTCTTCCCATTAGGGAGGTCAGTAGAACCGAATACATATTATGACATATACTTCACACATTTGTTTCAAAGGAGGTCAGTAGAACCGAATACATATTATGACATATACTTCACACATTTGTTTCAAAGATGAATTTAAGACATATTTAGCATCTTCTGGAAAGTCTCAAAACCATGATGGGCTAAATTCTGGCCATACAAAGTTGGTACCTAACCTAACAGCATAGAAATCAATTTTGTAGCTGTTTCCTACAGCCAAAAGGCTACCTTTCCTGCCTATCCTCCACAAAGCAGGACCAAGGACAACTGGAACAGAGGATGGACCGAGGACTGCGGTGTTGCGATATGTATACATCGCCACTACATTTAGCCAGCGTCGCAGAACACAATGACTTCATCCATCCTGGCATGCCTGAAGCGTGACCTCAGCTCACTTCGGCTTCAGTTTGTGTTGAAGGTTCTTAGCAGGTGCTGGCAGCTCCGGGGATGTGACACAACATATATAGCTCTCTCTTCATCCAAGAGCCAGGATCAGTTTCATGCTGACCCTGCAAATTACATTTGGGCTATGCGGAGTTTGTCCTGTTGTTGTTGTAGCTTGGATGATCTAAGTTTACAGCCGAGTCAAGGCTTGTGAGGAGAGCTGGTATCTTTTATGAGACCTAACCGGAGCGACAAAGCCAAAAAGCAACCCATGAGCTTCCAGGCCCAAAGGTCTGTCTTGTCCCTCTCTAATGGCAAACCAGAAACGCTGAAGGGCCCGTGTCACTCTCCAGAGATATGCCATCCCCTGCTACTTTATCAGTATACACACCATTTTTTCCCAGTAGTCTTTCACTTCATTTTTAAGAGCTATTTCCCTGCGATGGACATTCACAAGAACACAGGGCACTGCTCTTAAATAGAGCCCTTTCTTGTGTTCAGTCACGCTCACAAATGTCTGTTGTAGTGATAAATGACAGATTTGATGGGAAGTAGCAGCGTGCAGCAAACAATCCCGTGTGGCAGTGTCAGGGCTTCCTCTGTACATCTACCAAGACGCTTTGCTTCAGCTGAAGCCCTGCCTCGCAGCAAACCACCCGTTCAGCAGGCGACGCTTCTGTTTGTGCCAGGAGATCTTAATCTGCTCTGAAATCCACCACTGTGTTTTTATTCGCATAAACTTCCTTCCATATGGCAAAATTAGTGCTGGTCACAGAAGCTATGCATACAGTAGCAGGTAGTACAGGCTGGTATGAGCAGAGCAGTGGAGCAAATCTGTTGGTGCCGAGGACCAGGCGTGTGTCGGGGGGGTTTGCTTTGGGCTAGTTTGTGCCTGGTTCTGGGGCTTAGCTACCTGTTCGCGGTTGGAGTGCATTAGGGACAGTCCTGGAGCACATCTGGCTTAGTTTCATGCAAAAAAATGTTTATTGAATGTGCTCTTAGGCCACTCTGTGCTGTGAACCGAAGCATAGTGAATGGGAACAAGCAGGAGATTTGTTCAGAAATGTGCTTCTGGGCTGGTCTAAAACGCTGGTGCAGATTCCTCTGGAGCGCACCGTGCTACAGCACGGCTCATCAGAAAGGCCATGTCCTTCATGGTGCGTCAGCGCTGCTTCAGTTGGGCACTGTATTTCCTTTACTGAAGGAGGCACATACTCCTCCTGGTCATATGTGAGTGTGCATGCAGAACACTGACTAACCCACAAGGTACATTTTAGGGAGAGGTCCTAGTCAGGCATAATATTTTCGTATCTATACAAAAGGAAATATCCTATTTTTAGTGTCTGGTGATGTAACCATAAGCTTCTAACAACAAATGGGTGTGATGCATTTGCTAAAAAACCCCACAAAACCCAACAAACAAACCAATTCTAAAAAACCCAATACCCCCCACCCCCAAACAAATCAAGGAGCCTTTTAGAAGCCTCTACTAATACATTCAAGATAAGGGAGTGAGAAACAGTAGCATGAAACCTAAGGCTGACCATACTTACTCTAATGAGAGATGTTTTCATTTTTGTAGTGGAAGCAATGTGCCTTAAAAGGCTAGAATGTTTAATCATCTCATCTTTGCCAGAACGTTTTAATCACCAGTCTAAATTAAAAATATAGAAAGTACTGGGATTGCAATTGTTTCAATAAATGTGAAGGAAGAACTAAGTGCCAAGAAATACATTAAGAAAGTATTTTTTGTCCCTGCTGCTACATGTAAGAGAGTATAGCTGTCACTCTTGCTTTGCTAAGGTCTGTCCTCTGAAAGTAGTCCCATCGATCGTGGCCAGAGGATGCGGTTATTTTCCAGCATGTGACTTTATTCAGACACTTCTGTGAAACTGGTATAAAACTTAACAAGAGGAAATGATATTAGAAAGCATTATGTTATTATTTTATTTTATTTTATTTTATTTTATTTTATTTTATTTTATTTTATTTTATTTTATTTTATTTTTAGGGGGTTATATTTGGTTCTGCTTGCTGATTCCACCTTTGGGTTTTATGGACACTGTATGAAGACCACAAGCTTGAAGAAGAAATTTTTTACAGATTGTGATGATTTTGCACTAATTCCAAGGAAATTCTGAAGGCCTTCCCCACATTCCTTAGTTTCAGCTGTGCATTGACTACACTGAATTGCAGGACTTGGCTTTCAGCACAGTTTGAACTATAGGAAGGTTTGGAGCAGACAGAAAAACGTACAATGTGTGCCTGAACACATTGTAAAATAAGCAATGTAAACTATGGCTATGGAAGAAGAAAACAGAAAGTAGATTTCCAATGTCTTCATAAACCATAAAATATGTCCTACAAGTAAAATAAAATCCTTTGTCTATGCCAAGCAATACTCCATGGTAATTTTTCATTACCCTGTATCCATTTGCGTGAGCCACTAACTCCCGTTTGTAGCCGTCCACTGGTCTAGACAGACAAATCTTTGGAGATCTATTCTTTTTGATGGATTTATCAGATTTCCAGCCCCATTTCCCCCCTCGTCCTAATTCCTGTTCCTTCCTCGCTGTTGTGCTGGCTGCAGCGGGTTGCTGAGGTAGGTCCACATCACTAATCCTGCGGCATCAGGGCGAGCAGCTCGCTTACTTGCCTTCCCTTTCTTTTAGGCTTGTTTGAAGTGACCCCCCACCTCGTACTTACTATGATATGGAAACTGGCTGCCTCTGCAGTAAATTTAAAACCTGTACACAGTATGCTACCGCTGACGAGCACAGGAAAATAACGCCATCAAACTCTTCTGCTCCAGCTCCTTTAATACAATGCGTGTTCTTGCCACGCAGGCTTTTGTACAGCACGTATGTTGTGTATCCAGCAAGCTTAATGTTGTGCTCTATGAAAAACTTTGTTGGTATAAGGTTGCTAAAAAGGGCTTATAATAAAGCTGTTTTCTGACACGGTAGTTTTTGTTTATTTTCAGAGTTCAAGAACAACAGTGCTTTGGTAGTTCTGCAGTCCCGGATGTGTAAGGTATTTAAAAATCAATTCCAGAAACCAAAGCAGTTCTATCCAAGGTACATCAAGGGCTAGATTCCAGCCACACATTCAGTATAAATAATGTAAAGCCATCAGTCACATTCTATAGTAAGCAAAGTAAAATTGAAGACGTAAAGACAAGCTAATAAAATAATTAATATTAGTGGAAAATAACTGGTATACAGTAACAAATACGTTTCTGTAGACATACCACTTAACTCTAAAAAAATATATACATACATATATGGTGGCTACAAATGAGCTTGTGATTTTCCTCCAAAAGTATTTGAGCAGGAAGTAAAACATTTTCCCAGTGGATGAAATAACATTCATTTTTGCCAATCTAAGCAAGGCAGATTTAAATTTTATGTGTGTCCAACTGCTTGTTCCCCCTCAGCTAATAACCTGCCTGCTGGAAGCATTTCAAATGAAAAGGAGTTCACAGTTCCTAAGCCCAGCTCTGAATATATCTGCCATGCATGTAAACAAGTAAACCATTATGTTTCTTGTTGAGATAAAGAATACCATGATAAGTGGGGACTTTTACAAAACAAAGGGCTTCCTATTGCGAGTGTGGATAATCTTCCAGAAAACCCTGTGTTTTGGCAAATCACACCAGATTAATCTATTAGGCATCTCCTTTCATCATCAAATTTCCGCTGCCTATCACAGTGGCTGCCTTATCACGCACCCTTTTCTCAATAGCAGGCCCATTCCTAGGATTTCAGGTGCTGGCCTTCCACGCTCGGAAAACAGGTGTCCCCACTGTTTTCAGGCAGGAAAGGTCCCTGCACAGAAGCCTGGGAAAGGGCAGGGGTATCAGCCGCTGTTCTACCTGAAGGAACAGGTAACAGGAAACTGTTGATTCAATGGGCTGAACTTAATTGGCACGCATTAGTCAGCACTTAGTGGTTTTTTGTGAATTAAAAATCCTCATAAGAATTCTTCCCGACAAAAGTTTCGGAAAGCGGAGGGGGGAAGATAGGTGCCCAAAGATACCCTCCCAGGAGCAGCCAGTTCTTGTAACTCTTTTAAGTGCCGCATTCTCTTGGTGTATTCCAGAAAATACGAGCTAGGAGCGGAGGGCAGCATGTCAAGCTTTACGTGGACGTGTATAGTGCCCGAGCTGTTAGGCAAATTGCCTATATTCAGGAGGAAATGGATTTCAAATCTCAACTAAAGGCTAATATTCCAAACCAATTAGTATGATGGATCAGGTTTTCGAGCTCTCAGTGCCTCCCCTGGCCAGGCTTTTTTTTTTTTTTTTTTCTGGTTAATGAAACTGGGCATATGGTTTCTGACCAGACTATTCATCTGTGAAACAGGGCCATCCACTTGGTCACCCAGAAACACCGCAATATGGAGCACAGACGGAGCCGGGGGTATGAAGAATGACATTTTAAAGCCGTCAGAGAAGTGTGTTTTACAGGAGCCAGCGAATCCTCGCTTCTCTTATTTAACTTTCAGTGCTTATCTCTTCCAGTCAAGACAGCATCAAGCAGCTTCTGTCCCGGTGGGTGTCTCAGTGCCCGCCTGCCTTCTCGGGCAGAAAAAGACCTTCATTCTCTGCTCCGAACTCCGCTCCTGAAAAATTGGCTTGCGCAGACTTTACTGTAATAAAATCAAGGCAGGCAGGCAGGAAGGCTGGGGTAGTGACAGCAGGAAGAGCCCGTCTGCTCTCAGCTCCTTGCTTTGACAGCAGGGCTGCTCAGGGGATGGGGATGAGCTCCCAGCTCTGCTGGGTGGGTAGGAAGCGTTTGATAAGCGCATGCCTGCCCTTCCGGGACTCCACAGCACGGGCTTTGTTTCATCTACAGATGATTAAATGGTCTACGGGGCAATTACGAGCCGAAGGAAGGAATAGCCGGCTCTCTCCAGGTTTCCTCAATCAGCACGATTAAATTTCTCAAAGGAAGGCAGCAGTAGCAGCGGCAGGCTCAATGACTTTTCCTGAAAAATGTTCTCCAGTTTAGGATTGAGCTTTCAGTTAACTACTTGCTGTTTCATTTTATTAAGTGCAAATTGTGGCTTAATAGATTTACAGTTGCCATAAACTTCGGCATCATGAAAGCTGTCAGTGGCCAGTTGCACAGTGTATTACTCGTAAGATGCTAGAAAGGGTGAACTGGACAAGCCAGGCACCAAGAAAGTCTGCAGAGCATTTTAAGGGGTCTGCGCACCGTCTTTTGAGAGGCAGACGGAGCCAAAACACAAGCAGTCGCTCAGAAGTTTCCTTTTGTTCCTCTCTTTTCTAGGAATTAGAGTGGAGGTGGAAGATTTCAGAAGTTTATCTGCAAATGAAAAATAGCATATTTTGTCTTTTCAAATACAAACTTTGTAAGCTAGTTCTGCTAGACAGTGGTTACCCAAGTCCAAAGACACAGTTTTTTTTCCTGTGTGCCCATTACACTGTAGCTCTGTTCTGCACTCATTGCACTGTGTTTAGTTCCAGATACATACCAGCAAAAAACGTAGACGTACTGGAGGGAGTTCAGAGAGAAACATCAAGGCTGATTAAAGGGCAGGAGGGACAGAGTCCTGTGAGAAGATTAAAAAAATTAAATACGAATGGTTTGGTTACACAATGATGGGTCAGCGGGCATGAGAGCCATTTTCCCTAGGACAAAGACCGCGGGCTGTTCAGTTTTTACTTATGCAATTCCAGGTAACCTCCCTCCTGGTCAGGCGACTGATTTGCCGTGGGTGAAGGGGAGAGCTGCTTCCCTTCCTCAAACAAACTAAGCAAGAAGGGCTAAAGAGAGGAAGAGAAGACGTATTTTCATTTTGCGTGTGGGGGATTTTTTTCCTTCTTAATAAACTCTCCTTTGGGAGGCTATTAATTTCGGAAGTCGGCAGCCTTTCCCACCAACCATAGTATTTTTGGCAAATAACTGGAGCCCCTCTGTGTGTTGCTAAAGAGTTGGTTAGTTTACTCCAGACAGCGTACGTAGGGATCTGGGTTACCCCCCACCCAGATAGGTACAAAAGGATCTTGGAGGTCTTTGGGGAAGTTTGACGCTGGCATAAAACAAGACTGCTACAGCTCTACTCTGTTGCATCCCCTGAGCAAAGAACTCTCCCATGTAAAAGTATCAATGTGAAGAAAATAAAGGGCTGGTGTCCTGTGCAGGACAAACATTTTCCCTCTGTGTACACACAGGGGTATTTCACATCCTTGGCTTGCATCAGCAAATGTCTCCATATGCAAAGATGCACCCCAGGCATGAAATGGTAGAAAGGAAAGCTATATGTCAAAGGGGGAACCTATTTTTTGCTGTTACTGCATTCTGAAAAGTGTTTGCTTTCATGGCCAAATATTCTGAGAAGGAGTGAAATGTACACATGAACTTTGCTGAGTGACAACAGCTGTACCAGAGGACAACATATCAGAGGGCCTAATAATTATGTGAATAGTTTCTTGGTGTAATGATGCTGTGTGAAACAAGACAGTATATTTCAAAACAAATTTAACAGACAAATAATTGTAGAGTGACTATATTGGGAGAGTTAAACCGCCAACAGAGTGTGTATTCATACCGTTTTATGATGTCTTGTAAACAGGCACGGACCTGCCACCAGGGATTGAGGAGACTTTTGCCCTTCCATTCCGCCAGCACAGCTAACGAGCCCGCAGCTTACAAGGCCACTGTACCCTTACAGCCTATTCCCACTCCTTTGCTGTCAACAGCCCTGCCCCTTCCCATAACGTGGTGTGTAGATCACGTCAAAGGGACTGGAACAGAGTTATAATGTGTTGGGGTATGTTCAGAGGAGCACAAATCATTACCAATAAAGCCCAAACCACCTCCTAAAAACAAATAAAGGAAGTTTATTTTCTAGACCTTCTTGTGGTCTAGCTGTTAAATTGTACTTTCAGGGAACCAAAAAATGCTTCTAAGGCAATTTGTAGTTAACTTTGCAGTACTGTCAGTCTGTGAATTGCAACCTGCTCCTTCTCAACAAAGCTAAACTGTGTGTTTTCCTTGTCTCTGAACTAGAAAACACAGCTTAATAGACACAACCAACAAGACCTTTTTTCCCCCCCCACAGTTACTTCATGTGTAAATTCAATTCATTTATTTCTGTAAACCAGATCTTACTGTATGAATGGAAGATAAGGGTTTTAAGGCTCTCAGTCCACTCAGCTAATTGCAGCCTAAAACACTCTGCATGTTTGTTGCAAAAGACCATTTTGAAATGGCTCAAATACCCCAGAAAATTGCCTAAATCTTCTTCACTTCATTAGCAAATGTCATATGTACAGATCGTCAGAGGACTTAATGGTGACCATGCTAATAGACAGCTGCCAGCACGCTGCGGTGAGCGAGGCCATTTGTAATTCTCATTAACAGTTCTACCATTTTTGGTTGTATGAAAAGTGATAACACACTGATCTAGCAGTCATTAAGAACTTTTTCTTACTCCTTTAGGATTAATTTGCACTGACCCAGAATTCTGTATTTGCTTAACACAAGCAGTGGGCCACTTTGATGTTATCTGCTTCTATAAACAATAGCGTACAGTTCTCTCCTGGGCTAAAACAGCTCTTATTCTACTGAGAATTAGCTGTATTAATCATTCTGAAGTCCAAGAGTGCATGATCATAAATTGTGTGCAGGGACCTCACTTAGCAACTCCCAAGACTCTCATTTATCAACATTTTTTTTCCCTTCCTGGATATTTAGTATGTAGGGAGTAATTTATTTCTGAGCCGGTGCTTTGTGATGTCTTTCATGTTGAAGCAAAGTTGGAAAACTTTCTGCAACAAATATAATTTTTCTTACTTCCTTAGTGTAAAAACAAAAATTATGGACCACAGCTTCAGACTGATTCCCTCAAGTGGCCAGAACAGAAAACACAGGCCAAGCTTCCAGTCGCTGTGCTCTGAATTGGATGAACCAGGCAACAGTAACTAAAAATAAAGAGAATTGCACACTAAATATGCCTTTGCTTAGTTATTCAATTAGAGTTTTAAAAATGTGGGGCATCTATTAAGCTGATACCTGCCTAACTTTTTCTTACCTTTCTCAAGCTAAGTTGCTAAAACATAATTAAGGTATAATTAAAGCAAGATGGAATCTTCAGAGAACACTAGCTTAGTTTATATTTTTCCAGAAAAGATCTGGCTACAAATGAACGACGGTTTTGTTTTTACCATTCTTTGGTCATTTGCCTACCACCAGAAGACAATACAAATCTGCCAAAAATGTAAGGAAGTAAAATGCTGCTCTATATCGGCTCAGAGTTGATATGATACCATGTCTTTCATATTTTTAATGCAGCCAGTAAAATACTTTTATTTAAAGTCCCTCCTCACTTACAAAAACCCCTTGCAAAAGGATACAAAGTCAGAGCACACAGAAATCAAGCATAGAGGCAGCAAAACCATTTTGAGTAAAGGGATGAAAAGCTTGGGTCTTAGATGGCTGTCTTTTATCCACAAGGCTCAATTTCTTCAGCTTTTGGGATTTTCCATTACCTAAACCAAAAGTGGGAATAGAGGCCCTGATTCTGCTTTTCTTGAGAGGAGCATACATGAAGTATCTTCACTGACTTTTACTGGGGAAAGTCCAGATTTAAGTCATTTTTGATGAGAGAAGAATTTTGGCCCAACTCAGGCAGAATCAAACTCATGAGCACAGAAACCTTTCTAACTTTTTTTCCTAGTTTCCTCCTGAGCTTAACTTCGATTTCAAAGCTCTCACTGTTTTATTGTAAACATGTGGTTTTTAAAGTACTGCACTGCTCCAAAGTTATCTGCATGTGAGTTTATTTTATATTAAGTACTTCAAAAAATGTCTGAACATAAAATGCCAACAGAAACAACAAAAATATAAATAAATCACCACATTCAGCAGAAATGCTTTAATTCAGAATGTAATAAAGACAGTCAAGGTTTAAAAAGTTCATGCCAGAGTGTAAACTGAAGGGATTAGTAATTTATTTTTTTCCTGTGGACAGTTTTGCTCCTGCAGCCAAAAGATTCTTAAAGGTTGTTAAAAAATATAAAGAAAAAAAAAAAGACAGTGGAAAAATGTTTATTGCCCCTCAAGAAATTCTGGCTTCTGCAATTTGACATCCTTCTCAACCATTGAGAACATTTGTTTCAGCGGAGGCCAAGCGCTGCTGTTATATTGACGGATTCTCCCTCTCTTCCCATAAATAAATATTCAGGAGCTGTGACCTATCCTCACCTAGAGCTGTGCAGTCTAACTCTTCCTGCATTTCTAATTACAGAAGAGTTTGCTTCCAGATTCAGGGGGTAAAATCCTGCCAGCGGTGATGTGAGGCACCCTGGCTGATTTCGACCTAGTAAAACTATCAGTAACTACCTGTGGAAGAATTTTTCTTTAGGACTACGGACACATGTTGCACATCTACAGCAGCAAATGCCTGTACAGTGCGATGCAGTCGTGCCTGAGCCAGATCTACCTCAGTGTTACAAAATTCTGGGCATCCTGGTTCACTAAATTGGGTGATGTGTCATTTTATGGGAGTAATGACTTTTTTTCCCTGCCTGAGGAAACACTGCGCCTCACTCCACAGAGCACTGCAGACATGCTTACAGTGCAGTTAATCTCTAGCACATCAGCTCATCTTTATTTCAAATGCTGTGGATGGATGCTTGACACAATCCTCAAGAGTTATTTTTGCATGACCCATACACGGAGAACCGTGCCCCTGGTGAAACAAGGGTAAATAGGGGCTTTCAAGTGCCTTCTCTTCAATGCATGGTCAGCATGCTTTTACCTGCTTATTCTCTGCTCCTTTGTATACTGCTGCTGCAGTGAGATTTGATCTGGGCTTATGCCTTGAGCATTATCTACTGGATCCTGTGTCTGCAGCCTGAGAGAATGAAACTATCTGCTTAATTTAAGATCCATTTAAAAAAGTTACAGCACTTCCACTGCCCTTGTCACTCACGCTTGCATTGGCATATCTCTGAAGAACTGCATAATTTGAGTACAGTGATTAATTGATTGAAGTCTGGCTATTGTTATTATTAACTCTCCTGAGACTTAATTCCTGATATTAATTTTGCACTTTCCATTAGCTGTCACAGTATATTAATTTGTATTTATAGGAAATCTATCTTTTGTTCTAAAAGCGTGTTCCCAAAATTTGCAATGCTGAGATATGTATTCGCTTATGAAAGCCCGAGGCCCATGTTACAGTCTCATCTAAATGTGAAGGTATAAACATAAAATTGTATTTACTGGTGACATTAAAAATAACAAACGGTAAGTTTTAGAGTTCATTTTAGTCCTTCCTTTCATGGCTGTATTTGGTGGCTCACCTGCATTAATAATTTCATGATTGTATGGGAGAGGGTCTACCATTGAGAATTCCCTTGATTCTAGTTCCTGGACATCTCTGTGAGGGCAGCCATGCTGACAGGTAAAAGATGAGGTGTCTATAGATGCCTGTAGAAGTCTTTTTCATATGCATTATCTCACTGGCAAAAGAATTTGACATCTCCATCCAAGAGTCAAGGATGTTATCTCACATGTGGAAGACCTTCTTTTAAAGAAATGCCAGCTGTCTACTATAGGTAGTTGAAATTATATTTTCCTGTGACATCACTCCCACATTCTCTGCACTGATTTAAGAATGGGGTCACGCAGTACCTGTCCTTTGCAAAGGTAGTCTTTCCAGTTGGTGTTCCTTCATGTTCTGGATCCCTGCTGAAGGCACTGGCATCTCTCTAAGTAGGATTTCCTTCAAAAGCTTAAGAAGGGGCAGAAAGGAGAACAGCTGCTTTCAATTACCAAAAGCATGTATCTGCTAGTCAGGAAGAAAGGGTGGCTGCTCCTGCTCGGACAGAACAGCTCCCTGTTCTTTAGAAGCAAACTCTGGCAGATCAAAAATACACAGTATTTTATTTTGGTGAGAACAATGGTTTGAATAAGCAAGGCAGGAAACTGGAAGGGCCTCTGAAGTACTTATATATTGTGGTGGTCCCTCTAAATTAACAAGCAGAATCTTCCAAAAAATCAGTTTCTCCTTATAAATTGCTTCTGCTGTAGTTTGGGGGCTGTGGGTAGGAAGGAAGCACTCTTTGATCAAGGTTTGTCTTGAACCTATAAAAACGAATAGACAAAACTTGATGGTCTCTGTGGATAATTTGCTCCCCAAACATCCTCTCCTAATGGTTCCCTTCTGGTCCTTTGCTCCCTGGAAGTTTGGTTTCTTTCAAAGTAGAATATCAAAGTGATAAATGAGGACTTGAGGAAGAGATCACTCGATGGGAGGATGCAGGCAGATTTTAGTGACAGAGGCAATGTCAAGAGCTTCATTTACGATCCAGTTGTATGCTGAACAGCAGGAAATGAGGAATCTGCTCCCTGTCAGCAGGTACTCTACAGACCCAAAGTGAAAACTCAGATGAAACCATTGGGACAGATATTCTATTCCTCAAACACTGGCTCTGCTTTTGACATGGTGTATCAGATTCTTCAAGGGGGTGGAAACGAGAGGATGGATGTGGGAGGGCTTCAAAAGCAGACCACAAATACACTGCTCAGGACAAAAAACCCGAATAGGCATCTTTTTACTTCATGTTGTTTTTTCAAAAATGCCTAAAGACTACTTAAAATACTGAATTGTAGAAGACCACCAGACTACACTGAATTTAATAGAGCTCTGAAAGTGAACTGGAAAAAATACAGAGATTATGGGCTGTTGAGTTGGAAAGTGGCCAACATTGTTCCCAGGATTTAGGTGATCTTGGATATTAGAGCATTTAATATTTGATTTGTGAATAGTCTACGGTTAATTTACTGCCAGATTAAAAAAAAAAAAAAAAACAAACAAAACCCAACAAAAAGAAATCCAGAATACAGAGTTAAAGGATTTTAAAAGTAAGTAGAGGAAGGAGAAGATTATACCATGCTTAATCCTACAATTTCCTCACTGCTAATGAGTTATGGGAGGATATACAGTTGTTCTAGCTTCTGAACTGTGAAGGGCAAACAGGAACACAGGTTCTGTTGCCCTGAAGCAAAATCTGGTAATTCTATCCTCAGAACGTTCTTTGTAAAGTGCCTTCTGACTAGGCGTTCAATAAACACCTCCTTTCCAGGTGTGAGGGTCTTGAAACTACTCAATATGAAAAAGAGACACAAAAATTTCTGCTGAATCTGCAGTCACTTAAGCTTAGAAAGTTTTGTATCATTATTTATAGATAACACATCCATTGCTATTACAATATCAGGCAGCACAAACAGGAGTTTGTGGAGCTGGTCAGGGCTCTGGCACTACTGAGAAGACACATACTGAGTTTTTACAACCCTTTTCTATGGGCTGAATGGGACTGGCCGAAGGCAGAGGTAGGTGGTGATGCAGGAGGGGGTTAGGGCGACAAGTTGGGAACACAACGACCAGCAGCAGCAGTGACAGCTGGAGCTGTGCAGCTGCGTAGGCAGATGGCTTATTTAACACAGAGGAGGAGAGTGCTTGGGTCAAGCTCCACAAAAGAGTCACTGTTGCTCATATCCCAAGTCTGAGACAACATGAAGAAATGACTTCTGACATCAAAGGAGAAACAATTCTTACAACCAGAGGCTTATAAAGAAGAAAAATTCTCCCTTGTCGTTTCCTTGCTGTAAGGAAGGAAAAAATTGCAGTCAGTGCTTTGGTGGAGAAGGAAGGGACAGACAAGACAGAACAGTTCAATGTCCAAGTGGTGATCAGTGAGTGTTGGTGTTCCTCAGGAGTCGGTACTGGGACCAGTGCTGTTTAACATCTTTGTTGGTGACGTGGACAGTGGGATTGAGTGCACCCTTAGCAAGTTTGCCAATGACACCAAGCTGTGTGGTATGGTCAACATGCTGGAGGGAAGGGATGCCATCAAGAGGGACCTGGACAGGCTTGAGAGGTGGGCCCATGCAAACCTCATGAAGTTCAACAAGGCCAAATACAAGGTCCTACATGTGGGTCGGGGCAATCCCAAGTACAAATATAGGCTGGGAAGAGAACAGATTGAGAGCAGCCCTGAGGAGAAGGACTTGGGGGTGTTGGTTGATGAGAAGCTGAACATAAGCCAGCAATGTGAGCTCGCAGCCCAGAAAGCGAACCGCATCCTGGGCTGCATCAAAAGAAGCGTGGCCAGCAGGTCGAGGGAGGTGATTCTGCCCCTCTACTCTGCTCTGGTGAGACCCTACCTGGAGTACTGCTTCCAGCTCTGAGGCCCCCAACATAAGAAGGACATGGACCTGTTGGAGTGAGTCCAGAGGAGGGCCACGAAGATGATCAGAGGGCTGGAGCACCTCTCCTATGAGGACAGGCTGAGAGAGT
>VYZM01015868.1:459629-501220 GCA_013398915.1 Dromas ardeola
CCTATGTGTCATTCTGGAAATTCTTTCCAGTACCCGGGGAGCTCCTTACAGTCTTATAGTCAGCATTTTTACAGCACCTTCTCTTTCTATTTTTAGCTGGTTTTTTATTTTTCGACTAATTTATGGGAAAACAGTAAAAGCAGAAAGACAGCATTCAGGTAATTTTATTAAGCAGCTGTAATGGGTGGTAGTTGCTAGTTGCATGCCACGGAACTTCAGTGGTATAGCTCAAGTTGTCTATGAGGTGAAGGGGGACTACTTGGAGAGATTTATTAGGTTCTTAACCTCAAGTTAAAAAGGAAAGATAAATAGAGGGAAGTCTCCTCCCAATAGACCTCAATTACTTACAAATAGTCAGAAGACGCATTGAAAACCTTACCAGTTTTATCCCGAGCTTCATTATTCTTTATGTAACTTTTCTTAATGCTGAAGTGAGGAACTACATTCAGAATGAAGTGAAGAGCTTCCTCTGCTTGAAGAAGAAACAAAATGAAAACAAAAGCCAAGAACATTTCTGCATGTTCCCTCTGCAGCCCCCTGCATGTACACACGCACGCACACACACGCACGCACACACAAACACACTCCTGGTTGTGGAGATGTCCACACATGTGAATCTTTGCGCTCTGCCCTCCTGTTTAAAAGACGTCCTGCACTCAACAGGCAGATTTGATGCATCATAAAAACAAAGTCCTTTTACTGACTACAGGACGTCAAGCCTCATATATAAGCAATTTGAGGAAAGGGAAACAAAAACCTATTAGTACTTGCTGACATTTTTCGTGCCCTGAAAAAAATTCTGAATTTTCCATTAATTCCATGTTAAAGTAGGGGTACACAAACCTAAAGGTGACAACTTGACTTTCAGTAGCAGCAGCAGCCCGATGGCGAACTTACTGATCATGCCTCAGTGTTAACTGATGCGGTTTCTGTGCAACCTAAGGGCATAACTACGGGCTGCTTGCAATATCCCAAATTTCCCCCACGATCTCTAATGTTTACTTGAACTCTAGAAACTGGGATCTGGATTTTCATTTATTTTAGCTTAGAAAATATTGTGCTCTTACTGACTGTTACTATTGTCTACTGAATGAAGTGGTGGGATGGAAAGCAAACAAACCCTGAAGATGCAGGTGTGTGATGTGTTGAAATCTGATACCTCTCACTGCCTGTAAGTAAAATAAACAGAATTGACTTAAATTAACTTAAGTGTTGACTGTAACCTCAAAGTCATTTTCTCCTTTTATCTCTTAAATATATATATTTTGGTGACATTTTAAAACCCTAGGTCTTAATTAATTTTCAGGGGGAGTTCTTCCTAAACACACAGGACAGATTCTGATCTTCTTTAGTGTTTGGTGGGGTGTAATGACAGAGGAGCGTTGTCCTGTTTCATCACTAGCTTCAAGGGATTTTACAAAATTTCCCTGTGTTATAACAATTGTATAAAGAGAGACCTGAATCTCTCTTCTTACTGCCAGATCGCAATCATCACAGAAACTTTAAAACAAACAAAGAGCCAGAGGCTACCTGTTCCTTTGCGCAGTGACTGCAAGCTGCCAAGGCTGGACCAAAGCCAGCCTTCGGGTCAGGTTTACATTATCACCGGCAAAGAAGAAAAATCAGGTCCTGGAAAAAAAAAAAAGGTACCGTAGTTAATAAGAAATTGAAAAAAATCTGATTAGCACATCTGCGATTAATCAAAGCCGTCACAAATAATTCAATGAAATGTAACTCTTTACTGAAATTTATTTTGACTCAGTTTACAACAGCCTGAACAATTGCACTCCCCTTCAGAAAAACAAACAAACAATTTCCCTGGCAAACAGGGCAGTATTATTTTAACCCTACACGGGATGATGGCTTTTCTGTGTACGTATTACTACGAGACACAGTACCTAGCACATTGGACACGTTTCCATACCACTTACAGAATAGATTTATATATTTCTTAAGGGCTTGTACCCTTAACATGATGGACCGAAAGCCTGTGAGAGTGAATGAAATCAAGGTGTATTTGGTTTGGTAAGCATCTGGATGAGAGGCTGCCAAGGGAAGTTTGGGGGCTGTTGGAAATGTTGTACATAATACAGTACACTTTCTCAAGGCTCTGTGTTTGATCAAAGCTCCCGTGTGGTTTCGGGAGAAGCTGTGTTCATAAGGAAATCCCTTTTTCATTTCATTTTTGTTTTATTTTATTTGAACGTAAAACTGAAACTCGGACAGCTTATTTTAAACCTTAAAGATCCCTTGCAGCCTTTCATAAGAAACTATAACATCAGTAATGATGCTTTGGCTTCCTGAATTTCCCTTGCAGTTTTCTTGGATTCGTTATTTTCCCCTCTCCAGGAGAGGAAAGCTGGCTCTGTGGTACAGAGTGCATGCCCCTGGGTTTTTGGTGGGGAGCAAGCCATCACTGGGGACCCAGGGAGAGCCATGAACCTATGCATTGTCGAACAGCTCTTGAAGGAAGGGGAAAGTGGTAGCCCCAGGGTTTTGGTAACAGCAGCCTGATCCTCACCTCTTTAGCCACAGCAGGAGCTAGAGCAGCAGGAGGTCTCCTCCAGCTCCTGCTACAAAATGAGAGCCTTAACGCAACCAAAATGGCTACATGCAACCCAGCTTTGTTTCTCACATCTTTCCTTGTTCCTATCCCAGCCTAGATTTAAGATCTGCCACTTCGCCTCACTGCTTCCACACCAGATCTGCAACATGACTGTGTCTCTACCTGGAAAGCTCTCCCTGATGGGGCTCCACCATAGACAACCCAAGAATGGAGACTTTACGAAAAGAAAGCACCATCTAGGTGATGGAGGAACCATGTTTGCATGCATATGAAGTAGTGCAATACTAGTGGGTTCCAAATAAATGTCCAGCCCTTTGTCCTCTTCTTTTTAATGTCCATTCCATGACAGAAATGGTATTTTTGATACATGCATGTTGATGTGCACCAGCTGTTCTGTCTTGGCGCTACATATGATATTTTCTTCTTTTTTTTTTCCTATTTTCTTATGTCACATCATAATTTCATGTTTAGCTGAAAACCAAAGCATATAAAGAGCACTGTCTGTAGAATCGCACCCCAAAAGTGCAAGTTCTTGTGGTAAAGGACTATGCTTGTCACATCTAGAAAGCATCTTAACCACTGATATCATTGTGCAAAGATAGGAAGGCCAATAATAAATAGGGCAGTGAAGATGAATTAGATGAATTGGATGTATTTTATAGTATTAATTTCACAGAACACAGTGCAATACTCTTAGGATGACTTTTATGTATCATAATAGCAGGTTTATCTCATCTTAGCCAAAATGTAAACAAACAAGACAAAATATAACAGAACTCTCAGCATGTTGCTAACTTGGTATGACAGAGTGCAATAAAATTGGATGAAGTGTTGTTACACTTCTCTACAACCACAATTTTGGATGTTGCACAAATCTTGGAATTAGCACTGCTTCATGGATAATAAAATAATGTGAAAGTTGAATATCTGATACAAACTTTGGTGGATAATTATTATTAGAGATGTGAATATTCCCAGGAAGGCAGCCTTTATTATTGCTTGTGGATCCATCCTGTAACTCTTTTTTTTATATATTGCTGGCAAAATGTCTAGGGTGGAAAATCATAGGCAATTCACATCAAGTAAAATGTGCAGGCCAGGAGTTTTGCATTAACGTATCCGCAAGGCTGCAGTGAATTTATAACCCCTTAAAGCAGTACAAAGGGTTTTAGTATTGGATATAAATTATGTATAAAAGACTCAGCATGAACTGTTGTCCCTGTATTAAGGTAGGTACACCAGGCATAAAAAATAAATGACAAAATCTACATTAATGTTAAGAGGTCAAGTTTAAACTGACAAAATCAAGGAAATGCAAAATTACTGCTGAATCCTTGTGTCACTCATTTTACCCCCTACTCAGTTCACACTGGGTCATCCTGTTTCTTTCTGAGCCAGAGTAAAACCTCTGCTAACACAGAGGGAGCAAGCACGAGACACCAGCTTGAGTACATGTAGGGCAGGTGATGACTGGGGCCACTGCTACTGATCCGGTTGTCCTTCTCAAGAGAGAAACCATCCATCCCTGCGACAGATACAACCCGTTTAGGAACATTCTCCTCCTAGGTGTTCCTCCCTCCCCTCTTACCCTACCAGTTTGTGTTATACCCACTTGATATTTAGCCTAACACCTCTCTTTAAAAAAATTTTATATTCTGACCAAATGGAACCCCAACACGTTTTGGCCCTCAGGACATTACTAAGCTGTAAGTAATAATATTTCAAATAATTCCCAGATATTGGGGTTCAGGGAAAAGTGCTTTTTTTTCTCCAAAACAGAGGGAAAACAGGACAAAGGAAATAAGCAGATATTGCCAAAAGAAGAAATATATTATATTCACTATCAAACCAAAACAACACTTGAAGGTCTATCACATTAATTTCCTATGAGATAAATAATAAAAGCATTGTTAACAGCAAGATGTGAAGGGTAAATGTGAAGCAAGGTTAGTGAGGAGAATGAATTACAGATTGTACCCCAATAATACACTTGGATCATCACAGTTACACCACCACTGATCACTAACATATCAACATTCATATTTCAGAACACAGATAAAAACATCAGAATGAGAGTGGCATTACATGCTCTACTGCAGTATCTTACCCCTCCCTCAACATGAGGTTGTAAACCCCCCCATACAAACACACACGTACAGTGAACATGAGTCGTATTTCAAAGACTCAGGGGGTAAATTTGGTTTCAGATAAGCCAATGGGAATATGGGTTGCATCCATAAATTTTAGGAGTGACTAATGTGTTACCCCAGCCTAATTGGCAGTTCCCTCCAGATCGCAGGATTTCATTATTTTCTGCTAAAGATTTGCTCTCCCTTGTGTCACCCTTATTGACAGTGATTAGATCAGCACCCAAATTAGTGAACATTATCAAACTCAGTAACTTGTGACTGAAGAAGAAAGATGTTCAGCTGAAAGGCTTCAAGTGACAAAGACCATAAGGAATTATTTTGCTTCAGGGAGCAATTACACACTTAAAAAGTAATTTTAGTCCCACCTGTAGCCATTGAATTGCATTATGTTCTAGTTCTGGAGACCAAAGAGGTCCCTATTGCCACGTGTAAGTAATTACAGATTGTGATCTAGTTGTTTTTGTGAGCCTAATAATCCATAACAACCTAACTGCCAGTTACACATGGAAGGTTTCAGTCGTCTCCTCCTGTATCTAAGTCAATAACTTGTCAAACCTTGACACAGGTTTTCTAAAAGGTTTGCTTTTTTTTTTTTTTTATGCTACAAAACAGTTTGTAAGGGCAAAGAAACTTCACTTCTTACTTTCAGTGACTAAGATCTTCACAGGCAAAAAAAAATGCTGATACTTGTAGGGTTAGTTGCTGCGAGAACCTAGGCACATTATTTTAGATCTGGCTATCTGAAGATGCTCATTTTGGAAGGCTCTTCTGAAGTAGGCAAAGTCAAATGTTTCTTCTTTCTGCTATATTTCTACAGGGACAAATATATGCCTGGCACATATACTCTATTTCAGAAAGATCAATATTCATAGCATGAAGGTCACAGAAATATTGGTAAATGTGATTTAAACAACTTGGAGCAAAAACTATCGAGTTCAATTTTCAACACGTTTGTGGCACTAAGGTGATAAAGTTTGTTTGGGCCTAATCAGTGTGCTTCTACCTACGTTTTGGATTTGAGGGTGGTTTTTCCAGTCTGGGATATTCATACTTGGAGCTCTCAACTGTTCGGCTGATCTAGACGGCTAGTAGATAGCAGCATGGAGGCTGAACGCAGCTGTTCCAGCATATCTTTTCTACCGTCATGACAAGTTAGGTCCCTCTCACAGTACCATGTATAAGTGAAGGAAGCATTTTCTGCTTTTGGAGTAGACTGGTTATGAGGAATGCTGAACCAAACTAATTGTAATCTCGTGCAATCAGTATAATTTCACCTGATTTATTGGTGAAACTCCAGGGCAGCAAAATCCGCCCTATTATAGGCTGGAGACAACACTATTGGAGATGAAGTGCTGAAACTGGAAAAATACAGGACTTGGTAACAGAGCTTATCATATCAAATATCTACCCTGCTTGGCTTTTTTTTTAAGACAAAACAAAAGAAAAATGTTATTTTCAGACTGTTTGTCATGACATATAATTTGGGTAGAAATTTTGGCGTTTGCTGAGAACATTTGTGTCTTTCCAGGATTCCCCAGAGGAAGAGTAGCTTGAACTGAAGAGACTCTTGAAAAACAATTAATCAATAACCCAATGATTTGAGCTTGTGTAGGCCAGTGAATTATGAGTGGGTATTAGCTGGATTTACTCTATAAACATTTAAGAGGAGAAATTAAGCTGTGATTTCTATTTGAAGGAACAGGAAAGGCACAACATGATGTCAAAAATTCTTTGAGAAAGTAGCTAATTAACCCTTCCTCCCAAGCCTTGAGGCCATGAATGGATTAGAAAAAGGTAATGATCCCTAAACAATAGTTATATGGCAATAACGAAAAAGCATTGTGCTAGGAGAGGAATGATACGTGCAGTGAATTTGCTGACAGTAAGTGGTACAAATAGCCAACATGGAAACATTCACAAAGTAATTGCTGTAGGAGCAACCTTTAAGTTCTGAGTGAGCACAAAGATTCAGCCATGCTTTTGGCTTTTCTTACTTGAAGTGTAACAATGCTTTAAATGCTGAAATATAAAATCTGTTCTACAAATATCTATTTTGTTACAGTCTTTCATGAGGGCACTATGGCTTTCAGGTGCAATAAACTACCCCTTTTTGTAACAACACCCCTTTATAAACACAAAGCAAATCATTATGTGGAAAGGGGAGAAGTTAAAAGCCCTAAATCTTCCATTCCCAAGGATACTGTTACCTTCAGATAGAATGTATTTTTTATGTATGTATTTACTGCTTAAATGTAGTATATTTCCATTGGGTTTAACTGACAAGATTTTAGGGAGTTCTTTATTACTGATTTATATATATACATATAGACACATATATGTTCAACTACCCATACACTTTTTTGCTTCTGTTTCCTAGCATAAAATTATTACCTTCCCTGGAACAATGAAAATGCAACTGCTTTCTAGACCAGTGACTATTCTTTCTTTGAAGAGGCTCATAATAGGATGCATGAAACATCTGGAAGAATTAAATCAAAGGGTGATGGAATTCCCACTGGAGAACACATGTCAAACAAGAAAAAGAGTCTTGTGGAACAAATGAGATTTTGCCCTGAGAATTAGCAAGTACAACAGCTAGGCTTAACGTTGGATTGAGACAAAAACTCCTAAGAGGCCTATTGATACAGTTTTTAAACATCCACTGTGCTTAAAAAAAGAGAAGAATTTGTGTAACTTAGTCTGCAAGAAAAATGTCTGTTTTCCCCATCCACAGCCACTATTCAGAGCAATTCCTGAGATCCACAATAATCTACATGTAGGGAAGTCAGTCTGGGAGACGGACTGCATCTGATAAACACACCGTTCAATTAGGAAAATAGTCAACTATAGCCCTAAAGCTGCAATGGGGAAGGGACCACTAAATTCAGTAGACATTGTAGGGACCCACAAAGAACAATAGAAATTCATGCTATTAGTGAGGAGGGAGTAGGGCTTGTTATTCCTTCTTAACTGTGTTGCTCATTCATTCATAGTGGTATGGAAAGCCACCCAGAGAACAGCTAGAATGGAATTAAGATCCACAACTCAAGTTGCTCATTTTGGCACTGGTGTAATTCCAGTTGCCACACCAAAGATGAATTTCATTCAGTATCTTTCTCGAAAAATGTTTTCTTTGGGAGAAGATTAAAAGCAACTTCAGAAACTGGTAGTCTCACACAGGCGTTCGTGTGCCTTGCACAATCATTCGTATCTCATTCACAGCTGTCAAACAAAAAAAAAATAAAATCTATCTGTACAACAATACCAATTGTCCCAAAACTGTAGTGCAATTTGGTGAGTTAAAGCAATTTGAAGAGTAATTCAATGAGAATTAATTTACTTTTCTGGAGGAAAGAAAATGCTCCTTCATCCATATCCTAATGGATCCCTCCATCCAATCTTGTTCTATTTCTGTGTTTACATCCTTAAAAACAAAAAGATTTATGGAAGCCAAGTTGCAAAGAATGAGCAAGACCATGACTGGTCATATGTGACTTTGGATGAAGCAAAGGAGATTTTCAAATCCCTTATTTCGCACTGGTCCAAAGGCAGCTCAAGAGAGCAGTGATACGTTCTTTCCCCTGTGTTTCTGAAGTTGCCTTCACCCTCACTCAGTGGAGAATGCTTTGCTCATGGAAGAAGGAACAAGGTGAGCTGTGACTGCAAAAAGCATGAGTGACCTTGGATTGGAGATGTATTTGGTGACTGGATTACTTGATGGTGTTCTACTAAACTATTTAGCTCTTTTGGATTTATTAAAAAAAAAACCACTCTAAAAACCTGTTACTTTTTTGAATACAAAGAGTGTTGTCTTTCTACTACAGCTGGACTAATTTGAGAGGAAGGTGATCTGCTGCTGAAGAAGGTGGTGGAAGAGCAGATGTTCTATTCTGGACAACACAGAATGTGTCTGCAATACTGCAAAATGCAAAGTGAAGCACCCCCTTTATTCTTCTGTATTTCATGCATTTTTGTTGGGCCTTCATTCAAACTGCTAGATCACCAACATGTGAGCAGAAAGATGAACAGCAGGAAAGGTTTTAAGGATAAAACTGACTTTTGAAATCTCTGCTTCCTATGCAGATATAACAAAAAAAAAAAAAAGTTATTTTCACTACAGGTAAATATTGAAACAATATGAACAGTACTCCGAACTGTATTATCTTAGAAGTGAATAATGCAATTTAGAGACTTCATCGCACTGCACAAGTTCCACCAACTGACTATAGGTTAGTACACTGGACCCTTACGCCTTTTTAGCACGCCAGTTTCCTGAACTATCATTCCTGCAATGGTTTTATCTTTTCCTTGGAAAGCTTTCTATACAGCTATTCTTCATGCAAATTTAAGAATTATTTCCACTTTGTTGATCTTCAGAAGCATGTTGCTGCATTTGCAAAAGTAAGTTTCCAGACATGCTGGTTCTCTGCCTTCCTGTTTGCAAGTGCAAATTGTGCCAGAAAGGCGTGCTGCTTCTCTGTGATCACAAAATTAATTGGATTTGTCAGCAGTAGTCTGATTTATGTCTCCAGTTCAAGTCACAAACATGTAATCAGCGCTAAAAGTGGTGGTTGATAGGTCAGGGTGATGAAATCTTTCACTAATGCTTCACCTTCAGAGAACATTTATGTACTCAAGTCATCTGATTTCCTTCTGACTGCTTCATATTTCTCCAATCATCTCTTTTCTTAAGATGAATCGATGAGTCGTTCTACTATTGGCATACTAAAAGTCAATGCTAGAAAACTGCTTTTTTCCTTCAGAAATGGTGTATTTATTGTCGGAAACACACAGAATAAAAGTGCACATGTAAAGTCTGACAATGATTTTTACTGCCAGTTTTGCAAATAACTTGGAACATAACAATCAAACTGTGATTTTTTCTCTCATACACTAAGGATTCTATAAATTGTTACGAGTTAAAACTGGTACAGGTCATAATAATGTATATTTGCCTTTAGTGTCAACAGATACTGTGTTTAAAATGCACAGGCAAGGAGCGCAGTGGCAACTCACAGGCACAGTGCTTACAGAATCAGTGTCTTAATTACCAGAAAGTAACACAAAGTATACTATAAAACAAAACAGAGTGAAACACTTAAGAAGTCTGGAACAGTGCAACAAGTAAGACTAATTCTGCAATTTAATAAAATGAAATATTACATTTTCTTCTCTGTAAAGACCAGTAACTTTCATAATGTCAGCTGCCAACAAATGAAAGATCTTAATGTATTCCAGTGAAGTTTCTTTCAACAGAATTTCTGCTTCATAAGTTTTCTAAACAAGAAAGCATCTGAGCTGCTCCAGCATAAAGCTTTTAAGGGCTATCAAATAGCATTTAAAACACACACACAGTCTATGCACCAAACTGCTTCTCTTTTGCCCCCTGCGTTAAAGGTACAGAGCGTCTCCCAGTAATTAAACTAAACCCTGAAATCTTGACCATTGTGGTTGCTAAAGATCCCGTGCACTTTTCAGGAGAGGAGGGGCACTAACCACAGTTTCCTCCCCAAATTCCCAGCCAGGTAATTGCACTCAGCCTGCCTAGAAATCGCCCATCCAGCTTCCACTGAGTAAGCTATTTTCAGTCCCCCTCTTCTACTGAAACTGCTGGAGGGCGGCAGGCGCAGGCTGACAGCTGTGTTCTGTCTTAATGCTCTCTCGCTTTGCTGAATATGAAAACACTGCTACCATAACACAATAAAATGAACAAAGTGACAGAAATATATTTGTCATAAACTTTAGGAATAGCAAGTAATCTAATAAAAGCATTTGTAAACCAGGCCATTAATCTCTACAAAGGATACTGCTGGTTTTCCGTTGTACCTGATAACTCAGAGGTGCGGCGAAAAGTTGATGATCCCCAGTTCACACATTGAAGTGTGCACATTTCATCTGTATTAACCGGGGCAAGAAAAAGAACAGCTTGGACTAATTTCAAATGTCACCTATGCGAGTAAGACGAAGAATTAGTAAGGAAAGTCTGCCGTCCACCCAGCTATATTTTCAAGCATGCTTGAGAAAGGCTTTTCTGGTTTCTATCTTCTTGTAACTTGATGGGAGCCTACAGGAGACTGAGATGTTCAGACAGAAATTCAATGATGGAGCTCAGAGTAAAGCGACACAGCTTCCCAGATACACTCCAGAGATATTTAATAGGTTCTGTCATAATCCATATGTTCTCTTCAAAAAATAGGAATAAAAACCAGCTGCCTTACAATAAATTCTAACTGCAGTGTGAGTTAATTTTAAACTGATGTAACATTCAGTCAGTTTTCATTTAAAATGACAGTGGATATCTTTGCCAGAGTAAGTGTGGATTTGTAAAAACAGATGAGGAATGGTAAAATGTTTTTCCTTCAAGACAAATATTTCTCTTTAACATGGAGCTTTTAGATAATAGATGAAGTGTTCAAGCAAAGAAAGACTTTACATTCATCGCCATGCTGATGTATTACTAAAGTACTGTGCTTTTGGACTCTGTCAGGAACCCCTCAGTGACATGGCAGAGCAGAGATGGTAAATGGCGCCTGATGCCAGTTCTGCTGGCACAGGCCCTGAAGCAACATGCTGGCACTGGTGGTGATGGGGTGGCCAGTGCAGCCAGGCACTTGGTGTGGTGCCTGCTGACTTCAGCCACAGATGTCAAAGAAGGGACGGAAGCAGCAGGCTAGATTCTGTTTATTACGACTCTTATAGCTTGTAAGAATTGCCTCTGTGAGGTTCCAAGTAATTTAGATATTTTCAAATATCACCCCCTACGAACAGCAAAAAATAACAAAAATCCAGACTGAAGTTACCAAGATCCACATTACAAAATAGAGCAGGTAATTCACTAATACTCCTCATTCCTACCATTCGAACTGCTCTCAGCTTCCCAGAAAACCACAAATGACCAAGGAAGAAAGTAGGCTTATAGTGTGTCCCAAAGATCAATAGATTTAGACTATGCAAGCCCAAGAATGCAGTTATTGAAGGAAAAAGTCCCAATACTGTGGTATGTCAGAGTGACTGAGACAGACATGTCATATCCTCATGATAGGACGAGGGGTAACAGTTTTAAACTGAAAGAGGAGAGATTTCAATTAAATATTAGGAAGAAATTCTTTACTGCGAGGGTGGTGAGACACTGGCACAGCTTGCCCAAAGAAGTTGTGGATGCCCCATCCCTGGAAGCGGGTTGGACGGGACTTTGAGCAACCTGGTCTAGTGGAAGGTGTCCCTGCCCAGGGCAGGGGGGTTGGAACTAGATGATCTTTAAGGTCCCTTCCAACCCAAACCATTCTATTATACTATGACTCTATGATTTAGACCCATTCTGATATCTTAAAATGTCTTCAAAATACTGTTTCATCTTAGGTTTCAAAAATAGCAGATCAGACAGGTAACTATCATATATCCTTTGTGGTTGAGTCAAAGGATTTTTCCTTTCTTCCCTCTCTGAGTTGTGGTTCCAGTTCCTACAGCGATAAGGCTTCAATGGTCTTGAGAAGGTAAACAGAGGATGGTTATTTTCTATACTAACACTGCACTCAATGCAATTATTAGGCATTGCATTTAAAGAAAATCAGAGGAGGAATGTTTTGACCTAGCACATAGTTAAATTATGGAACTCATTGGGATAGGATGTTGAGAAGGCCAAAGACCTGAACCAGCTCACAAAGGGACCAGACGAGTTCCTAGAGGATAGGTCCATCAATAGAATTGTTCACATTTAACCACAGAATCAGGAAACCCCTAAACTGTTAATTCCTGTAAACTATGAACATTTACTAAGGGATGGATTGCTTCCTGTAACTTGTATTATATACTCTTCCCTATTGCAATTGACACTCTGTGTTGGGCTAAGTGAACTTTTGGTACAAAAAGTACAGGAAGTCCTGTTTCTGAGTGGGAGGTGGGGTGCAAGAATGAACTGACAAAACAGGTCATGAACAGAAAATGCAACAGCAATTTTTAAAAAGTAATTTTTGTGAATAAGCAAAAATGGACATGCTATCATGCAGAACTCTCCTATCCCAAAAATAACATGCAAAATTGACTTTCCCCTGTGACAGGTAAAGTTAACCTTGAATGGATGACCTATCTGAACTCTAAAATAATTGTTTTCCATCTGTAAGCTTCTGACTATGCAAACGTTATACACATGCTTACCTCTAAGCATGTGAGTGCTCCCTTGAGAGCCATGTGTCTTTTTTCTGTGCTGTGTTGATATGATGTTCAATGTTTTCCCTCTCAAAGTTGAGTGAAGTGGACGCATCTCACGCACAGATGGCCATTTTGTAGCACTCTTTCAGTGGCTAAGAAACCTACTACCAATCTTTCTGACCAAAATCTCAAAATATTTCTTATTAGCAGGTCCAGGATAGTTAATACTGGAGTAGCAGTACTGTATCAATGCCAGACAAAGGTGAACTCAAATAGTGTTATTTACTTGATTGATAAAACAAAAAGTGTTGGGTTTTTTGGGAGGATGCAAAGGCAAGCTTTGTTTAACTGTTGGGCTGGTTGGCAATACAAAAGGATTTTCTTTTATTTTCCATTTCTTCTTGCCTGTCTCTTCTCTTTCTCTCTCTCTCTCTCTCTCTTTGCGTCTTTTTTTTCCCAGGTGCACCATAACAGATCCATGCAGTTTCAGACCTCTCAATTATGCAGGACCCTGGGAGACACAGGGCTCCTGCTGATTCTTGCCAGTCATGTTAGCAAACTGCAGAAAAATGTAGTTATTCAAGATATTTCCTTGCTTGGATCTATTCAGTCCCTTTGTCACACAATAATAGAATACCTGTATCTTTCATAAAGCCTCTTCTGTAGCTAATTCTTATGAGGGTGGAACCTTCTGGGCAAAGGACAGCACATTTCACACTAAAAACTCACACTGACACCTTTGCAGATACTTTGGCACTGATCTGTAAAATATTACTCAGTCCTTTCCAACGGCCTGCTGGCTAGACATGATGTACATTGTCAAAAATAAAGATCAATGGATTAGTGCTATTAGGTTAAAGTAAAGAAATGAGGAAAAAAAAGTTAATAGCAAATCTGAACGCACAATCCTTATTTGAATGGGAAAAATACCCTTTACTATGACTAGCTACTCTACATTGCAGTAAAATGCAAGTGACTAGAAAGTGTCATCCTTTGAATCAGAGTACATTGTTTCTTTCTGAGGTTTCAGATCTCCAACTGGAAGCCTGTTGAATGAGGTTGGTTTACGCTGAAAGACACACCGTCTGAAAACGAGTGCTCTGTGCCTCCCTGGCATCTTCCTTCTGAAGTCTGAAATGGGATTTGCAAGTGTGCAAGAGTCCTGTGACAGGGGGAAGCACTGCAGGGACTTGCGGCAGAGAGAAACAGAGGTCCCGACTGCACGCGGTGGGCACGTAGGAGGGTGACAGTAGCAGGGAGTGAGATAGAGCTCAGGTCTGCTGGCTCCTGCACCTCTGGTGTGAGCCACGAGGCTCTCGCTCTTCATCATTTACTGTAGGTATTGCATTTTATTATTTATTGAGAGCTAACTGTGCAAACAGAGATTCTGTTACTGCCACTTACTGCAGTTAATTAGTTCAGAGGAGGCCAGTAGCCCACGTTACACAGGAAGTTGGATGATAACACCAGAATGATTCCTTTTGACCTTGAAATCTATAAATCTATGGGACCTACAAAGGAACCCCTCCTAACACCAGGAGTCTTAACCAGTGTAGGGAGCTCTGGATGCACAATACTGTGCAGGTCAGAGATACCTTGAGCTTTGAACACTGTTGTTTCCAGGGCATGATGGCCATCTCCCAGGGAGAAATTTAATAAGCGGCCTTGTGATCCTCATGTCACTGTTCTCCAGACAGTTTTTGTATCTTAGCCTCTCTGAGGCTCTCTGAGCCTTGCTCTGAATAGCAATACTTGTCTATTACCTGGCTGAATAGTAGCAGCATCTACTCTTCACATTTCGGTAGCGCATATCATTAGTGGAGCCCTGGCTGATGTTTAAATATGTTGACAGGGACCTAGGTTTTCTGAGCTTTCCATGATGGCCTGCATCCATGCTTATGCTAACACTTGACTCGACAAAAGAAGCTTTCAATTTTGATTAAGACGGGCCACATAAAGAAATGTCAGATGGCATGTGGAGCCTGGCCCATGCCTGTTATGAGAATGGACTCCTGTCCTCGAAAATTCAAATGAAAATGTTTATAAGGAAGTTGGTAAGGTAGCATAAATCCCTCTAATTGAGTAACCTAATCTTTGAAACAACCTTTCTCAATGCAATGCTATTTACTTTGGATTCAGAGTAAAAAGGGAGTTAAAGGACCGATGGGGCTTTAAGTTTCCCAGTAAAGTGGTGGCATTGTAGGACAGGGGCAGAGTATGTGATGGTATTTTTGGAATATAAATATCTGTTAACAAAGCATGAAAAGACAGCTATGCAGCAATGACCGCTCCCTCACTGTGGGAATTCCCATGGAAGAACAATTCACATCACTTTTCATTGCTCTTCTTAATGCAAGATGGGATTAAACATGGTTAGACAACTCTTCAAATATAAAGGCTGTAGGAAGATAGAGAAGAGGCAGCAATTGGTTCACAGCTGCCCCAACAGAGGAAAGATCCGCAGAGCCCCAGAGGACAACTTGTGAAAGTGCTTCCATGAACTACTGAGCTGTATGCACTAAAATTCCTTACTTTTAAATTCCTGCACTGTGGGATCATCTTTGGGTGTCCAGAGGCTGGAAACTCCAGTATCCAGCCCCAGGACATAGCCACACTGTTCCCAGCCTCTCCCACAGCCCTGTGCCCTGCCAGCACCCTTCACCCTAACTTCTTCCCCCCGCCACACACACTGCATGGGGATGACGCAGAGGAACACACATCCTCACATCCAGACAGTGCATTTCTTCTTCCTGCACATCAACTTTGGCTCCTGTTCTACTACTCTGCCACAACACCGATGATGACCTCTGCCTGCTTCTCCATTTTTTTATTCCATTTTGTATTGCTTAATAAAGTTATTCTCACTGCCTGCAACCGCCTGAAGCCATAGAGGAGGGGGTAGTGGCAGCATATGGTCCAGCTATGAGAGGAGAGTAGACAGCTTAAGTTTTCATCATTTAAGAGTGCAGAAGGTATAATTTGAGAATGCTTTGTGGCAGGGAGAAGGTACAGAACAGATTCTTCTTTTACTTATGATAAGACCGGGACCACATTCATCTTCCCTTTCTAGTGGTGCAAATTTGAGCCATGCACTTAAACCAGTGGAGCTATTCCAAATTTACACCAGTGTGAGGGCATCTTGACTTTGCATGTTTATTAGTGATTGTTATCCACAGTTTAATTTTAAATGCATTAATAGCACCGAGCCTTTTGTTTGACCACCCACTGTTCACAGCAGAATTGAAGCGGTGGCATATTTCCTTGTCCAAAAATTAACACAGATGCTTACGTAGGTAAGTACTACATATACCCTTCAGTCTGTGTTCCAGTGCTACTTGGATATTAAAACCACTAATATCAAATAAGGTATAAACAATGTGAACTAGAGTGATCTCTAGTTTACAATAAATATCTGCCATGCAGTTATAAGGATTAACAACCTAGTATTTGTTTAAACTGCCTGCCAACTATGTTTTGCGCTTCTTTGAAGGATCCAATATTTGTATAATGCCTTCTGTTAAGTCTGGATGACTCTCTTAAATGGAAAATGCACCCTACTGACCTCATTTGAAATAGCTGTTTGGACTAATATAAATTTACTGCAGAGCCATTTACATTTCCTAGCTGTTCTTTCTGTACTATGTTTACTGAATGTGACAAGTTTAAGTAGATCTAAAGTGGATAATATTTTTCATCATGTTGTTGCTTTAATTGTTACTATTCAAACTGCTGCTTAGATCCAAAATAAGCAGAAATGCAATGTAAAATATAACATTCTGACTCAAAGTACTGTCAGGCAGCAGTCTTCTGCCTAAACAATAAGAAACTATTTGTTCACAATGTATGTATTCAGTATTTGTATGGACAGACTATGTTGCCCAGTAAATTTGAGAGACCCGAACGGACCGTGACAGATACTCTTGTCCACAACAACAGATGCAACTGTGAGGAGGCTAAATCAGTCTGCTTAGCCTGTGCGAACACCAGCCGCAGTCACTTTCCTGTGCTTGTTGCACGGCAAGTCCCTAGAGGATGTACCGAGCAGGTGACACATTAGCTCTGAGCAAAGAATTAATTTTTACAGAGCAACACTCTTTCCTTGGAGTTGCAAAGAGTAGTAGGTTTGGAGGTATTCTGGCTTGCACTTGAGGTGATAGTTTATAGACGTACCGAGCCTGTGGCTTTTATTCCATCTTTTTTTGAAAAAAAAAAAAANAATCAGAGCTCACAGCTTGGATTTGTTTTCTTAATTTCTTCCATAAATGAAATTGTGGAGAATCACTGCTACCAGTTGTTCTCACATGCAGTGAGCACATCTGGGTCCTGTGGGAGGGATGAGTGAGGGGGATGATGGCTTCCAAGAGAGATGTGGGACTTTAGCACCACCTTCGTCTGCAGTGTCCACCATGGGGTAAGATCTCACAGGGGTAGGTCTGAGCACTCTTATGAGATGGAATACATTGAAGAGTGAGCAGTCAGAGAAGAGAAAAAGAGCACTACTAGCCCCCTGAAAGTTCTCACTGACATTGTACTATTTCACTGATTTTTTCCCAGCAGGTTATATGAACTTTGAGAGCCCATCAGAAACATCACATTTCAATATTGGGGAAAAAAAAACTTAGATTTTTGTTTTAATGTAAAATGAAAAGTTCCGGTGATAGGGCAAGAACATTAAATTCTATCTACACTCTAAGAAGAGATGCAAAGTGAACTTCAAATTTCTATATTATATAATAATTTAGTATTTCAATGTAGAACATTTTAATGTTCTTATGTAAAACTTATTATGGAAATGTCTATACTAGCAGTGGAAAAATGAGTAATACACATCGAATGCCAGCATCCAAAAGTGGTATGGGTTTATATTTAGCACATTTATTCTTTAGTGTTACATTTTTTAAGCTTTGTAAGATTTCCATCTGAGTTTTCGTGAAATGTTTGAGTTATCATATATGGCATTCATTGCATCTTAATGAAAAAAAAGTTTTATTTCCGTTTTCCTTTAAAGTGGAACATGTCTGATCTAGTCAAGGTTGAGACATTTATGAATGTTCCAAACATTTAAGATTAAAATATGCAAATGAGACTGATTTTCCATAACCTAACAAACAACCCAAGTATAAAGCCATCCTATCAACACATCTGGATTTCTAAAACCCAGCAGATCAAATGGTTTTGTTGTGCAATCAGACCAGCCAAAATCTCATGATGTGATAACTAACGATAAATTCCACAACTGGAAAAGCCTGACTGAAAAATCCTTGTTTCTTTAATCTGTTATATAAATTAGACAGCAGTAACTCTTTACTGCTACTGCAGCTGTTATTATGAATACGTACTTGCGTTATCAGAGCAATTAGGAACGATGACTAACTATGACTGCACCATGTGAAGAGTCCTTACCTTCCTTCCTGCCCCTGAAGTACAGCCTGTGCCCCAAAGAGCTCACAGTCCAACTGCGAGACAACACTAAGTGAGGTGCAGCCACAGGTCTTACTCCCGGAGCCATCCCAGCAAAGAAGGGCTTTGGGGAAAGACTCTGAGATATCCCTATGGCAACAGGAGAGAAAACTTTGCTGCTCCTGTGAGAAAGCATAGAATTATTTTTTTTTCAAAATGTCCCCAACAGATGAGATTGCAATTGCATACTGCACAGGGACTCAATTTAGTGGTGAAGGAGAGGTAGGCTGGAAGGAGGGTATGATGGCCTTGAAAGTGAAGGTAAGTAATTTTTATTGGATATATAAAATAGAAGTGAAGGACTCCATAGAGGAGCTTACACACCCAAAGGGTTAAACTAAGGAGACTATCACAACAAGGTATCCCCAAAAGTTATGGTGGTACTAAAGGTTATTTGTCAAGCCTACAGAGAGGAAAATTGTAGCAACCAAAGACAGAGCTTGAATGATTTTTTGGCCGTCTGGCTAAATTGGAAAGGCCATTAGAACCTTCATACAAATAATGCAGTAAGATTAGACATGAGCTTGAGAGAGAGTCACCAGTAGAAACTGCAACTTAAGTCAAGGAGCAGTAGCCTTTACAGCAATCAAAGGATATTGCACTATTTCCCTTAACTTTATTGAACCTGACCAGCAGATAAAATGAAGCATGTGGTTCCTTTTAAAGTCCCAGAAAAAACTAGCCTGCTAAGGTACATGCAGGTGATGTAAATCAACAAAAATTAATTCTGATGCCTGGGAGCAGAGGTTTAAAACCCTTCCAGCCTAGACAGGAGCATTGAGCTAAGAGCAATTCTAAGGTGAGAGGTAGACTTTCAGAGCAGGAGTTTCTGAGCTACGCTGCTCAGTTAGAAGAGGGCCAACATTTTCTTTAGTTGTTATTAACTGGGTACTATTGGTCTGTTATTTTGGTTTAGTAGGAAATAAGATATTTTGCAATCTGATATTTGAACTATTGTGGTAGCCTTGGAACTTCCCCATAGAACTGGCCCAGAGCTAGATATGTATATGTTAGCAGATGGCAGAGAGACTACAGCTTCAGTTTAGACTAAAGATCTAGGATATGCAAATTCTCAGCATGGAGATGGCTGGTGAGTTTATGGATTAGGCTCCCTAAGGGAGAAAAGACTCTTATGCCCCTGCCAGACTCTTCAAATAGACAGAAATGAGGTAAGACAAATGTCTACCTTCTTAAAAGAGGAAAAGATCAAAGCTAATGCTATGTCTAGTGCAGAATGAAAGCAGAGGTGGAGATCAGAGAAGGTCTGAGAGTTCAGTTAAACGTGGTGAAAAGGTAGCTGGAACTATGGATGTGGTTGCGGTTTGTTTTGGTCATTGGGAAATCTGCTCACACTGCAGGATATCTGTAAGACAAATAACCGAAGTAGATGCTAGAGGTGTGTCAGGTTTGATTTCTTCATTGAAGAAATTAGTCAGTTGTTGATGGAGAAAAGCGATGAAGAGATTCTTCAGGCATATTAGCAGAAGATAGGGAAGAAGGCAAGGAGAAGAAAGATGGGAGAGTAGTGGAGAAATAAAATGAGTAGACTGAAAGTCATTAGGTCGAAGAGGATGTGTTATATAGAGATAACGAGTGATTTTATTCAAAATCAAATAGTTTTTGAAGAGGAATTTGAATATGTCGTTGGACCTCAGTTACCATAGTAAGAGGCAACGTCTTCAATGACTAGCCCTGGCTGGATTTGAACTAACACATTGGACAGAAGCTGCTGTTGTGTTAAGGGAAAGAGCCCTCTCCAGATAGATTTCCTGTTCTGCTGTTCATCAAGGCACAGCATGCTCTGACTTCACAAAGAGCTCACCTCGGTCGTGTGGCTCTTCAACAGTGAGCAAAGGAAGAAAATGAGGTCCTGTGCCTAAAATTTGTAGTAAAAAAAAAAAAAAAAAACAAAAAACTACTGCTTTCAGTAATTTTTATACTGCATTAAAGCCAGGTTCTAATGTTCTTGTAAGTTTTCAAAAAAATAATCATTGCATTTCGTCTATTTGACTTCCATCTCTTTAAGCTACCACAGCAGCCATTTCAAGTGAAGAATTTAGAAACTATCAGTAACATTTGGGCAATGGCTAATGAAAGTTTAATTAACACAATACAATATTAAGAACATCCTTTTATGTTGTTTATAGGTTACTCACCACTCGCTCATTGTCACATTGAAAGTGTGTATTTTGGGGAAACAGGCCAGCTTCTCAGCTGCAGAAAACTGTTACATTACAATACTTGAATTAGGGATACAATCCTACTGGGATCCAGCAGTACAGACTCTTCAACCCAGACTAGGGTTGGATTTGAAGTTCACGATGTAGAAAAAGGTATTTGTATTTAACTCATACCTGGAAAGTCCACATATGGGGGTTGGACTAGATGATCTCCAGAGGTCCCTTCCAACCCTATGATTCTATGATATGAGCAAGTCAAGTATTATCATACCTTGCTAAGTGGCATTTACATACCCAAGTTGAACATTTGAAGGACAAGTCCTCATATTTCTGAACCTCTAATGATAATTGGCCTCCAAGACTGTGTAGTTCATAGGATTAATCTCAAATAACAGTTTTACACTGAAATATCACTAATCTAAAAAGGACTTCTTTGCAATACGCCAATATGAAAAACTGCAAGAGGACTTTTTGTATAGCTATGTGGAATACTGAGTAAAGACTTTTAGTTGGGAGCAATATGCAGATGTGGATGCATTAAATGGGAGGGAAAAGGTGACCTGCACACTAGCACAACCATGCCTTGTCACACAACACATGTGTGATGGAGAACCAACAGGATATAATCAGGCTCTGCTATCCCTATTCCAATTCACTTCTAAAGTTGTTAACTTGCACAAGCTTTGGTCTCACTCATGAGGGTATAAATCAGAAATAAACCCAAACTCAGCGATACACAGTTCTACAGGGATAAGAGGAAGGTTACTTGTCTTCAGACAGGCATGCGCCTTGACTTTAACGTCCTTGCAGTATAAACATGTTTTCTAGAAATGAACTATCACAGGTTTTTCTTGTTTCAGTCCAGTTTTGCCAATAGAAAACCAGCCTCGGGTGTGCATTGCACAGAGGCATGGAAATTGCAGACGCTGACATTATAATTCACACTATTATGAATCATATTTTTGTAACTGGGACAGGAAGAAATCTCTTCAATATAAAGACATTATATTATGATTGCTCTGCTGTTAAAAGATTACCTGAGGAAAAAAATACCCCAAATTGTGGCATCGGAATAAGTGATTTATATTAATTTCATACTCAAGGAATGAGCAAACATTATACTAAGGAAACTGGAAACTAGAAAATTTAAAGTACTTAATAAAAAGAACAAAAACACATTTCTTGAATAGACCTATTGTTCTTTAAAATGAGAGAAAATAGTAACTATCATAGCTATTCATTCCTCTCTATAAAAGTAAAATATTTTTTTCATTATAAAGAAAATCACTGCAAGGATTTAACTTAAAGTATTTTAATTGACAAAACTAGACCATTTTCCTACCCCTTGAAATAAAAAAGCTTAAGAATTATATAGGAGCTTAATTTGTTATATGAAAAGACTTAACCTTTTTATCTCTAGAGAATTCTCGTTTCTCAAGATATTGATGCTCTATTTCATATACTCCAATGGGTGGGCATGTATGAGCAGGCATGTTAACTTTTTATTATGCATTATTTGGGGAGAGAAGTTAGGCACATGATGGCTATATCTTAAAGCAGAGCTCTCATGAGTGTCAAAGATGAGTTTGTCATAATTTCAGCTGTAAAGCTACTGTTTACCTTACTGCTTTAAAGGCCGGTTTGTAGGAGTCTTTTTGGTGGATGAACAAAGGCAGGGAGGAACAAGGACAGTCCTCTTTGTGTGGCCGGTACAATTGCACTTACTTAGTTTAAGGAAGGAAGTGAGGTCCGTGACCCTGCCTTGCTCCACACTGTGGAGGGTACATCATCCTAAAGGCAAACATTAATTGGAAGCCTGTTTTAGTTAGAAACGGAAAGACACAAAAATTGGGTGTATGTGAAGGAAGCAGAAGGAAAACCGAGGGGGCAAGCCAGTGGGGGTAGGCAGGTTAGTGGGAAGCGCTGGGTGTAATGTCTCTGCAGTTCAGGGCTGCGGTGAGGGCAGACTTTGAACATGATGTGCTGGGACAACACAACAACAACATTTAGCAAAAACTTTTGAAGGTCTGACAGTGTAAAATGCTTGACTGCAGAACAGTTCTGGATAGATTTGAAGAGGGAAGAAGGAGAGAGAGAATGGGTTTTTGTTCATCACGGTTCAGGGCACACAAGCTCCCACCCTCTGTTGCATTTTTAGGTAATATACCTTTGAAACGGGTATCTGGTAGACCTTTTTTCTGCCTGCTGACCAGCATCCTGGCCCCTGTAATAGGTACTCTCCAGCTGCCCCTTCGAGCTGCATGCAGCTGCTGTGCTTAATTCACCATTATGTACCCTTCTCTTGCCATTGCTGGGAATAGCCATTAAAAACCCTCCGAGAGTCTGCCTTTTCTTCTCTTCCTTGCTGGTTCTGGTTTTGCTGCTGCTAGCCCTCCGTTCCCTCTGGAAAGGGTTTTCAGACACAAGTGTCCTTCAAGAAATATGATCTCTGAAGTGGAATATTATCTGAAGAAGACAGCTGGTTTATTGTCCTTACCTAATATACTTGTCCCCAAGTACACTTGCATATCTGTTACATATTTAGGCTTTAAGGGTTGGTATTTTTCCCCCAAACTGGCTGAATTTTGAGTTATTCTGCAGGTGGCAAGTTCGCATACTACAGAGGCACAATGAGGTGTGAACAGTTCAATTGCCAGCATGGAAGAAAAATTATTATAACCCGCATGGTTTATAAAGCTTTATATTTGGAAATCATATACTCAAACCCCAGCCTTCCAGGTAATTAATTGGTGGTACGGAGGCAGTTGAGGAAGTGGATGGCTTTTGGTACTCATACACTGTGAGTGTTTTACTTCCCACATATGTCTACATCATAACCAAAAGCATCTGAACATAAAAGATTCTGCAGCATCTTCAGAAACATCAGTGAGCCTCAGTAAAATAGCTGAACCTTGACTCAGCCCCTTAGGAGCTGTTATAAAACCATTTTTGTGAAGTAAAGGAGAAGGATGGGTGGGAAAAAGAAAAACAGATTTTGTCACTCCCGAAATATGCTCAGATTCAACCTTCACTAACCCCATTGTGTAAAACATACTGAAAATTATTAAGAGAAAGCTTGCAAGTGTAAATATACTTATTCTCAATGAAATCAACACCATCAAACTGATTTGTAACTATTCCCTTAATACTGCTATAAACTTTACTGCAGTGAAAACACTGGCTATACAGATTGCTTTCCTCTTCCTCAGGATGTGTTTCACCTTTGTGGCATTGCCACTATAAATCTCATGGTCCAACAACCCCTTGTCTGCAAGTGATTTCAAGCACTATCATAAAAACGAAACAGACAGACTTAATTTGAGTTCCAGACTTAAGGAAACTCAACTAAAATATTAGCATAATTTCACTGAAGACGGAGGAAATTGTTAAAATATGTGTATTAGAGAGTGTCTGCAATTCAATACACCTCTTAGCTGGCTCTTGGGTGCCACCCAGTGATTGATTTAACAGCAGGTTTGTAATGGTGTCTGTGGTGTACCACAGGCCACGTTAATAAGAAGCACTGATCACAGGAGATCAGGAACAAGAATGTTAGGAAGTATAAGGAGATTCATGACATGTTAAATCTGAACCTGTGAATAATAAGCTCTAAGTCTGATGGATTTAGTGCTTGGAGAATTTCTATGTGGAACAATGCTCCTGTTTGTTTCGCACAGGGACTGACTGATTAGGCAAATGTTGTGCATGTTTCTTCCTGAAAGAAATTATGGAAGCTTGTAGCCCTTTGATTTTTTCGTATTTTTTTTTCCTTCTGAAAATATGTAGTTAGTGTTTTAAGATCATAGCGGTGCTCTGCTTTCCACCAAAATAACAAAGCCGTTTTCATGCAGAAAGAATACCTGCTTTTCTGATGATCATTCTTTAAATACTGTAAAACCATTGAAAAAAGCGCTAGTTAAATGCTAAAAGGGGTGTGATGACAATCTGTGAAAATAGCTGGTCCTGAGGTTAAAACATCCTTTCCAGTGATACTGCGTGACAGTCTGCCTTTGTCCCAAGAAAAAGCAGTCGTGCACTGATTGCTACGCTGTTTCACAGGTCTTCACAGACAGTACTTGACAACAATTTACAAATATTGATGCGAAAGAGATTTCTCCTACAGACAGCTATTTAATCTCACGGAAAAGGCACAATGATTTCTAATAGTTGAATGAGAAAGACAGCGCATATTTTTCGAAGTGGAGGAATTGAAACAACCTCTCTCAAAGCATGGCTGATTCATCAATACGGGAGTTTTAGTTGGGGGATGTCTTTCACAAAGCGAGGCTGCAACTGAAACTAGAAGGATGGTTTTGGTGCAAAAATAATTAGGTGAAAGAAGTAGAATAAAACTACCAAAATGGGCCCTTCTTGTCTCAAAATGTATTACTCTTTAGAGTGGGACAAAAGATTATGCAGGGGCAGCGCAAAAGAGTTTTACTTTGTGTGTCAACACATCAGCATAACGCCTGGCTGCTGTGCTACGTCCCAGCATCTCTGCAACTCTGTTCCCCAAAATAGTTTGCAGAAGCTTAAAATTTTACATGCTGCTTCTGGCGGTTCCTTTGAAAGGTAGATATTCTCTCCAATCTTAAAGTGAAAAAGCTCTTCCTCTTGATCTTATGTTCACATTAGCTGGGGTAGGTAGAAGCTACCAAATTAATAAGTTAATTAAGCATATATGAATGCCAGGAAATGAAAGATTGTGGCCCTAATTTCATATACCATACAATAGCATGGTCTTGTGGTTTCTTAGAGAGCTTAGCAGAGTTTATTGGGTGAGGAGACAACTTTACCTAGAGATTTAGCACTAGACATCACATTTTGTACAGCGTTTTTCATTACAGAAATCAGTTTAATGGAGTAAAATAGAAGAGTGTTTTGGGTAGGCTAGTAAGTGACCAGCAGGTCCAATGTTAGCACCTTCCCCCTCCAAGCAAAGAAGCAGGTTTTGAATTGAGTACCTTTGGGCTGCAAGGAGAGAACAGGATTCTGTCAGCCTAATCTCATTATACTTGTAGCCATTACAGTCAAAATGAGTTTCCTCTGCCTTAGTTTGGGTTGGAGTCAGAGCCAGTTCTCAGAGGAAAAGGGTCATTACATTAAGGTAGTAAGTTACTAAATTGAGCTTCCTATTATACTGGGGTATGTACATTCATGTTTTCTTTAACCATAGGGAGATGAGATGAATAATCCAGTTATTGTTCGGTGATTGGAGTCATACATTTTGTTCTGATGAATGAAATAAGAATAGGCAATCAAATGAAATATATAAAATGTTAATTGTGCGAGAAATGGACTGGGACCAAGATCTTGTTCAGAATACCCTCACACTTTGAGAAGATGCAGCATTACGCCAGCGCTTTGTGGCTCAGGCTCATCTTAAATGAAGTGAAATGAATAAATATATGCCATAGTAATCAATATTCTTTTTGGCCGTGATCCTGCAAACATATGTGAATAATTTTGTCCATGTGAGTTCAATTAGATTATTCATATGCACAGTGTTAACTCAGATATGCGAGTGTTTGCATTATTGGAATCCCGGTTTATGGATTTTCATGAAGAGCCAAAATCTACAAGGAAAAGCTCAAATACCACAAATGTTCACGCAAGTATTTGCGCAGAGGAATACAGCCTTGTTGCACTCAATGCATGAAGCTGCTTACATACACACCACTCTGCAAATCAAGAAAGGATGTCTCCCATGCCGCAGTATTTTACATGCTTAAAATATTTAATTTGATCAAGCATAGTTAAATATTAATTAATTTGATGGCCAACGTAGAAACCTTCTATTAAATCTGTAACAGATTTGATATATCATCGCTAAGTTTTGGGCAATTCACATGAATTCAAATGTCTTTTCATTTTTTTGCCTTTGCATCAGGCTGTAAGGAGTTTTGCGCTGTTCCAGTCTAGATACAGTATACAGAAATGCTGGTTAATGAATTTCTAATTTAGATGAATACAATATTACCTAGCAGTGACTGACTACTGCAGCACCCCTTTCCACACTTCTTTACAAAAGTGCAAACAATTGCAATGTCATGAATAAAACACATATTTATATTGACAAATTATTCATACAAAAGTATGTGCAAGGGCTATGCAAGGGTTGGGGCACATGCCCAGGAGACCTGGTTACAGGTGCAAAATGAACTTCCAAGGGGATGTGCTGATTATAGCGTCCTCTGTTGCCTCTTTCTGTCTTCCTATCAGAAAGGTAGGCATGATGGTGCTTTTTTATCATGTGAGGGTAAAGAGCAGAGGCTGAAGGAATTTCTTTCTCTTCAAGCAGGGGAACAGTCATTCCAGAAACAGTCAGTATCCCCTAATTAATGAGGGAGCTGAATTAAAAAACCAAAACAACTAAAAGCACAGACCACGTGAAAGTCCAGCCAGGTGTCCAAACCGACGTTTCACTGAATTTTGAGTCGAAAAACCAAGATGGTTATAGGGAGCATACATCTATATTAGTTTCGTGGCATTTTGTGAGTGAAAAAGATAAGAGAAACTGTAAGGCTGTGAGAGAGAACTGGAACAAGTCCTGTATGTGACTGACTTAGGAAAAGTTTGAAGAGGGAGTTTTTCAGTTAGGTGCTGGCTTGAAAAGGTACAGAGTTTTCTGAAAAAAGCCCCCATTTTCTTTGCTCTTTGGCTCTTGCCTGCAAGGATAAGGGATTTTTTATACTCTTTGGAAGTGAACAGAAATCATTGGATTCTGTTATCACACCCTTCTTCCCTAGTGAAAAAAAATTGCCAGAAAAGAAATCTGTGGTAGCCACTTGAGATGAAGGTGATGTGTCAGATTTAAGAGGACGTGCTCCGATAGTATCGACCTGTGTGACCACCACTGGCTCCAGACAAGGTTAGCAGCTATGCTCCTACGTTACTCACTCATCCACTCAGGCACTGTTGAGAGCTTTGAGTCTTTCTCTCCATGCAGGACCAGGCTAAAGCTGTAGAAGACTTAATGAAGGACTACAGTGAGCTTCCTTCTGTTCAGGGGTAGTCACAAATACTTCTTGGCCGCAGTGTCTCACCCCAGCCGCATGTAACTTAAATAGGTGTGGTAAAGATACTGTAAATTCCTCAGCAGAACATGCTTTAGATCAAATTGTTATTAAATCATTGTTTATCCTTGAGAAACACTTTGTTAGCAAGAAACTTTCCCCCCATCTCTCCAACATCTGCTAACTGAAAATGCTGAAGTCTTTTTTTCCTTTCCCAGTCTTCCAAACTAATATTGATTTTGCTTCCGCTAAAAATAGTTCAGTGGGAAAATGTCATTCAGAGGTGCCAGCTGACTAAAGAAAAAAAAGGATAACATCTCATAAAACACAGAGTAGAACTGAAAATTAAATTTTGATATTAGTCTGCTACTCTCAGTGGATCATGTTAAATTTTACATGCAAGGAAGTATGCACGATAAAATATTGCTATGATTCCTTTTAATTCTACAGCAGAGGAAAATTTTGTTGGAAAGACTGTTTTTAAAACTGAAAAAACAGAGCGGATTTATTTTAGTTTTGTCTACCAAGATCCATACATTTCACGGTAACTTTGCAGTGAGGCATACTGAAAAGGCACCAAATTCAATAGAGTCTGACCCTCACTCTGACAGTTTTGGGGTTAGCTTGGTGTATATTTAAAGCAAGACTCATTTTAATAAAACACTGTACTGCAACCGCTCCTACCACTAGGATATTTACAACCACACAAGATCACGATCCCTGTGCCATTAATTGTTGTCTGTGCTGTCTATTGAAACCTTCTTCCAGAACAAATCTCCTTCTCTTTAGGAATAAGGCTCCCTCACTTCAGTTGCTGCACCCTGACCTGCCTCAGTTAGTACCTTTCTTGGAAGCAGGAAAATAAACCTTGCCCAAACCAGGGCTTTTTCTCCACATGGAACACAACCGTGATCGTAACAAAGTTCACTGTGTTCGGGTCATTCCAGCAGTAAGTAAAGTGGTTCCCAGCTGTGTGCTGTGTGCCCTGACTGACTTTTGTTATGTTTGCTTTGCATTTTCAGCTTTGTCCCAGGAAGAAAAGTAGGCACAGAGGGTTTTTTTGGGTATGGTTTTATTTATTTCAATGTGCACATGACTGTGTCTGATCTTAATGGTGGCAAGGTTGAAGGAACTTGCATTGCAGGTAAAGAGGGCAGTACAGGACCTTATTTTGTAGTCTTGGAAGGAATTTTCCTCTCCCTGCAGATGAGTTTTACACCTATGTAGGAAGTTTTATAGTTTTGAAGTATAGCTGTACTGGCAATTACCTCGTTGTGTAAAGCAGTGCTTGAGATATGTGGAACAAGCCCACTTAAAACCTGAAAGATATGTGTGGAGCATTTGAAGTAATAAGTATCTGTGTTTTCCTGGATAGTCTGTGGGAACTTAATGTCTGTATTGGGTCACACCAAAGATATACTAAATTTACTAGTGGCTAAGGCTACTGGCTCCTCTAGCTTCCTGGAGGAAATGCCCAGAGCTGAATGTTTAGGAATGGCACAGGTATAGAGCGTTACTTCACATGATAATGCTCCTTCTCTTATGGCTTCTGGCAATTTACTGCTTGGGGACTTCATGAACTGAAAGTTGAATCTGCATCGTTGTGCTTAGTAACTGTTGGCAGACTTCTGTTATGTACATTTGTTCCATCTACTTATTAAACAATTCGGATTTTTGATACTTATTATGTCCTGAGATAATTGAATACAAAAATTACTTTTGAGATTGCTTCTTTTAAAACTCTGACTGGCCATTTTTCTTGATGTGCCCTAGTTTCTGAACCAGGAAGGCACTCTGGAGAGTAGAAAAGAAGCCTGATGTGCTTATGGCAGCTAGCATTGGTTGAAAGTTACACTCCAGAGTTCTGCATTTGGTTTTCATTAGTGCATTATTCCCACAGCTCTGGCATGCACCTATAAATTAGCAGACAAGGGCGTATAAGCAAATGCAAATGAAGGGAGAAGTTCATGTTGCTCAGTCCTCAATTTAAAGAGTAGCACTGAGAGCTGCTTTAAATAAACTCTCCAATCATTTGTGATCATAGATGGATTAAATGATCCATTCTTGAACTCACAAGATCATAATTAATGATTGAAACCTCTTGTAGCAATGAATTTGTTTGGGATCATCCAGAATGCAAAGCATCCTCCTAATGAGATATCAGAGAGAAAGAAATGAAGATCCGTCTCCAGGTTTCTTCACTGAAAAGTGGGTGGGAAATAAGACGATCCCTTCCCACCTTCCAAGGCTGACCCACCCCCAAAGGCAAGAGATGCCCTGTGTTCATGCTTGTGGGACCTGAAGGTTTTTGTTCTACTTGGGTTGTTCTGTGTGTTTGTTTTCAGAAAGAATATGTTATTGATGAACTAGATTTTCCTTTGTGCTATTTTGCTAGTGAGTATCACTGCATCAAGGCTCTCTTTTTGACCTCATCAACTCCAACTGAATTGAATGTGCCTTCCTTCAGAAAAATTCTACTCCTTCTTGTCCTATACACTGTTTTGTTGACTGTGTCCCTTAAGATAAGGACTATAAGTGTATAAGAAATTTCTCTCTTCAGTTACTATTTCAGAAATTCTTCTACTGTAAATGAGTTGTAATAAAACCTTTCATTTATGAGCGTCCCCTGTAACATGGCACTAGTAAATGGTTAGCTAGTAACTGAGGCAAGAGCATTCACTAATTCCACACAGGCCACTGAGTGACTGACAGATGACAGGGGCATGCAAGCAAGATGTCTCATTTCTCTCTGCGGATCTTCAAATCCATCTAGTTGTCTGTACTCCATGCATTTTATTTCCATGCAATGTTCAAAACTGGAAAAAGTCTGCCATCACTTCTAATCCCATGCACTGCCCAAGCATTTTTAGCTAACGCTTTCCACTGTACTGGCAGTGCTGAGTGTGAGGATCATCTGCTTCTACACATATACACGTTTTGTTATTTCTGAATTTGAAGGCATGAGAGAATCCATTTAAGAAAAGTCACATAACTAGAATACAGTAAGATAGCATGACTCCTCAGCATAGTATCAGTGTATTGGTACCCGTATTGGAAGAAATAAGTCAAGTTATGGAGAAATCAATACTGTCTCCAATAAAGTTTCCTGCTAAAATCAACACCAGACTTTTTTCTGTTTGTGTTAATCTCAGGCAGCCAGATAAAATAGCCTCTTTTACATATCTCCTACTCCAACCAAAGTTACTCCTACTTCACCCTGAAGTAGAGTGTAGTATACCAAATCAATATCACCAATTATACCAAAGTATAGCATGCAAGAATATAAAATAAAATACACTGTGTTTAAAGTTTAAAAGGTAAGACAGGTATGAAAAAAAATGTGAGGGTAATGCTCATGATGTTTCTGTTCATTGAAACAGTATTCAAATGGATGTTTGTCTAATCAGTTATGCAGGAAACCTGCCCCTTTGAAGGCTTTGCGTATGAATCCTGCCTGTTGTGATTCTTAGGTCCATTTATCAGATTTATTCTTCACCAGGATCTACAGCCCATTTTATAAGACAGCATCACACAGCTGGAAGACTCCCTTAAAAAGGAAATGCCAGCTGAGTAGGCTCTAAAGCATAACTTCATTTGCATAGGCTTGGAGTCTAAATGTTTGCTCTTAACACATGTTTAAGAGTGCATTCCTTATTATGACCTACCATACAGAAAGTTTGGAGTATATCAGTTAACATTTATGTTTTTCAGAGGAACAAATAACTCCCTTAAGGTATACGTCTTTCTGTATTCCCAGACCAATCTATTGGGCACACTTGAAAAGAATGCAAAATTAACATGAATCTGCATATTGTATAATTGGTACAAAAACCCATATAAATCAATGCACACGACTTTTAGTCTTATTAAAACAGCATTAAAAGGAATGAAAACAGACAAATGTTTATCTGCTGAGTGATATTGAAAACTTGCACCTTTGAATGTTTTGGCTGTGAAGGCTGACAGTGATAAATCACTTTCCAACAGCTGTGGACAGCTGTTTAAGTCTGGGGTCTAGAGAGCTTAATTGGGGAAGTGTGTTATAAAATTAAAGTGCCAATGGCTCATTAAGTTATGTGGCGATTTTGTGCGGCAGGCCAACAATACTGCATTCCAGGCTTTGGGAAAGGACATGCCTAACTCTCTGTTAATTAAGGGCTTGTCGAAGAATGCAGGTTTGCCAAACTGCAGTGTTTTCATAGGAGAGCATCTGTGAAAGAAGACTCAGAGGGAGAAGCTATTTACAACTAAGAGTTTATTGTAGCTAGAGCAGATTTCTAACCCTTCATATACTGATGCCCTGGGCACGTTTACCTTGTTGATAAACTACTGGGATACCTTAGATGCAGAGAGAGGACTATCAAACCTCATGTGGTAAATAACCATTTCTCTGGAAATATTAAATTCCTCTCAAAGCAGACACATTTATAAAAAACCCAAAACAACCAAAACGTTAATGCACCCCACCAGCATAGGGAAAAAAATAGGTTTTCCAGAGTAACCAGAGGATTGAAAAATAGAGATAGGAGGGAAGTGAAGTGGAGTGGAGGAAAGGAAGTTTACAGCCACAAGGATTATTTGCAGGAATGTGTTGTCAACTTTTAAGTACTTTATTTACAGTGATTTGTTTATACAGCAGGAATTACAAATATTTGGCTATTTTAATCTCTCGTGGGCTACAGAAAAAAATCACCCATACTAGTGGTGCTATGAATTGTAGATGGGAATAGAGGGAATGCCGACTCCGAGTGCCGTAGCTTGCATAATCATTGCAAACGTTCTGGCTACCGCCTGTGTGGAGTGCAACCAGCTTCACATTCCCTCCTCTCCAAAGGGTTTAGAGGGCCACCAAACCTGGCTCAGAAGACCTTCCCTGTGGCAGCAGAGGGCTAAGGCCACGACTCCACATAGCAATTTGGCTTAGAGACAGGTTGTGGCATGTCAGAATTGCCCTGCATGAGGTCCCAAAAATAACTACAAGTATAAAAATGCTGAAGGAAGGACCAAAACATGAACAATATCATCCAAGGGATGATCCCACTGAATTATTAAGCAGTCTTTCAAGTGTCAATGTGGAAATTTGAGACACATTCTCACCATTTCTTTCATGTCTTCACCCAAATGTTTTCATTCACATTTTAATTAAAGATTTACGTCAAATGGTAGAACATAAAACTCATTCATACCTCTGTCTTGTTCTTAAACTGCTTACTTGCACTGCTTGGGATTTTTGCTGTTCCCCATTTCTATCAAAACATTTGATAACATTTAGCTGGGTGCTTTATTAAGGTGGGAAGTTCAGCAGCTATTTCTCTGTTTGCCTCAATCCAAACATCTTTTGCTAATAAGGCCAACTGTCAAAGACATCTTGCCTAGAGTTATTAGAGACTTTATATTAAAGATATTTGCACTTACCTAATCATAAGTCTGAATACTCCACTGATTTCAGTGCAGTTATTCAGGATTTATATCAACAGAACAGTTTGTCCTGAGTATGCTGATAATGCAGGAACAAACAGGATACCTGAAGGTGTTTAAATGAAGGTGTTTTAATGAAGGTTTGGAGCATGGCTGTCATTCTGTAAAATTGTAACATGATGGAAAAAGGATGGATTATTTCTGCATATGCAAAGAGAATATTCTCTGCAAATTGGTTATTGACTGCCTTGCTAGTAGGCTGTATGTCAATTTTATTGTTAAGTGCAAGACTGATTCTACTAATGAATTTGAAGCATGATGCTCCTGGTTAGAAAATCAGCAGTTGCTTCTCCTGAAAAAAGAAACTTTGCAGTACCTAGAGACTGTTTTTAATTTATTATAGTCTTTCCTGTATAACTGCCTCTGAGGAGTCTGTATCTTCATGAGACTAAAGACCAGCTGATGTTTTTGTTCACACGTTGCTGTTCTGTAAGCTATTTATTGCTTCTAGTGAAGTGTTTGAATGGATAAACTGTAAATATTTTCACAGAAGGTAAAATAGTCCTTATGTGGCATCTAATTAAAGCAATTCTGTGTTCTACCCAGACTTTAGAAAGATATTACACAAAATGAACCTTAGTACTGAAATAGGTATATTATATACATATAATATTATTTTCTTGCTGAGGGGAACATGGTTTACTCCAGTTTTTCAGTTCTAACATTTCTATATTGTGACAATCAGCCTTGTGGTTGCTAAGACCTGGTTGAACTCCCTCCCTTGGGAATTCACTGATGCATCTCTAATCAACTGGCGACAGTGCTGTTGAACAATGCAAGCTAGAAATATCTCTACCTCTAGCGAACATCTGGCAGAATGATGATTTCCCATGCATTAGTTGCAATGCTTGGTGCTGCAGTATGCGGTCATTCTCCCTCCCAGTCTTTCTGTCCGGTATTCTCAAGACAGAGGATGCAACTGATGTCATATCTTCACTGCTGTTTAAACTTTGGGCTGGTACCAAGGCCTGACTTGCCAGTGTCCATTTCTATCTGTATTTGAAACTCTCTCAGGGGACACCCCTGGTCCCTCAAGGAATAATTTGAGCCCTGTCATTTCTCACAATAGCTACTGTCACCTCCCATGGAATCAAGACTTGGGGAGTCAAGATTTCAGTGTTAAAGGTGTGTCAGATCAAGGCTTTTGCATCCTTTATTTGCTAATTAACAGCCTTCCAGCAAAGAAAAAAATACAGCCCAGCTCTGTTTCAGTGCAAATAACGTCAGTCAGCTCAAATCTCTTTCAGCAATGAATTAATCTAATCTTTTTTACTCTGGTCTGACATAGATGAAGACCTGTCACAGGGACATGTAATTCATCTCAGGTGAAGGATTATAATGAACTGATGAGAGGCAGTAACCTCTTAAAATGCTACCGCTATTTTGCAAGTGAGCGTCTGACTACAGGCTGAGTTTCCGCATGTCTCGCTCCATTATTTTCTACACACGCAGTCTTTAAGGAGGGAACACACATCCTCTCTGTGGGTTAGGCAGGTTTGCACAGGCATGTGACTTTTGTTTGCAGATGGTCCTGACCTCAGCCAAAGTGTATAACAGGTACAAAAAGCAGAGTTGACGTTTAGCCAAGCATATTCTGTAGGCATGTCCTTACACATAAATTTTGGCTGAACACTGCAAAATAGGGATGCAGCAGTCTGTTAAAGCTCAGGTCAACAGGAGCAACAAAGCACTGGACATGCCTTAGTGTAAAAAGATTATGAACTGTTCTCAGTTATATTTGGGTTTACTAAAGAATGCGTGTTGCATTCCACATAAGTCATGGTTTCAGTATTCTGTATTTTCCATCTCACTGTAAGTTATTAAGAGGACTGCGATGTTCATTTTCAGAAATACTAAAAAGAAATATACTTTTCAGCTATTGTAATACATTGTAAAAAAGACCTCAGAATTCTCCCTGATTACAACAAAGGAATTTGCAGGTGCTTCGGCAGCTTGAGTATACCCAAGAATATAATAAACTGGACAATCAACTAAATATATCTAGTGTTCTGGGTTAAAAATATATTTTAAGAAAAATAACATGAAGATAAAAATGCAAGTTAAAAATAGCACCAACAAAAAGCATATTAAAAGAAAAAAGGTGCAATAATAAAAGGAACAAATACATTTTCCAGCTTTGCCAAGTGGATGATAAATTGGAAAGGAAAGTAGGGAAAGCAAAAGAGTTACTTAAAGGTCAAGTTCAACTTTGGGGCTGTAACCATATTCACCTTTGGTTATGTTTGCTCTTGAACTGGGGAACTTCAAAAGAGCAGACTGGTGACTGACATTATGCAGACAGAGCGGCATTAAGGCTTCTTAAGCTGATTTTGATGATATTCAGCTACTTGACAACATTCTGCTATCAAAATACTTGACAATCAGAACAAAAACAAAGAGGTTTTTTTTTGCAGCATGGCTTCCTGGGCAACTGTCGATGTTTTTAGTCTACCAGAATCCCCTGAGCAGTAATCCTTTTCACTTTTACTTGACTCATTTCAATCCAGACTTGGAAGTTTACACAAAGAAATTTTCGTGGTTTTTCTGAGGGAATAATACTACTATGTATCCCTACACAGAAAGGGAAACTCAATAGAGACAGGTTGAATGTGTTGTTTGTTTGTTTGCTTGAGCTAGAGCCTCATCCAGGTAAAGCCCTTACCATACTCACCTCTCTATGCAGTGGGACACGTGTGCCATGTATGACACCCCTGCTAAAATGCTCTGCTGTGTTGACAGCAATGGAGCAGGGTCTTTGCTGTGTTGATCCACTGTTCTGACCACAAAATCGTATTTTTTCCTAGTAGTTTTTGTAATTTCCTACTAGAAATGTTCCTTTTCTAATGCAAGGAGTAAACTGCGCTCAAGGAATCAAAACAGGCTAAATCATGCACATATTTAAGAGAAAAAAATGAACTGACAAAGAAGTATATGTGTTGAAAGAGTAGTTTCATAAATACCTTAAACTAACAGATTTATAAAAGACATTGACTTTCAAATGTTGTCAGTTGTAGCAACCTATTTTTTACATGTAAGCTACAGTATTTATGTAAGCTCAGAAATTTGCTATTAAACCAGTATTTGAGCACTACAGAGCTTTGAAGGACTCTTCTGTAAACTACAAGTAAATCTCTTTTTCATGGTTTTACTACTGCATCTCCAGCACAATGTCAATCATTCTTCTCTCAGCGGTCACTAACCAGGTTATTTGTGTGTTTCCACACTGCTGCATCACAAAACATCATGCCCACTTGCCTCAAAAAGATAATATCTAACACATATGGAGACTGCCTTTGATCTCCACGGTCTATCTAGAGGTCAAAGACCTGCCTTCTCCTCTCCCTCACTTCAAATAGCCCCTTTCATTTACTGTGAAACTAAACATTGGAAAGACAAAGGCAGGAAAATAAAGGCCTTGATTTAGTAGCGCTTATGTGCTTGGCTATTTCAAGGTAGATTTTACTCTCTTAGGTCACGTTATTAATTGCCCTGCATTTCTGCATCATGGCATACTGTATTTGTTTTCATGCATGCAGCCTTCAAAATTCAAGCTGCGTTTTAAATCAATATGTGCCTTGTTCAGGACTAAATAGCCATTAAGAGTCTACTAATCAATTTGCAATACTCAGCACTGAATCCAGCTCTGTGTGAATTGCACTGGAAAGTTTGGTAATTTGACTCAGTTTTTGGAAAATAGATTTGTATTTATTAGTGTAAAGTTGTTATGTAGAAGTACATTGAGTCGTCTTGTAAATAGTGGTGAAGATGAATCTGGCTGGCAGGGTGAAAGAAAAATGTGGCTCCATTAAAAATCACACGGGTTTTAGGGAATAAAAGACTGTTCCACCCTATCTCAAACTACAGGTGAACAATTATGTGGCAAATGATTTAATGGCATTTGCCAAAAAGAAAAAAAAAATTCACATGCAAAAGCCAGGCATGTTTCAGTTACAACCACTTTTGTTTTTATTAAGGGCTGATTCAGAAAATCATGTAGATACCTAAAGAAGGATTTGAGCAACATGTAGTCACATGAGATCAAAACACTAGTCTTGAAAATCACTGCCCTGCTGTGGCTCTATCATAAAGACCCCTCACTATTGACCCTACAGCTCTGCAGGCACCTCAGGTTCTCCATGTTCTCACTTGGATGCTCAAAAACCTCCTCAGTTATCACCACTCCAATTACTTACTGACACTTAGTAGATATTATAAACAAGAGGCTTATCTGCTTAACTCCCTTCAAGAAGTCAAGCCAGTAAGAATTTTCTAAGCATATTTAACAAATGAAAGTTTTGCATGAAGTATTGTAGCGATTACTGTTTTTTTTAACAGAGGTTAGCTGAGAAGGAAGCAATTGTCCTCCTTTTTATTTTTGCTTAAATGCTTAAAGGCCAGAGCAGTCATCCAACTTCTGTTATCTTTAATGATGGAAGAATCCAAACTTTTACAGAAGAAACCCTAAACATGAGGTCTCTGCATGTACTGTAGGAAATTGGGCATAAATGTTCGTCCTCTTCCATTAAAACTGTCTAGAGGCAAAGAAATCTGTCTTCTTAGAGGCAGAGAGATCTGTATGACCTCACAGTTTAGTGGTTAGAACACTCAGCGTGTGAGTAGGAGAGAAGCCCTGGTTCTTGGTCCACCTTTTCCTACAACTACTTAGGGATTATTTCTGCATTTTATGTTAAATCATGGAAAAAACCAGACCTTACGAAAGGCCTGGCGTCCAGATGATTTCCACTCCTCTTAGGTAATTACACATTCTTTCTCTTACACGTTTGTTCTGGCCCTATCAGAAAAGTATTTCCTATGCAGTGGACATAAGAAACAGGAGAGGTGAGCCCAAGAATAGCCTCCAGGTCCAGGAAACTCTTCAGGGAGGTGAGAGAGAGAGAGCTGAAGAGAGTGAATCTGGGCATCGGGACCACTTGCACCATGCACAATGGCTTCAGCAGCTAGAATATTATTTGTGAACTGTGTCCCCCTCTCTTTTTCCATCTGCTCATTTTTCAAAATAAATATTATATTCTGTTTGACTTTAAAAATAAGTGAGGTGTCACCTTTGGGAAAAGATTTTGTATCAGAATCCCAAGTAGACAGACAATTATGTTGGAAGAGGGTGAGATTACCATGCTCCTCAATGCTTTCTCTAATTTGGTGCCTGCTGAGAAGGATGATTATCTTCATTCCTGTCCTCAGTGTCTGCGTCTCCTTGAAAATCAAGCACCTAGCACAGAGAGATGGAACACATCTGGGAGTAGGTACCCTGGAGTAGCACAATGCATTCAACATTGCATTGCCTATGTGATATTCTGCATCTGTTTCTAAGAGACTGAAAGAAAGATGCACGTATGTAATGCTGTCTGGAGAGATCTGTTTGTGTGTACTCTATGCAAGAAACTGCATTACACCAAAGAAATGAGTCTCCCCAGTCAGCAACATGTAAAGATACAGTTCTAGGATAGGAAAAAAAAAAGTTACTTTGTGTGCACACCATTCTTTACTTGAAATTTCCAGTACAGAACATTCACTTCTTAAGTCTCCTGCTTTAGATACAGATGGATACAGCTTTAATCCTCTTGGCCAACCAACAAACCAGAACTATTTCTGCTTGTGTCTTACTAACCTGTTGGGAAACTTTGCTGGATGCAAGCTTAAAGCTAGACGGAACTGGAAATATCTCCTGCTTGCTTCTGTGGTTATTCTAAATTTCAGACGCATTTGTTTTTTATGATAGAGCTAATTGTTCTTTCTTCAATTTACACCAGGCATCTCTTTTTAACTATTAGTCAATATATTTCTGAGCCCATCACTTCTGGATTAAGTCAGGCAAGAGGTGTCAGCAGCTGATCCTAATGATATACTGCCAAACTTTGCTGATGAAAGCAAAATCTTAAGTAACATTAATACTTTAAGTGGTATAGATTGTTCTCTGTGATATTTAAGCACATTAAGGGAATGGCTGAAGAAACAGTTGATGAGTTTCAATGTGAGCAAATGTTAAATGATGTATTCAAGAGCTAAAAATAGGAGTACTGTCTGTACATTGCTGAGTAAAGAGTGGAATGCAGAGATAAAGGAGGGAACCGAGTGGGCTGGAAGAGCACATACATGAGGATGGAGTATGTTGCTTTACTGCAGTAAAAAAGCTCAATATGATAAAAAGAGAAGCTCTGCTCGGAGAATCTTCCTCTGAAGTTTTTGCATCCAGATACGATATAACGAAGTGTGAGAAAACATCTACAGAAGGACTGGAAAATGAGTAGAGGTTAGTGAGCCAATGACTGATTTTTTAGAGTTTAAGCCTAATATGCAGATTATATCCAAAGAAAAAATAACAAAAATAATTAAAGTCATGGGAACTGGAGAGACCTTAATATGAGGAAAGATTAAATATGCTATGACTATTTTGTTTGGAAACTAAAAGGAAGTAGGGCATCAGAATTAAAAATAACAATAGCTAGAAAGCAATGTAGTCCTTCCAAAATTTAAAGAATGAAAAATAATTAAAGGCCAGCAGAAAAAGAAGAGTGAACTTAATAAACTTAAATAACAAAAGCAACACCCAATAATAATAACCATATATAATAACCATAATGTTATTTTTTAAAGTTGCTTAGTAAAATCAGAAAGAAAAATAGACATACACGAAGAACACAGAAATTTTCTGCTTCTGGAACCACAAGGACAAAACTAGAAGGGACAAGAAAAGACAGTCTTTCTTCTCCATGTAGGAAAAGTGGCATTTAAAGGCAGATTTCAGCACGAGATGACATTTTTGAAGATAACAGAGCTGTAGGAAGTAAGGCCAACATTCATACACTAGCAATTAATTTTCTCATGGCCTAGGAAATGCATTCTTTCATTCTATGGGTCATTCAACATAGATTAAAGCTATTTTCTACTTTTATTTAGTTAATCTGGGTGCTATTTTGCCACCAAATGTCTGTAACCATTTCTAAAAGAGAGTGACAGAAGCCAGAAGAAATCAAAATGCTATCTGTAAGCCTTTCACATTTTTCTGATGTCTTCTGAAAGGAAAAAGATTGATAGTAAACATGAAAATAATATTCCAAAACTAATGAAAAAGGCAAAAGAAGTTTATACCCCATGCTAGAAGTACAAACCTAAACCCTAAAATTATATCAAGTATATTCAATATGAAATACGCAAAGTGCTGCAGGACCAGCTGTGTGTAGTTCGAGGTGGTCTGTAGGGAGTTATTTCCAGTAGCTTTAGTTCATGTGGGAAGGTCTCCTCCTCTGGGAATTCTGCCTACACCTTCCTCTGCCCACTGGTGGAAGCAGAAATTTACCTGTCTTGGTGCCTTCACCAAATTATCAGTATCCCATACCTTATCGTCTGCACATTTTCACATTTGTGGCCTTGCACCTACCTATTTGTGTGCCAGTGCAGCAGAAGCCCTGCCTCTTAGAGATGACAGCTCAAGAAGTCACTCTTGTTTTGCCTGCTAGGTGCCACATTATGAAAACATTTTTTACAGTTCCATCTCCGGAAAGACAGTTAATTGAACTTATTAATGAACTTTGCAGAAGAACCACAATCAGCAACACACCATCCACATGTGACCAAATGATACCAAAATTCTCTCATTGTTTTGTGGCTGAGACAGAAAGTAGCAGAATTATTGGGAGAAGGGGTTAAATTTGCAAGGTGAAAAGGGCACACTGTCCCATAACAAGGCAGTTAATAGCATTGGTGCCCTGCTCATAAGAAAGGGAATATCAAAAGTCAAAAGAAAGGAGTATGTCTCTTCTTTTTGGTTGCTGTTTTTTCATCCTTCTCTATTTTTGTTTTTTAGTGCTGAAAAAGAAAAGTCCTAGTAATTTTAGGCTGATTTCCCATTGGAGTCAGTCTTATGCAGTCACTGTGTCTGTGTGTGAATGTGTGTTTAAATCTTTATTTCTGTTTCCCTCTCCTTTGCAGAGTAGCTTTTGCACCTGCTGCCTGATTGCAGTCAAGACTGTCAAAGGAACAGTAGTCTTAGGTAATTAAGTTCCTGCAAATATTATATGCAGGTAGAGGAGGAAGGCCTGGTAAGTGACCCAAGTGAGGGACAGTTTGCAGCATAGCTTATCAGTCACAGGCACATACACGTAGGACAGAGATCTCATAAACATGTCTATCAGATTTCTAAGTAAGTCAATCAAAATCTAGAAGAAAATAAGCCTCATGAGCTCTGGCTCAAGAGAACCACTTGTTCTAACAGCAGGCTGTGGGTGCCCTAGTTTAGACTCGATTTCCCTATTAGGACTAAATGAAGAAGCAGAAGTTTCTCTCTTCAAGCCAGATATGCATATTGGTAATGCTGTCCTGCTGCTCTTCACACCTACTGCTTTGTGTAGTCTAAAACTGAGCGCGTAAATAAATCGATAGTACACAAAGTTTGCTGTCAGCTCAACCAAAGGACCCTGCTGATGTGCAATATAAGTACGCACTCCAGATTGTATCAATTTAAATGTCAGTTCTTTTGACAATAAATTTCAAAGGTGGTCCAAGTACAAAACATAGTAAAAGTGATTTATTAAAAATCCAGCCACTATATAAGTCACGCACAGTCCAGGAGGCT
>VYZM01015871.1:12046-27150 GCA_013398915.1 Dromas ardeola
GTACCACTGAAGTGCTCTGTTCCTCTGATCTTAAACATTTGCTGAAACTGTCATGGGGGACCGTCCATTAAACACAAATAATACATACAGACAATACATTGCTTCTCATCACTTGCAACATAAAACATACTACAATCCAAAAATGCATCCCAGAGAAATAACAGGACATACTATTTCCACTTTGGGTCAAAAGTATCATGGTAAACAAAAATCATACTTGTAAGACAAAAAGAAAATTATCATTTCCAAGTTAGCCAGTTCAAACAAGTACCAACCGAAGTTCAGTTTACCTGTATTTGCAGCTCTCAGTGAGAACAGCAATAAAAAAAAAAATACATCCATGTCATTCCCATACAAAGCTGAAAAGAGCACATTCAGTAGAAAACGGATATATTATCTGACTATTAAGCCAAAGAAACTCAATAATGTAAGTCACTCAGAAAAGCAAGCCTGTAACGTTGCTAGTGTTGTAATGAAATAAAAACAAGCTTTAGTAGGGAAATTTATCACTTTGAAATAAGGGAATCCACAAAGAAAAACTGACTATGATCACCTATTATGCATAGAAAACTCCAGTGCAATTCTGATTAATGGTAAGTTAATCAGCTCCACACTGGAAAAGTAGGGAGGGGATGCAGAGGTCAAGAAACCCACAGCTCTTCTGGACTTGGTCTTCATTCAGAGGAATCTCCCAAACAGAACCAAGTATCAGCAAAAGGCATTATTCGCTTCAGCCTCACTGTAACCACTCTAACCCTGTGCCTGTCTGAAGTATCAGCTGTGTCCTCCATCTGACTCTGCCCTGACAGATTTCACGTATCTCAACGTTGCTCCACTTCAGGGTGGGGCCAAGAAAAAAACCCACAAAAAAACCAAAAGGCCAACCACAAATGAAGAGGATATCACCCCAGAATTGCAGGCAATCAGGACAGAAGACCAACAACTGCTATTAGAGATGGCACATAACCCTTTTTATTTTTATTCTCTCCAGCTATACTGACTATCTTGGATAGCTTCCCTTGAAATTAAAGGACAAAAATACCATTTTATAATAAATTCCTAGACTTCTCCAGTCCCCATAATGACAGAAACTCTGAAAATGTTAGACAGCTCAAGGGGAAAAAATGCTTTTAAAGCTTTCATAAGTAATACTCTAGCCACTACAGTCTAAAGTTAGAAGCAAGGCAAAGTTCTTACACAATGAGAATTACTTTTATTGATACACATTTAAGATGTGATACTTATGGGAATACAAGCCCTTATTTGGGTTTTTTCCTCAACTGGAATAATAAAATACACTATCTATTTTACAACTCTCTACTGCTCCATTAACCATGCCATAGAAGTTAGTCATACCTTATCTGACAAATACAGCTGGGTATCTTTAATAGGCTTTCAGGAGACATTTTCAATTTATTTTTTTTTTCCTATCAAGCATCAGCTCAATTATTTCTGTACAAACTAACAAACAGCTGTCTATAGACCTTTTCCAGAAGACACTCGAGAGCACTTTACAGCAACTATAACAAAATTGTAGAGGGCATCATGGTCTACTAACCAGAATTCATTCAAATACTGAAAAACTGTTTTAAGAGAGCAGCTAACTAATATTTAGAAACTTCTCTTTTCATCAGCTTCTCTGGTCAATGCATTCCAGTGTTGGAACTACCCTCGTGGTATAAAATATTTCTCTTACATCTTATGGGAACATCTCATGTACCAAATTGCATCTGTTGCCCTTTGTCTTCCCACTGTGGCCCCATTTTCCCCATCACCCTCCCATTAGGTTGTTGTAGACATCAGCAAGATCTTCCCTTTGCCTTCTCTTCTAAAGGCTCAAGAAATCCAGTCAGCCTCTCCTTGTAAGTCACGTAGTTCAGCCCCTTACCATCTTGGTGACCATCTGCTGGACTCACTCCAGTACATCAATGTCCTTCTTGTACTGGGACTCCCTTTAGGGAGTACTCCAGATGTGCCTCAAATGCCAGAGAGAGGGGAACAATCACTTTCCTTGACTGGACGTGCTTGCACACACAGCCCAATATGCAGCTAAGGATATTCATAAAATTTGGAAGAAACTCTCCAAAGATATCATGAAAGATTATTTTTTTCTTCTCTCCCTTAACACAACTTAAAATAATTTGTCTCATGTTGTGTGTCATTAATACACAAAACTGGATTATCAGGAGACAGATCTAGTTTAGAAAAAAAAAAAATAATCTCTTGAATTAAGCCCTTGAAGGCCAGATTCATACAGTTTAATTAGGAAATTGAGCTCCTGGTTACCATAGTAATGCAGAAAACAACTAAAGTTCAAATGCAACAACTTGAAATTAATTCCTCTTTGGTGTTTAACAATTATAGTACTAGCTGACCAAAGAGGTTACAAAGAACATTCATTTTCTTAGAGTAACACTAAGTCTAAAGGCTACTGTAATTATCATGCACAAAACCAGAAACACGCACTCTTAGCTTCAAGATAATCCAATTATGTACTTTTAAAAAAACATAACTCTCATATACCAAGCCCACACACTTTAAGCACAAAAGGGACGCTGCAATTGCAAGTTTCTGAAATCAAGAATTTGAAAAGCAACAGTTTCAGAGAGAGAAATGCCTTCCTTGTATTTGATAGGCATGAATACAGAAAACTTTTTCTGGCACAAAATTATTGAGAATTAGCAGCAACATACATAGCAGGACTAAGTAGAATGGATTAACACGTTTCAGACAATTTTAACTATCTCATTGTAGAATCTTATAAATTTAGGACTTGAAGATACCTCAGGAAGACACCTCTCCATCTTCCTAACATAAGGATGGATGGACCAAAGATTCTTAAAATATCCTTGTAGTTAAAAGCCTTTAACATTTTCCACATCATCCTATCTTTTGCTTTTATAATTGGAAGAATTTTCTTCACAGTAAGAGATCTAGGTGAGCTGAATAAATTATGTCAAAATACTTCTCGTTACTCCTCATGGATACAGAATAGAATTCTTTCACTTATTTCAATTTACTTCTCTCCTTCCCCAGTCTTTACTAAACACATAATTCTTTCAACTCCCCCTTCTCTAAGTCTCATTTTCTAAGCCTTTAATTTTTGCTGGTCTCCAGCTGGCTCCTTAGATTTGTATTTTTTTAGATATATATTCATTCATATAAATATATATATATTAAAAAAATATATAAATAAAAGAAGAATGTGTCATCATTACACTTATGTGAATATATCCCAGNTGGTTTTTGATTGTAGCAGCACAATACTTTTGACATACTTTCTGTCTGCACTCAAAACCCGGAGTGTCTCTTCCACACAAGCACTGGTCAGCCTGCTACTCATCCATATTTGTAAACTAGACTCCCTTTTCCCCTCTCTTACCCTTATTAAATACTTCATAGCTTTCTATACTAAACTGCATGTTTTTGATTTTAAACTCTGTCCACTTGTCACATACGCATTTTGGAAGAACACTTATATCCCAATCATCCAAGCTGCTTTCAGAAAGCACGTAGCACCAAGCTTGACACAACCAAATGCCCTCTCTCAGTCAGACACCCAGTTCAAACAACAGTGATTTTACTACAATCAAACTACAACTGTGATCCCTTGAGAATTGGTCTTTGCAGTTAACTGGGGGGGGGAAGAATCCACTGATTTATACCACATTTTTCTTGTGTGCTTACTCTAACGTCACACTAATGCAAGTCAATAATATTTGTACAGTCAGAATACAGCTACTGCTCCTCTTTCACAATAGTTATCACACAGTATGAGGAGGATATGTTAGTTCAATGCTATTCTGAAATACATTTTGGCTACTTTTTATCAGGTTAATCATCTTATATCCTATAGGTATCAGAGACTATTAATTCCGGTGATTTCCAGAAGCCACTCTTTCACATTATAGTAGAGGATTAAAAATAGTATTTATATCTGGAAACTCAAAATAAACAAAGAACTCAGATTCAGTTGCTTAAACACTTGAAACAAAAAAAACCCAAGCCTAACACACTCAATTGTATCCTAATGACTGTCATAATACCCAATGCCTAAAAGGTATTCAATATGTCCTTTTTGTTTGGCATGACTTACTGCCTCATTTTTAATTTATGTATCCGTGCCAACTGTTCTTTACTTTCCTTTTCTATTCACAGGCTCATCCCTTTCTTTATCTTTGTAGTGATTTAGAAAAACCTTTCTTAAGGCTTTTCAAATTTGCTAGTTTAAAACAATGCACCACGAATAGATTTTACTCTTACATGCTTGTCCCTTTCTTTCATATTGAGCTTTAGCAGTAAATACTTATTTTCACTTTTCTGTTTTGTACAAAGCCTTTTTCGATCTTCAAGTCACTAAACAGCTCCTCATGTAGCCATCCTGACTTTTCCTGTATTTCCTATATTTTTTCATATTGACACAGCTTGCCACTGTAAATTAGTATTTTCTTCTAGAAACTTGAAGCCCTTCACCACTCTTAATTATCAGGAGTCCTTTTTTATCTTTCATATAGAAGCTCCCTTCCTGCTCATCTACTTTCTACTGAAAGACTGCAAAAGACAACACAGATTGCAATCATGGAGTTATATACATAAGGGGGGAATACATGAAGGATACACAGGCAATCTTAATTTGATCTTTTCCTTATTTTTGAGAGGATTTTATGCTTAAACATTCTTTTGATACAGCTTCCAAGAAAACCAAAACTAAAAAGTATCAAATTGGCAAAAACATTCACGACCTAGACAGAAACAGAACAGCAGAGTTGGAAGATCAGAAACCAAGACCGGGTAACACCATGGTCCTTCAGCTAAAGGAATAATCAGGTGCAAAAGGCAAAGAGTAGTGACATAACCAGTAGTTTACACAAGCATTTTCAAAAAGACAGAAGTCTTTGAAACCAAGATTACTTAATTCACCTACCTCTACAGAAAAGGACGATTCAAGGATGAAATCAAAGAGCGCAGCTTAATGCTGATCCAAACATCAGTTCCAAAAGAAAGTTTATTCAAGTAGTTGAGACATGACTGACATAGCAATGGCTCGTATTCCGTTGTTAATTCTGTCAATTGGATTTGTGCAACCCCTTCAGTTATCCTCCACAGATTTTCTAAAGTGTCAAGCCCATAAGACTTCTCAAAGCATATGGAGCAAAGAACACAAAATTAACTGGGTGTCAGTGCAGTAAAATTCCTGCTGGCTCCCCAGACAGCTCACAACAATTCTCATTTCAATCCTGATAGATGGCACTCACTGTCTGTCGTGGTTCAAGTTAAATATATCTCTGAAGCCAGTAACTTCTAGCACCTTTGCTAAGCAAAAATACACACTCTTCTTTCTCCAAACTAGCACACATCTTACTTGGCCAACTCTGGAACCAGGGCGGTAACATCTCAAATGCCACAGTTGAATTCTCACTCGTGTTGGTTCCTGGTGAATTATATAAAGAAGCAGAAGGCAGGCCAGAAGCATATAAAAAGATGCAATATGTGTAAAGGGGGAGAGGGTAGCAATTTAGGGCAGGAAGAGATTTGGAGGCTGGCAACATGAGTATTTCAGAATGCATCTCCCAGAATCAGAGATTGGTTACTGTGCACCATTGAGCTAGATGTTATATATCATGTAAGTGTTTAGCAACAGATACAAAATTATTTCACTGGTCTCTGTGTCCCTGTCAGCTACCTCAAAAGGCAATAACCTATATTCCTAAAGGATATATGACAATATCACCATCACATTCCCCAAAACCAGGGATGTTTTTTCTGATTCTACCACAAACAGGGATCATACCCATGGACAGACAGGTAGACAGACTTTAACGAAAAACCCCCACAAAGCAACAGTGCAGTCAAAGGAATTTACCTCCCCTGCCATGAAAACTTTTCTAGCTCTTGTAGGTATGCGGAAATGACCTCTCTCAACGCCTTTAAAAAGGAATATCACAATATCTGGTGTCTATTTCAAGTTCTCAGCCCATTGTCAGAACTCTTACAACAGCTTTGCCCCTCCCTTGGAAAACTGGAGCCTAGAGAGTTAAAGTTTAACAAAGCTATATGCAAACAAAAACATGCGTACAGTGAAGAAGTAAGGCACCATTAGTTATCGAGGTCACTACCAAGTATGAATTATGTACATATAGCTGCGATATGCCAATGAATACTGTTTCAGTTCATGTATAATATTTCATAATTGGAGTGCGCAAAGCACCATAATCCAATGAAGTTCGGTTGTGTGCCCATAATCCTGCTTTATGATATTCTCAGAGCTGAAAACACAAACTTTATAAAGGTAAATGATACAAAAAATAAAACTGACAAAAGATCAATGCATATATTCAATTGTCTTATCTTTGCAATTCTTGAATATTCCACTTTTTGGTGTTTCAAGAAATGCTGCATGAGATATGCAATGTCCTAAATGCGTAATATCTTAAATGGGTAAACTAAATGATGAGGTATCTTAGTCAAATACTTTACCTATAAACAACCCTTAATACAGACTTGAAAGTTTATTTTAGAAACCTTCCTTTTTTCTTTTTTCCTTTTTTTTTAAAAAACAAAGAAAGGAAGAGAGACAAAAGCTGAGCTCATTAAACCAAAATGAGATTCAGTACAAGACAGAATATATTAAGTGCAGTTAAGAGTTTGGTAGAACACAACTGGGAGAAAAGCAATTTTTCTCTACCAGTAGAGCAAAAAATGGAAAATGGGTGAACAGTTTCCTTTCATTTCTGCTGGAGGAAATGTTCCATCCCATACCTTTCTTTTACCAGTAACACAAACTGTGATAGGCAATTAAGTTGGAATGTGGCGGCCTTTTCACCTGGAGTGGTAGAGACACTACTAGCCATGCTCAGTTCGGCAGTATCATGGGGATGTGAAGAAACTGAAAAATGGAACAGTGACTTCACAGACCAGGAAGCATAGGTGTCCAAAACATCTGCACTTGAATTTTGTTAGAAACCTATTTCCATGCACTCATATTCTCTTTTCTTTGTTGCGATGATGTAAGAAAGGAGTAGCCTTCCAAGGCCAAGCCTTCCTAGACACTGTAAACTCAAATCTTAATCTGGCTTGGAGATCAAAGAGGAAGAAAAATTAACTCATAAATAGTTCAAAGTTAAAAATTAATCCCACAGGGGCTCCACTCTTTTAGTTTACTCTGGTAAAGCTGCTGCATCCTGGGGAGACCTAACAATATTTCTTCAGTAACTACTAATGATTCTCTTTCGCACCCAAAGACTGAAACGTACCCAGCAAACTCTGTTAGCACAAAAGCACTGTCAGTCCTATGATGAAGTCCTGGCAAAGAACCACATTTCACTTAAGAGCTACAGGCTGTCACCTCCTCCCCCATTCAAGTTACAAAATGTTTCACAAAAAACATCCTTTCTGTTTTGAAGTTTTTGCATGCAGGAGACAGATTTTTTTCCAAGTACGCTCTCAGTCAATGGAGGCAAACAGTAACCTTGTACCAGAACAGGAGGAGTTGTTAACAGGCTGCAACAACACTGTTGTTACAACACCACCATGTTGTTTCGTAAGCAAAGCTGTTGCTAGTCTGCCAGTACAACATAGTAGTCCAAGAGAGTAAGACCAGTAACAGCTCTATTTTCAGTATTTGGTTCTTTCATTCACACATTTCTTACTGAAAACTACCTCAAATCCAGAATATGAAGTTCTAGACACTGGGTAGATAGTCCTGCTTTTTGAACAAAACATCTCTACGGAAAAAAAAAACCCAAACACTTTTAACAGTGTAAATATTGCTGGAACTGATTTCATGTTACTCTCTAACTAGAAACCTAACTTTAAATACCAAAAGCTCTCACACAGAAGAGAAACAAGAACTTTTTTTTTTTAAGAAAAAATAACCTGCTACAGTCCATCTTGCTACTTAAGAAATCTAAAGAAAAGACAAAAGAAACAGTTCCTACAAATAAAAAAAAAAATTCCTTTGTTTCCTAATCAATCATTCAAGAAAGCCCCTGATGAGTATATCCCATTATTCAGGTGAAATCATTTGGCCCAGACTCCCAAACTCACAAGCCATCCAGATACTTAATTATCACAATCCTGTGTGAATTTTTCCTAATCAAAGTTCTTACAGTAAGATTTAATCAAGGCCCAGAGGAGGAAAGAAAGATAATTTTCTGGATGTGCCCAATTAAAGCTTCAGCAGGACACATAACAAAACAGCTTCACAAAACACTCTGTCCATAAAAAATAATACCAGGATTTGAATTTGAAGAATTGTTTTTCAGTTTTATCTATTTTTGGCTGAATATCAGGTTTTCAATCTGTACTGAGAATGCAGAAGCAGATTAGTCTCCTCCTCCTCATTTCTAATAAAACATGTTAACATCTGGCAACCCAGTTCTAATGTTATTTTCCCAGACCAATCCATACTTCAAGTCCTGAATGTCAGGCATTTTGTACATTTCTGCCTTTTTTAAAGGAACCAAAAGGCAATGCATGAATCTTTTAACAAACTACTTACAAATAAGTTTCCACCACTAATCTTTAGTTCTTCTAAGCATTTAAAAATGTCATTACGTTACAGACTGGGGGGGTGTGAGAGGAAGGATTATTGATTTCTCAGTTTGACAACAGAATACTATCTTCACATGCCCCAAAATATTCTAAAATATTTGACTGGAAGGTTAAAACAACACAGTTCTCTTCTAAAGGGAATAATATGTTTGATTTAAGCTCACTAAGAGACAAGATCAAGCTGAAACAAGAACTACAGTATAATTAAAGACAAAACAATAACTACACACACACAAAACACTCTGTACAGTCTGAAAAGCTTTTTGCCAGATAATCAAATTTTTTTTACAATGAACCTGTCATTTTAAAGCAAATTAAGTAAAATCCACTAATGAAGAATAAAGTGAAACTGACAGCTAGTCATCTGCTTTATAAATGGAGTCTTCGAATGTAACAATGCCCAGCACAAGCCTCCCACAGTACTAAAAAATCAAATACAAATAATTTTATCTTTTAAGGACAAGAGTCTGGCATTATTAGAACTGCTTCTGTTAAAGAAATGAATTTAAGATAATAGCAAGGGCTGGCACAATGAGGGCAGCCATATGTCTACCAGAGAATTTCTTATCCTAATAAAAGCCATTCCAAAGGTTGATAACCAAGAAAAACTGCTGTATTCTGACAGTTAGCCTTTCAGAAAGAAACAGGGCAAAATGTTAGAAGCTGCAAACTGTAACAAGATTTAAATACTCATCAAATCCATATCCCCAAGTATGACAGGGAGAGAATTTCTAATTTAGGAAACCTCAATCCATTCAGTTCCCTTCTCATTATTGGCCACCAATTTCTAATCAAGAAGTAGTAAATAAATCTATGTGAACAAGTAGCATCAAATTTTGTGAAGCATTTTATTCCAGTAGACTCTTAGAGACATTATTTACTATACTCCAGTAAACTATTATCAACATTCATTGCCATATACGCAGGATTATTTTTTTCTTGAGGCTGATCAAACAACATTTTTAACTAAGTTGAATAAAAATAGGTGACAAACAACTTTATATTCATAATCACCCAAGGAGAAACACTTATTTTTTTAATACTGTATATGAAAGAATGAATAGTATTCTCAATCAGATGATCAATTATCAAAAATAAGATGTCTCGCAATTCTTGCTCTACCGCTGTTAACTTCTGTCCTTTCTTTTCTAATACAGTAATATTGTTCCCAGGAAGGCAAATGATGGGGTTCCCTCCCTTCTTCCTCTGCCACCCCAGATTGATATCTGTTTTTCATTCCAATGATTAAGGTCACCTCAGAGGAAAAACAAACAAAACCAAAGAAAAAGAAAAACAGCAAAGGCTGGCACAGATTCCAGAATACCTTTTGAATGCCCTCAACTATCAAAAGCAGGCAGAAGGCAGGTTACCTGAACTTCGTCCTATCACAAAATATTGCTTACTGGCTCTTCTTATTTTAAAACATTTAACCTTTTTACTTTATTTTCATTTCATTTTAGTAAACAAAGTTACAACAGATTTAAATGTATGTGTAATGTTGTCTCTTCCTCCATTCAAAAGGCAAAAATGCAACCCACAGTTGACAGTTCTGTCACAGTCCTCCCCTACTTCAAAACCATGCAAGATGCACAAAATTTTTGGCTTCAAGTACTGAGTAAAAGACCTTTGTTGTCCTCTCCCCCTCTGCCCCAGTGGGAACTTTAGCCTGCAAACTGCTTGAAAGCTCATCTCTCAGTTGTAAACCAAGGCTATGTAAGAGACACGATCATTACACCAAACACATTTGTATTTGTTGAACACAGCCATAACTATGGGTAAGTTCAAAAGAAGTCGTGCCTTCTCTCTTTCGTATTAACATGGGTAATTTAATCACATAATCTCTGGGAGTATTTACCAATACAGCCTATACCTGTATGATATATAGTGAAGATCCTTCAGCCTGAATGTCTTAGCTCAGTAGAATTTGAACAAACAATTAAAGAAAGTACTTGATCACCGAGTTTCACAATTGTTTGAACTAAGCTGCTTTACCTTATTAATTACAAACTCAGAGAGCTTTCCAAGGGAGCAGCTTAACAAGACAACATTCCCTGGCTTTTGCAAATCTATTGTTTTCTCTTTTCCTCTTCTAAGAGCTTGAATAGCTAGGCCTAAAAGCAAGTACAAGACATTATCAAACCCTGAACAAAAATATTTACAATCAACTGGAATAACTATTCTTTACAATAAATACCTGCCTGCTCTTATTTTCCTGATTTAAATCGTACATGTATTCATGGAATATCAATGTTCAATGTGACCACTTGAAAGCATTCATGGTTTTCTACATTTCAGCTATATAGTTGGTCTATTTAGGTCTGTTGATTAATGCTCAGAGACACTGGTTTCGGTAAACTTGTCCACGACTGCTTTCTTTTTCAGAAGTGAATTCTTCTGTTCTAGCTCAAAAACTGTGCAGTTGCTGCACGGGAAAGTGTTTCCGAAAACTCTGTTTACACAAGCAGATAGAAAAATAAGCAAATGAGACTCCTTAGGGCCTAAAGCCATAACTTTGGTTTTATTTATCTTCATTGACTTGAAAACTATAAATTTTAAAATTCACTTGATATTCAACTCACTTGAAGAGTTTATTAATAAAGACCCAAGATCAAATTAACTCATCTTGGTAAAATAACTATAAATTTTGCACATATCTTATTTTACTGTAGCATGGCTATATGCCAAAACTAATATACCACATATCAGTACAGACTGATAACTGAAGGTTACATAAAGGACTAACCATCTTAGTGGACGGGAGAAATGCTTTTTACTCTCCACTCATTCTGGTCTCGATCATGGTACTTGCATTTTTCAGTTTTAAAAATGATTGAAATCTTTATCTTCAACAGTATTACATCAATGGCACCACTAAACAGTTCAAGTTGTTACTAGCTACCAATAATTTCATCGTGTTTATATCCCAGAACTAGTTATATAATTAAACACTCATTTTCTTTTCATTTTTTAAATATTTTAATTGAAATAACACAAATAGCACCCCGTACTGTGACATTTAACAGTACAGAACACGTGCATCACCATTGAAGTTCCAGTCGACTGAAAGCTTTCCTCACTTAAGGTTGGGTTTGTTGGGGTTTTTTTGGAAGATATACTAAAAATAGTTACAACTTTTTCCTGGACAAAGCTGTCAAATAAGAGAAATTTATTTCCAAATTATTAAATAAAAATGCCGCCAATATTGAAGAAAGATCAAGCAGTAAGCAATTGTTCTGAGAACAGCTGGAAACAGAACTTCCACTGAGACTAGAAAAGATAAGAGGTAGAAGATTCTAGAAGAGGTAAAGAAATAGAACCAAGGAAGTTTAACCAAAAGCAGGCATATCCAGAGCATAATATTTTCTTATAATGTAATTACAATGCAGTTTTTCTTGAGATTTCAGCGGCTCGCATATATTTTCCCCATCCCCTGAAACTTGTGGGAAGCTTTTGTATTGCTACTGGCTTGTGTTTTGCGATAAAAGTTCCTGGTGATCTCAAGATAACATGAATTCTGCATTGTCATCTAGCACAAATATTTTATTAAATGCCTGTTTAGACATATATTTTTGAAAAAAATTCTGTTGCTGTAGCACGACTTTTCAAGCAGCACTTCATGTGTGCACGTGTTTTGATGGCGGCCCACCAACAGGCAGTTTTCAAGGACAAAAAAAAAAAATCCTGATAACACAAAGGCATGGTGAAGGCGAACATTCTACACTCTTTACTAAAGCTGTTTGTGTCATTAATTACATTATCTCTGTATTTAATCAGATTTAAATAGCTACATGTACAAATCTCATGTGTCTAACTTTGAAGGAAAAAACAGAGGTTTTTTTGGTGATAAAATGCAAAACTAAACCTGTTCCCACAGCTGTGTTTGTCCAAACTGTTTAAATATGTCCAGTCATAATTCAGGGTTTGAAGTAATCTGGTATTAAAAGTGAAAGGAGGGGAAATGTAAAAAGGTAGTAAAGTGTCAGCATTATGGATAAAGTCAATCTTTCGAGTTTAAGACGCAAATACTTGTTATCTCTGACTTGAGGGAAAGGCCTTAATTATCCAACACTTTGTTCAGCAATGATATATTTTCCATACATTTTCAATGGAAGTTCCTTGGTTCTATTTTTTACCTGTTCTTCTATTCTTAATACAAGTTCTATGTTTCCAGCTATTCTGAGAACTACTGTTTATTGCTTATTATTTCTTCAGTATTTACCACGTTTTTATGTTACCTGTAACTTTAAGACTTCAGCTTACTAAAGATGCTACACTGAATGTTCTAAAGCAAATCCATTCAATTCACTTGTTCTACACTACTTAAAACTTTCCAGAATATTTCTGGTATTTTTTCAGGAAAAGTTGCACAAACTTGGGCTTTTTCTGGGAAAAATCTTGAAAAAATGCCTTCCCCTCCCCCCACCCCCAAGATTTGCTTGGGGGTTTTGTTTGTTTGTTTTTTAAGAAAAAAATATCATTTGCCTAAAGGTAATGCAAAACAGGTTTAAAGTAATCTAACAGTGCCAAATTAGCCACCACTTTGGACAACACAGTGGTTAGAAAACAAAACACAGGATCTTGTCAACATTTTCTAGAAGAAAAGCATTACAGAAAACTACCATTAAAAAATGTCCACACAGAAAAACATTTGTAAAATGTTTTTCGTGTTGAAGATTTAAATGTTGATAGAAGAATTCAGAGCCCTGAAATCTTGCTCACCTGGGAAGGTGTCTACTATTGAGAAACTTACTAATTTTACAGTTCACTTACTAATTTTTCATTTATGCTTCCTATTTATTTAAAAAAAAAATCCCAACCAATTCCTTTTCCAATTTGTTAAACTATACTACTAAATCACTGATTTACTAAACTCAGGAAAAAGTCATCAGAACATTACACAACTAGCAACATAAAGACAAAAAACTCCCTAAGTTTCCTTGAATCTCTCATCAAAAGACAACAGAACGCAACATGAAAAAAAAACAAAACAGTAGTGTAATCTTACAGCGGGTATTTCTAAAATTAAAGCAATTACAACATTAGACTTACCATATCTGTATTTTCAGGAAGTGAGTACTACCTCCACACATAACTTATTTTACTTTTAGGCAACATTTGTCATTCATGTATCCTAAACAACCTAATTTAATTTGTAAACATTATCCCTTTACAGAGGGAGCAACAGGAATGAGGGTGAGGCAAGCTGTAGAAGGTCATTTACTGGGCCAGAAACAGCAACACAGCACAGGTTTACAGGGTCCCACACAGTGCTTCCTTCAAGTTTCGCAACTGTTATTTCCCTATAGTTGTCGCAGTTTTATAAGAGATACTGCTTAATAAATTACTGCCTCTCTTCTGCAGTAATGTTCAGACTTCCACAAGCATGAAAAGAACAGCATTACAAAAACGTATTTGCCAGATAAAGCTGATAAAATGAAGGCAGATCAGACTATCTGTCTAAACTACTGCTAAATGCAGAACATTCTGTACAGTACATTCAAGTTCTTGATCCCATTTCATTTCAGTAACTCAGAAAGACACACCATGGGTATTTTTATGCTTCTAAACTTCATAAGCAGAATTTTTACCCCATGAAGTTCAATGCTTTGACATTTTAACTCTTTTTAGCTATGGTAAATCCAGGCTATCAGGACAATTAAACTAATTGCATTCCGTTTGTACACTTTCTCTCGGCTGTTCCATTACTAGTGACAGAAAACATAAGTTATATAGGACCATAACGAAAAAAAAGAAAGAGAAAACAGCAGTTTGAGAACAAAAACAGAAGCACTAGATCATCCAGATCTAAAACTAAAATGGAAAACTGTAAAAATTCAGAAAAAAAGCAGAGTAGTTGCAGGTGAAGTAAGGAAAGACAGGGGCCACTGCCACAAAAACCCAGCGATCTTTTCTCCTGCCCCAGTCACAATAAACCACCACCCACTCGGAGCGACACACAGTGAAAGTGATCCATTCTTCCAGAGCAATTTCTACAGCCTCTATTTAAGAACTCCTTCGTAGAAGGTATGAATAAATAATTCAGCTGGAAATACCTGTCAAGCAGCAAGGTGTTTCATGTTTTCACCTACAGCAACCCCATCCAACCAAGTAAAAACAGACATTATCTGTCGACAGGGCTGACACCACACTACAATCTCATTTTACGGAGAGAAAAGGACCCCACGGGCAACAGGGGCACACGGCTTGGGACAAAACATGCCTGTCCCAGACCCCCTGTGCCCGAGAATTACAGTGCCGTGACCCCAGAAACGCCCGGGAAGATTAGGCCGTTGGTCACATCCTTCGACACCGTTCTCACGGTGTCACCAAGGGGGTCTCCCCGACACATAACACCCCCCCCGCTAGGCTGCGACGACCCCGTCACCTCCCACGGCGGCCAGCGAAGCCGTGGCCCCCTGAAACCTTGCCGAGGGGGAGAGGAATGCCTTCACCCTTCCCGAGGAGATGGGACATCGCTGCCAAACCTCTCCCTGAGGCAACTCGCCCCACACACACACACCCGGCGCCCGGTGCCTCCCGCCACCTCCCCC
>VYZM01015871.1:27656-52796 GCA_013398915.1 Dromas ardeola
GCGGCCGCGCATGCGCCGGGCGGGCGGCGGCCTTGGGCTACCGCCGGCCTTGGGCTACTGCCGCCCCCGCCCCGTGCTCGCCCGGCGGCGGCGGGGAGGGAGCCCCGTCGTCTCCTGCGGTGGGAGCGGGCCTCAGGGCCGGCCATCAGCGCCGCCGGGGGTTTGGGGGGGGGCCCTGACCCCCCGCCCGGCCTCCGTTAAGGTTTTTAGCTCTGCGCGTCCAGAGTCTTTAAGGGATTTAGGTAATGCCGGCTGTGCCCTTCTACGGGTTTCTGCGGGCTCTCATGGCGGGAAGGTCGGGTTAGGGATCCGCAGCAGCCCCGGCCCGACCCCGCTCTCCTCCCTGGGCTCGGGCCGCCGCTGGTTTGGTGTGGGAGAAGGCCTGACTGCTTCTTGGGGTGAGGGGCGGTTCTGGCGAGGGGAGACGTTTCTTTGTGCTTCCCGTGCTACTCTGCCACGGGTCTTGTGACTTCTCTGCAATGGTGGCGTGGTGGCGTCCCATGTCCAAATCAGCGTGGGTATATTTTAAGTGGGAGCGTTTTCGGATTCTGCATTTTGCTTTCCTGGACTGGAACATCCTCTGTCCTTTGCACTGGATGATTCTGTGGTAACTGTGTAGGTGAAAATACGCAAGCACCACCCACTAGAAGCAACCTGCATGCAATCAATAAATAAAGCAACTTGCATAAACGCTTTTCATAAAGCGGGTATTTCAGACCTAACAGATCCTCAAGATAACTTGACAAAATGTTTTTCCAAAGGCAAACCTATAAAACTCATAATCCTAGTGGGTATTTAAATCCAGGGATTTAATAGAGATAACTGATTTTATAGCTCATTATAATCTCCATCTCCCTGCTGATCTCACTGTACGTTCCAAAAACATTGGAGCCTTTGTTCCCTTTACACCCAGACTTTCTCATGATGCTAAAGAACCCCCTTGGGTCACTTCTGCTCCATCAGCAGCACCTGATTTTTCCTTCAGATATGGCCTGATACACATCCAATTAAATTACTGAACAATTGTTCTCAGTTTGTATTTACCTTTGAAATTCTCTTTTGTTTTAGACCTCAAGAAGGAGGGTGCATCTGAAAGCATGCCTGATTTCTTTAACCATATTTAGTGTGATACAAGGTACTACTGCTACCTACAAGCTTTACCTTCTGGTATGGTTTTATGCATCCTCAACTTTGAAAACGGCTTACTGGACGAAAACAAAAACCCAGCACAACATGGCATCAGCTTCCAGCTTGTATCTAGCATCAGCCGTGTTGCAGGTGTTAAAGTGAGCATACAAACTTCTGGGGTTTGCTTAAAGGGAAGAACAGAAGGCAGCAGTAGTATCCTTGCCCTGTGAGGCAGCTGCAGAAGGGAACGAGCCTCTTGGCTTTGCGGGAATTTGCTGACGACAGAATGAAGTATACGTCAATTTTTGAGTAGGAAGGGAGACTAGCCTACCAAAAGTAAGGATGGAAAAAGTATCGTGATGGAAACCAGATCCTATACTTTTTGTTCTTTAAATTCAACCTCAATTGTCAGTCACAAACTATGGGCTCCTGATGATGTGCAAGCTGACATTGCTCCTACTGACTTAACTTAAATAACACCTAAGTCAGAAGAATCTTCTTGTGTGTGTTTTCCCTGGAAGTCAGTATTTATGTACTATAGGATTTTGCAACACCATTTAGGTTGCAGAGCATTTCTTGCATTAAGTAGACATTTAGATCTGGTAGAGGTTTCTTTCTCCTGCAGTTCTTCAGAACTAACTGTGTTAGAGCTGTTAGAGCATTAAGTGGAACGTTGCTATTTCGGTTTTACTAGATGTTGTTGTTCTGCGAGATCCAAACATATGTTTATCCTAAAATACATTTCTTGATGCCATATGCCACAAAGATAGCAAGAACATCAAGTTTAAGCAATGGACATGTGTTCGGCTATAAACATGGACATATTGACTATCCGTGTTGATATAATCACAGTGAGAGAAAACTGATTTCAATCCACTATATTCAGTTTCTTAACCCTGTTCCAGAAAACCCTGTTCAAGGTCAGAAGACATGAAAAGGCATAAGCTTATGACACTTCATAGACTGGAAGCTGGTTTTGCATGGAAAGACCATCTTTGTAGTCTTAAGCTAACTGTAATCAGTACAAATATGACTCCTACTCAGTAATAAAGAAAAATTATCTCTGTAAGAAAAGCCACCTTAGCAAAAAATCATAGCTTTTAACTGTCTTTATGTTTGAGAAGTCTTTTTTCCTATCACACACAGCTTTGCAATGTTAAAAACAAGGCACCTATCACATTTTGGACTGAAATACTGTTTACTGGGATAACTTAACCTATGCTGCAAATCCCATTCCTAAGGATAGCAGGCATGAAAAGCAAGGGGCAGTTTGCCCTTCACATAAACAACAAAGCACAAATTACTACCCATCCTAACTTAACTGGATATGTGAGAAAGAAGCTTAAGAGTTACTCTGCAGCTGAAATTCGTGACTAGAATACCCCTATCCGTAAATTCACTTTGAGTAGAGTTTATTCTTACAGGACTACCAAAGGTATCTTTTATCACTGTTGTCACATCTTTGTTTTTTAAAGTGTCACACAATTGCCTAATATATATGCAGCATTTTTAGCTCCTCATCATCATGGGAATAGGGGTAGCTGGAGAATTACCCTGTGTTTTATTGTTTTTTTCCCTTTCCCCGTGTCTCAGTAACCTGACTTGCAAAGCGCTTCTTAGTAAGTGTTTTTGTACAGGGCATAATGCTACAGGGATTCAATCCCTTAAGTGCAATAAGAAAACAAACACTATTAGCAGACTCCCAGAAAGACTTTACATGAACATCAGTAGTTTCTTCCTTAAATACAGTTCCATTCTTGATTTTGTGATGGCTCATAGTATTCTTTGTTCTAAGTTACTCAGTAATCTCAGCAATGAAAGGCCCAAAATCCCAGAGTGGGTAGATTTCACAAGGAGTTGGCTATATTGTAATTTGCTGTTTGTTTCAGTGTTGACCTTTACCTATGCAAAATGTAGAGGAAAACACTTTTTCAGTTAACCCTTCCTAATCTGTTGCAGGTGTAGTGGTAGCCAACACAATAGTTGTTTGGTTTTTAAAAAAGCAAGCTTTAGACTAACGCAGCCTGATCCTGCACCAGCCAATCTAAGTTTTGCCAGAGACTTCAAGGATTGGAGTCTGTCCTGGTTTGAGGTAAAACAGAACCAGCTTTCTGTTCAGTAATTTTACTTCTTAGCTAGGCCTCTTCTAACTCTCTGAAATTAACAGCATGTTGTGCTGAAAACTGTTCTCAGAGTGATAAGACCAATGTTTACAATTAGTGCCAAGGAATGGTATGCAGCGAGGCTCTTGCTTATACTTATTGCTATAACAACCAAGGTCAGCTAATTTCGTTATTTGCCCCGTTGGAGGGTCGGAAACAGAAAAGCATAGAGGGGTCCCACCTGCAGGGAGGAGCGGACAGGACAGGTGACCAAAAATTGACCAACAGGGGTATTCCATCCCATCTGCCCCAGGCTCAGTATAAAAGCTGAGGGATCAAAGGGTCAGCTCTGTCTTCAGTGGCCGACATCCAAGGAGGACCCTGTCTGTTCATCTGCCTTTGATCCCGATCCGTGTGTTTCTGCCTCCAGCTCTGGAATCCAGTTCCCACCTGTTGCTGAGTCCAGTCTGGGACTTCCCCAGTGCCTGCTGGTGATGTGATCCTGGGAGCTTAATATGGTTTTGTATATACTGTACCTATTTTATTATTTCTTTTTTATTTTGTTATTAGTATTTCATTAAAGTAGTTTAGTTTCTTCTGAACTTGTAAATCTCTTTATCTCTCCTCCTCCTCTCTGTGTACGAGAGGTGGGGGGAAAGCATCTGTTACCGGCCATTGGCCAATTTGGCCAAAACCGCGGCAAGTCCTAGGTCCCAAATATTCAAAACTTTAGGGGTAAGAGGAATTTAATCTGTTATCTTTATTATTTCAGAAGCTATCTTGCACTGATCTGTTCAAATACATGATTGTGACTCACATACTGAAAACATACAAAGGAAATAATGAAAATTGTACCTCCTACTAAAAATGTTTCTGTAAATATTCATGAATTTGATCTAAAAATCCACTTTTCTTCAGAGTTTGCGTTACCTTACGTTTACAGAAAAAATGCAGCTAATGTTTAAACTGCATTTATTTGATAATTTTCTGATGTATCTAGCCAGTTTCACAGAGGTCAAATATGTTTGATTAGGATCCTTACAATTTTATATTCCATTCCCTCCGTTATCCATAATGTTTTCAAACATTACCAAACATTTTTTCCTCTGCTCTCCCTTTTTTTCTGTATCATTCTTCTGTATACTGAACTATTTCTGCCAGCTTCTTTACAATTTCTGCCACTATAATAACACGGGACCAAGTCCACTATCCATTTTATCTTGCTCACACAGAAGTGAACTCTACGTGATGTTAACCTCCCCTTGTTACTCCGGCAGCATAGCAACCATAACCTGCAGTGCCAGGAGACCACATCTCATGGGCATGGAGGACTACGTACCTCTCCAAGGAATTGCGCCAACTTCTCCGTCCACTCCTGCCTCCCAGATTCAGAAGGGCACTGAGTTTCAAAAGTCTGTGGGACTTTATCTTCTGATAAACACGAGCTTGATGCACCTGCAGGAAACGCTGTCTGCATCATGCAAGTAAAAGATGTAGAATCACAGAATGTGTTGGGTTGGAAGGGGCATTTGAAGGTCATCTAGTCCAACTCCCCCGACCAAGACAGATTATCAATCAAACCAAGACAATATTATATCGAGAATACAAAACAACACGCATACATAGCTAAAAATGAAAAATACCCTAAATTCGCAAGATGTCTCTGCCCTGTTGAGATTTTATTGTTGTTTTATTCCTTAGTGATAATGTAGCTTTTTCATCAATGGCTTGTTCCATTTTCATCTATCTTAGTTCTGGATAGTAACGGGCACATTGTCACTTCCATCCCGGGACTTTCAAAGGGATAAATGGAGGCTAAGGGAAAGGTTTCATCTTATTCCTGATCTCCTGCAAGTGTGGCATCTGCAGAAGAGGGTCACCCTGTTCCCAGCTGTCATATGCTTCCATTTCTTCTCTTGTATAGGATTTGACAATTTTACAGTCGCTGCGGGATCTGTGGTTTTTAGCTTATCCACAGCAACACCAAACTACTAAAATAATTTTCCATCAGATCAGGTAAAGAATCTCTCCTGTTCTGTGGACACGCAGTAGTTACAATTGCTGCAGGGGAAGGAGGAGGACATGTGGACAGGGAAAGGAGTGGGATTGCCTGTTTTAGTAATATGCCGTAATTATCAATTTGTAGTAATTGGCAAGCCATGTTTTTTTGGAAACAGTAATCCTCTAAGTCTTATAAATGCTTTAAAGATAAATAACTATAAAGATAAAAGCTATAAAAAATTAAAATAATGAGGATTGTGTAGGACATATACTCAATGAAATAGATGAATTTGAAAGTGCAAGGTTATGTAATTATTAGAAGTTCTTCCACATCAAAAGCATCCATTTCCAGAGCCCACGTGAGCAAGTTGATTGTAGTGTCTATCAAATACGTGGGTTCAGACTCTCCTCAGTGATAATAAATACCTTTAATATTGAAATATAACTATAATTTAGCTGGTTTTTTTTTTTTTTTTTAACCTGTGAACTGAAGGCATCTCAGGTAAGCCCGAGAGGTATGTGAATACCTAGTTGATTTTGTTATTAGGAATATTAGGAAGTGACTCTGACTTAATAACCAATGAAGAGAAGATACTGATAAGGAATTTTCGAAATTAAGTAGCTGTTTGGTCTTAGAATCATAGAATTGCCTAGGTTGGAAGGGATCTTTCAGATCGAGTCCAACCATCAACCTAACACTGACAAAAACCATCACTAAACCACGTCCCTCAGCACCACATCTACTCGTCTTTTAAAACACCTCTGGGGTGGTGCCTCAACCACTTCCCTGGGCAGCCTGTTCCAATGCTTGATAACCCTTTTGGTGAAGAAATTTTTCCTGATATCCAGTCTAAACCTCCCCTGGCACAACTTGAGGCCATTTCCTCTTGTCCTATCACTTGTTACTTGTGAGAAGAGACTGACCCCCACCTCGCTACACCCTCCTGTCAGGTAGTTGTAGAGAGCGATAAGGTCTCCCCTCAGCCTCTCTTTCTCCAGGTTGAACAACCCCAGTTCCCTCAGCCGCTCCTTGTAAGACTTGTGCTCTAGACCCCTCACCAGCCTCACTACCCTCCTCTGGGCCCACTCCAGCACCTCAATGTCTTTTTTGTGGCGGGGGGCTCAAAACTGGACACAGTATTCGAGGTGTGGCCTCACCACGGCTGAGTGCAGGGGGAGACTAGACTAGTCTAGTCTTGCTACTCTAGAAGCAAGATAAAATTGGTGGAGAAGAGGCTTCTCGGGTAACTTCTACAGCTGTGCAATAAGCTAGCACAGCTCCTGAGGGATGAGAAGCAAATCTGCCACATGCGCGCGTCAGAATCCATACTGCCATCACCCAACCCTGCACACAACTTAAAGGCTTTGCAGAACTTTTTTTTGCAGGTCTGTATGCCAAGATGACACTGGTCCAGCCCGTTGGTTTGCTTTTGTTTATTTAATGTACCTCGCCAAAGACAAGACTTCATATGGGATATGACTACCATCAAACAGAGCTATGTTACGAAAACACAATGGATGAGCTATGTGTATGAGGACTGACTATTTCAGCTAGATATTTTCAGGCAGTTCTCTTGTTAAGTCATAGTTTATTACAAGTCAAGTATTTTTCATTATTTAAGTGCTCTATGACAAATCTGAAAGCAGCTTAAATCTTAGTGCAATGTTGATATATCATTTACGTGTTTCAAGTAGTCTGCTACAAATAATTCTGACTCAAATGGAGAGTCACTTCTGGAAAACATTATATGTCAATTTAGCATGGTAATGCGGGAAGATTTTTCCCTGTATAAAAAGAGAAATTAAATCCTTTGTGCCAAATGCATTTAGATTCTGGATATTTTTCAGGCTTGGTGATACCAATCAAAGCTGAGAACTCTTTATGCAAGAGAGTATTAACCTGCATAACAAGCATCCCATTATTTTACTAGACAGGGTAACAAGAATTTATAGCAACCTAGGACACAAATTATGTATGGTTTTGTGCAGTGGTGATTTTGGAGATAAAGGTTTTCTATTAGGTGCAAATAGGATACCAGTAGTATTTTTTTTCACGGGAAGAAAAGCCTTAGCTATGAATCCTCACCTGAAAAGGCAGTTTTAAATTTGAATTAAAGAGTATTTGGTTTTAACTTCAAAGTAACTTCTGGTTGAGGAAAGAAATTGGCAACAAATAAATAAGGAGCAGCATTAATCCATGCCTGTATTCCCAAAACACTCATCTTGCAAAACTATCCTGAAAACCAGTAACTTTAGCACTGTACAGTAAGATTTTAAATTATATAAAAACTCTCAAGTTGTTACTTTCGCCAGTCTAAAACACAGTACATATTTCAGGGGCAATTTTAACTTAATTTTCCAATTCTACCGTCAACAAGTGAGGCTACAAAACATTACATGATTAACACCTTGAAAACTGTCTGGGTACGTAAGCTCAATGGGATAAACCGTACTCCATTTGTCAAAGAACAATCACGATCTTGCATCTCTGATTCGCCTCCCACGTAGTGTGGGAGGAAAATCCTGTGTTCTGTAAACATGAAATGGTAACATGGCAATGACACAGAGAAATAGCTTTTCCTTTTTTTTTTTATTTTTTTTTATTTATCTCCATGACCTTTCTCCCATAGGAGATTGCACCACAACCTACGTTTTAGATGTAACGTACTCAAAGCTTTATTTCATGACACACACCACTTGTTAAAACTTGAATTGATAAAAACTCACCGTTCTTTTCCCTGTGCTGTCTTAGTGATGACACTCAAACAAGCTTCATGGGTGACTGATAACCACCACAAGATCTACTACGTGCTTTTTTTTCTAGCTCTTCCAATCCTTGTGCAACACACCGAGGTCACAGCATTGGTTTCTTCCCACAAAATTGCCACCTAATAAACTACATTTAAAAAGAAAACCAACTTCAACCCAGTTTATTATTTGTCAAAAAATCCTTCAAAGTTGAGTTTTTCCATGGGAAAAACTACCTAATACCTTTTTTACTAATTGCAAAGTTTTCATCTGTCTTTAAAAACCAGCATAATGGTTTAATTTCCAAATGCACTCAATCTTTAAGTAATGAGTTCCCGCTATTTTTCTCTTATTCAGTTGTTGAAATTCAGTTTACACACAGCTTTCACCCTTAGTTTTCAGCTAGGAACACCAGCTATTTCTCATTAGTACCTACACACTAACATCGTGCTTTTGTTGACACTGCATTAGCCGTTACTCTCTTAAATTATACTGCAACATTTGAGACTGAAAAAAATAAATGAAACTGGGGACAGAAAACATGGACTGAAAAGTTAACTTTTCTGTCCCATTAATTTCCTTGCCCACTTTATCTATCACATAAACAGACAGATTTAGGCAGGTGTTGTGAAACCCCTTTCAATGGGAAGAGTGAAAACAAGAAAGGGTGAAAAAAACAAACAGCCACTGCTGAAACTTACCCTGAGAAATACAATATACAGTGATAAAACACAGCCAAAAGCAACCAGTTTTCCACACTTACTACCGTTACTTAAGAACTGTGTTTTAGACACGGTGTTCAAAGCAGCTGTCGAATACAATGGCGTGGTGAATCTTGATGGTGAGTCCTCCTTTCTTCAGCCTCAACACCAAAAAGGACTTCCATGTCTTGCGGAGCAGAGCTGTGATCGTTCTGGGTGCCATCTCACGTTGGAGACCAGCAGAGGCTCCTTCAGCAGCTTATACTCAATCAAAACCCATAACCCAGCAGGACTTTCCTCATCGCTTACCGTTAGTAAAGGATTTGCAACTTCTTGTGGCCGAACCCGTGGTTCAGTTTGAAATTCAAGCCATCAGATACAGGACTAGCTTACTAAGTAACAAGGAGTATTAGGGGACACGTGAAGTCTTCAAAATGTCCTCTTCAAGACTGTGCAATATCATCCTTTTTTAGTACTTGGTTACTTCTTTTAAGCGAAAGCGAATACTTGCAATTCGGAGGAGCACAAAAATACCTAAACACTTTAAATCTAAGAAACTCATTACAACTACGAAAAAAACACGTTCATTTTATACATGCTATTTCACCACCTGTTACCCAAATACTAATCATTTTAGCAATTTGCTCACCCCATAGCCATGAAAACTATGATTCCACATACAAATACTTGCTCTGAAAAGTCATAAATCAACAGAAACACAGGTTTACAAATTTTCAATTTTGAAATTTATTTAGAACTTGGGGGTTAAGCGTGATTAAGTTTCCAATTGTCTGATAATAGCATACCCATGTCACTATCACGGAAATTGCACTAATTCCCTCTGCCCCCCTCCCCCTTAGAAATCTGCAGGTTAGTTTTAACAGCCGGTGGTTTTGCAAATAGTGTGCTCTAGGACACTACTGCGTTTCCTGAGTGTTCAAAGCTACTGTATGATACATTAAGCTGAAGAAAAAAAACCAACAAAATTATTATTCAGAACTAAACCAGCCATTTTACCTTACTGCTGAAGTACAGAATCATAAAATGCAATGTATTTTAGCAGGAGATTGTTTTGGAATGCTTAAAAAGGGGGGGAAGGAAAAAAAAAAACAACCACCTTTTTAAAAAATGACATCCTTTTTACTTCAATTTTAAACTAAATAATTTTTAACTTCAAGCGATTAACCTCAAGACTTTTAAAAATGGCCAAAGAACTTAAGACTTGCTCAGACTGAAAAGTAGTTGGGACTAAAATATCCATGTCAGTATTCCTTGACCTTTTAGGGTATTCCTAGTGGCTGTAACAAAAGCAGCATAACAGGGTATCTCTGGTTTGTGTTTATCATTTTAGTGCTCTTCAAAATGAGTTACTAACAGCACTGACCAGAGTGCCTCAACATTGGATTTCAGACAATTGCCTTGCAATGCACTTCAGCTTTATCGTGCAAAACCAATCTAGTCATAAACATCCCCACATTAAACACAATAAATTGTGCCGAAGTACGTGATGTGAATAAATGTCGGCTAATCTATCACCACATTGACAAACGTCAGCTCATCTACCAAGCACTGTTCAAGCCCAGAGTAAAATTTCATTTGTCAGAATTGAACTCCTCCACAGGCAGACTGCATAGTCTATGTAAGTTACTACTTTTTGTCCAGAAAAACCTCTTCAAAGTTGTATTTACATTGGCAAACAGGTTTAGAGGAGAGTTTCAGCCCTCTAAATTCACCATTCGTTAATACATCAATAAAGAGGTCCCAATAAATAAGACCTGTCGGTGGGCTTTTTCCATGAGAGACCACAACCACTTCTTGATCAAAACAAAGCTGAAGCGGTGGCAGCTGATGGAAATGCTAACTACATCGTTCTTGCATCACTTTCTATGATGCATTAGATTTATTCTCATTTATAGATGATTTTGGCAGAAGGGTTCTTCAGGCTGCAGCTGAACAAAAAGCAACTTCTGGTCTCAAGTTTATTTTTTTTTTTTTTTTCCTGTATGGAAACTTATTTTGAACAAAGAACTGATAGTATAGGCAACTACCAGCAGGAACTACCAAAAGATGATGTGTTCCACTCTAGTACTACGTCAGCGGCTTGCCAATCCTTTTCCCCTAAAATATTTGTAAAAACATAGGAAATACCTATGAAAGTTATAAAACAGCTCCTTAAACATCTGCTTAATGCCCTTTCCTTCAAATATAAAAGACCTCCATGTTTCAGGGTCTTTTTCTGTGGATACAAGGGAGAGGTCGAGGAAGAGGTAAAAGATAGGATAACTGCTATCTTTTCAGTTCCTATGTTACAAAATTTAAATGACTACTCTAAAGATTAAATACAGACTTTACATAACCAATCACAACAATGGAAATAAACCATAACTGAAACCATATAAAATCCCTATCAGGTCAAGTGACAGTACATTAAGAATAATCTTATATGTTATACAGAAGATAATATACACAGATTGTAACACTTATTTTTCCCCTTAAAAGCCACTGTCAGTAGGATCAGTGTCTTACTGTACAGCCAAGTGACTTGAATATTTGTAATTACTAATGGGAAAAATTTAGGTTATAAAAGAAAAATATATCAAGAACACCTTTACGCATATCTATACTATGATTTAAATAAAAGCCTTAAGCATTCTCCTATATACTCCACTTTCAACCTAAATGGAATATCGCTGTCAGGATACAAACCTTAGGGAGGGCACTTCTAATCTAGTTAGTGTGACTATGCTAAAGGACAGCTATCTTACAAAGGAGATTAAGTTCAGATGTTTAGAAACTTTAACAATAAGAGAAAGTTAGAAACCCTAAACAGCTACTTGTCTTTAACGATAATTACCTTTTAGAGAGCGTTAGATAATTACCTTTTAGAGAGCGTTAGACTAAACTCCAGTATTTTCTATGGTCATTGTATTAAAAGAAAGTTCTACCACACCTAAAGGATAAGGCATAGCCATCTACTAATTGGCATATTTGTTTATTTGTCTCAGTTTGTGAAAAGGTCCTTATTTGTGTAAGCAGCAAAACAAACTTCAACTGAATGATTGCTATATGCAAAAGGACTGAAGGCAATTGCCTCTGCAGTGAACTTTACAGTTCTCAACAGCACACACGCAACATGCTATCTGAAAAAAGTTACTAACTGAACTACATGTATTAAATACTGAAAAAAGTTTTACATTTTTTATTATAATTTATTTTATTTAACAATCTAAGAAGTTTGCAGCCATCAGAAGTTCCAGTGCAATTTCAGGTGCAATTGGGAATTCAGGAATCTCCGTAGAGCTGTTAGTATAGCGGACCTTGTAGGTGAAATACATGCATACTTTGGATAGGACATGGGATGGGATCTCTCTAAAATTCACCTCATTTGTTTCATTTTCTGCAAACTGTCCTGTAGAAAAAAAAAACAAAAACAAAACACCAAACCCAAAGTCAGAATCTCAATTCACTGCAAAATGAAACGCTTTACCATACTAATACAACACATTCTAAACAGAATATTTTCGGGTATGAGATTCTTCAGTGTAAAGCAGGATGTGCTACATTCACAACCCTCAAGAATATTAAGATCCCCTGCATTACAAAATGTTTTTTTTGGTGGCAGCCTATTAACAATATTCTGAACTACACCAGAAATTTAGGTTTAATTCTGATGCTTGCTTGATAGGTGCTCTAAAACTGTAGTGTGCTCAACTCTAAAGGTCACGTTTAAAAACGACAACAAAAAAAGCAGTATCAATCCATATTTCTAGCTGTCTTACTAAAAAAAAAGGTCTGTAGATGTTCTGTATCTGCATTTGCACACAAATCAGCAGTCCCTTCTGTGATCCCACTAGCTTTGCATTTCTCAGTCAGTTTCAGGCAGATTTGACAAAGGGCTGAAACCTCAAAGACCCATTAACTTGATAAGCTGTGAAAACAGGCAGGCAGGAGGGACAGGGAAACCCTACTTGTACTGGAGGAAAGGTTACATACAAGTACAAGTTTATCCCTATTAGATATTGACTAATTTATCCAATGCTCAAGTCTCAAAACACAAGTACATCTGAAATTAGCTTTCTATCATGCCAATAAGCATGAAACTTGGATGATATGAAGTCATCCTATGGTTAGTCCCACAGCCTTTCTACTGTTATCTTTGTCCCCCTTTTCCTCATCTCTCTGGATTTTCAACTCATTAAGCTGAAAAGGTAATACAAAAAACACTAACATGTACACCATATTTATGGAAGACCTAGCAATGTTTCGTTCTTATTATTTCTATAGGAAAAGCAGAGCTATTTACTAAAGTCTACACAGATTTGCATAGAATTATCTGCATGCATTGAAGCCAATCCGGCTTGAATTCTAGTACAGGTAGAGTAGGAAGCAAGAGGAGAAACGTTAGCATATTGGCAATGTCACAGTACTGAAATAGAGAACACTTACACATCAGTGAAATTATGACCTACTGAACTAGACAGCAAGCGTAGTTTTCCCTGTGAACCCATTTATCTTGCTAGTTTTTATACAAAATGTTCTTGAATCGTGACTGTTTTACAGAGTCAGTTTTCTAGCCCTCTAAGGCTGCTTTGCCTTTTATTCCTTCGCATTGAGTGTGGAACACATTCAGGGTGGGTCTTGTAACTACTCTTCTGGGAGGCTGACATGCGGTGGATCAGACGAAACAGATCTGCTAAGTATTTTCAAACGCAACCATTACAATAACATTTAAGCAGAACATTAAGCTGTGAATTTTAATTGCTCAGTTTGCCCAACTATTACTAAGTAATTTAAAAATATATTAAACAGATCTCTCCAGTAATCCCCCTGGCTAGAATCTAAAAGAGAATATAAGAATGACCATATTCAGACGAGAGCTCCGCAGAGCCTACTGCCCACCACTCAAGTGGCCAGAGGTAAACATACAGGATGAGGGTACAGAAGAGGGAAAGCACATGTTGACTTCTCCCTGTTCTCTCCTCTGCCCTTTCAGTCTTCAAGAATTAGCTCAGACACTTCTTAAACTAGAGATAGTCTCATATATTCAATAACACTAAAAGTTCCACCACGAAGGTAGCAATGAAGAATTAGCCAACTTTTGTTTTGTTTTGAACTTGACAGCTACACGTTTCACGTAACACCCTCAAGCTCTCATACAATGGGAAACTAGTAGTAATGACACCGTAAGATCGATAACAGTCCAAAAGCAGACAGAGTCCAATTATATGTCTGGTAGCACAATACCCCACAGAGGTGAACTGTTCCACTGGAAACAGGAATTAGGCAAGATCTGGAAGAGTTATCATTTATTCCAGCTTTCACTCACTGCATGATATAAATTCAAACTGTCCAAAAGTGAAAACAAAGGACGTGACAGTACTAAATCTTTTGTACCTACCTGGTCCACTCAACATAGCTTTTATCGTTCCTGATGTTAATGCATGCTCTCTTTTTACAATGAACTCATGGCCATCCGAGGATATTAACTTCACATACATAGCATCTGGGCCCTCACACCCACCGTATGTTTTCTCTTCTCCATCTATAATGGAAAACAGATTAACAGTTTCAGAATGCAATGACTGACTCTCATCACTAAGAACGCAAGCTACAGTCTTTTCTACGACTATATTTGCAGACTGAAGAACCCAATACAACCAAAAATAAGACAGAAGCATTCTGGATATGTGAAAGCAACTTCTCTGAAGCGCTCAGCAATGTTTTAAAGAATTTTTGCAAAAGTAGGAATCTCTTATAAAATCTCTCCTCTCATTTCTCCATCACCAGATTCTGACACGATTTCTAAAATCTACACAGGGATGAAGTTTTCCTTTAGATATTCTCAAGTGAATGCAACATGCTACTGCTTCCCTCCATAAGGCTATTGGTATGTTTATCATACTAGTACTTACTAAAAGTTACCTAAATACTTGTCTAATATTTAAAAATACAGACGGCAAGGAAAAAGAGTGCTTTTTGAAGCACAGGTAAGAATAAAAGCAGTCAGCATTCCTGTACTGAAGAAATGACATGAAATAAGATTCATCCTCCCCTACTGCCCAGCCAGTCCCAGAACCATACCGTGTTAGCACACACCCCGCGTTGTGACCTTTGGTGGAAAACAGGGAAAGTGCAAAAGCACTAAACCCAAGGAAATTTGGAAATTCTCCCCACAGCAGTTTTGATTGTGCTTTTTCTGTTTCTTTCTCCCCTCTGTCTCACTATATACCCGCTTTGTTTCTCTAGAAGCCCTTATCCCCCTTCCCTTTTTGCGTGTTCATTTATTCTCTCCCAACAGCGCTATCTTTAAAAGTTGAAAAAACAACACTACTGTTGCCACCACTGCACTGTTCACGCTCTGCAGTCTTGCACCTCTCTTGTTTATTTAGGCAGCACGCTCTCTGGGGTAGGAACCACTGACTGCTTTGTGCCTGTATAGTGCTCAGCACTATCAGACACCATCACACTAAGGAAACTGTCTCTGTAGTTGGTCTTTATATGTTCCTGTAAACTCTTCAGTGGTAAAGACTTCAGTAATATTAAAATATTTTTGAAAAAATTAGTGTTAAAAAAACCCCACCCCATTAAACATACAATCCCTATCATATTCAAACTGGAAAGTTAACACCTTATTTCAAATACACAGAAAGTTAAAAATGAAAGTCCTGGAAGCTCTTCCAGCTTGGAAAAGTATAACAGAAGAGATCTGTATGCTTCTAGAAAAGTAACAGACTGCCAGTACTTCATGATGGTATGCAGAGGTACAGAATATAAAACAGCTACAGACTACAAACTTGTCATTTGATTGCTAGTGTTGTTTCTCCTTCTGACAAAGAATAGAAATTATATTGATTAGAATAAGTACCTTGCATGGTATCTGATGTTATAGCAAATATAACATTCCCCCAATCAATTAAGTCGCTTTGTGAATTTCAAGTTAAAATTGAATTACCATGTAATTATTACCAATTTTAATGAAGTACTGCTAGTGCCAAACATGCTAAAATACATTCGGAAAAAGTATTGATAAAACCAAAATTTGTCCAATCATGTTTCATTAACCAGTCCTTTGTAGAGGTAGATACAACAGTTTCAGATATTTAGTCAGATCACACACACAATGTAATTTATCAGAAATCAATCCTTATTATGATCTCTTAGCCAGAATTCAACAGGCTGACCTTAGTTAACAAACAAACCAAAAAATATTTAAAACAGTACACAGTGAAATTTTCTTGTCCACTATCTAAAAGTTTAGTGCTATAAAAGCCTAAAGGCATCCTATTTCAGCATGTGCATTTTCAGCACTACGCATATTAAGTAAGTGAAATTCGTCGTTAGATAGATGCACTCTGAATAAGTCTCTCAACAAATGAACAATCACTTGAGAAAATCCTACTAAAAACATTTGTAGGAAGTTCCATTAACTTTTGAGGCTACAAGAAAAACAGTGACAAGATCAACATTTAAAGTTTAACAATCCACTTTGTCTACTGATGTAAAGGAGAAAATGCTTCACATTGCAAGAAACAAAAAAAAAACACCTCAAAGATGATGAACTTACCCATTCTCTTCTTATAAAAAAAAATTGTTTCTTTTCAACAGCAGCTTTTGCAGTAGGAGCGTCTGAAAAAACACAAGCAGCAATATTTTCAGTCAGTAGTACAATTTCTTAGGTCAGCTTTAGTTAGTAGCATTTATGTTATCATAAACACCCTTCAGAAAAGAATATGGTAATATACAGCACGCAATGTTGATGAGCATTACATTTTGAAAACATTATGTTTTGTAACTTATCTTTGCTATTCTGAGACCCCTACCATATTCAACAATCTCTAAATTTTAGCTTACTTTGTAAAGAAGTTGCTCCCCATAGTTTTTAAAAGACCCTTGACTATAAGGCCAGAGTTATTTCAAGAGCCTCATGACTTTTACCACTACGGACACCATCCATTCAATAGTATTGGGGAAGTAATGAAAGCAAGTTTTGCCACGCTGCAAAAGGCACTTAAGAGACTGAATGGCTTGTCTACAGAAAAAAATTAGAAAGTCAGAGAACAGTTCACTATGCTGTGAACAGAGGAGTGGTTGTCCTGCCATTCAGAGGGACCTTGACAAGCTGGCGAAAGGGGCAAACAGGAAATGTATGAATTTCATCAAAGGGAAATGCAAAGCCCTGCACCTTGGGAAGAATTACCCCAGGCACCAGTACAAGCTGGATGCCAACCAGCTGGAAAGCAGCTTTGCAGAAAGAGACCCGGGGGTGCTGGTGGACACTAAGTTGAACATGAGGCAGCAACATGCCCTTGCAGCAACAGCAGCCAACAGCACCCTGGGCTGTGTTAGGAGCATTGCCAGCAGGGCAAGGCAGGTGACCCTGACCCTCCACTCAGCACTAGTGGGACACATCTGGAGCGCGAGGTCCAGCTCTGGGCTCCCGAGTACATGCCAGACTGAGTTGAGTCTTGCAAAGGGCCACAAAGATGACCGAGGGACTGGAGCACCTGTCATATGAGAAGCAGCTGAGAGAACTGGGGCTGTTTAGGCTGGAGAAGAGAAGGCTCAGGGATCAGCCTAATCAGTACGCACTAAATACCTTGTCTCCAACCTGTCCTTCCGAGAAGATTGACAGTTCCTGATACAGCCACCAATGTCACCTAGATAATCTACTTCAGACATTTAATGTAGGTATTCACATGGTAAGTTAACCAAGAGCTTCCATAGCTTATAAACTGACATCCAGCTTGCTGAATTTCGCCATGTAAATGAAACCAAAGAGTTAGAGAAATGGAAGCACGTATTTGCAAAACAAATCCAGTATGTTCAGATACAACATATATTTCTTTACGCTGAACTGCATCTCTGCTGTGGAAAAGAAAACTTTGGAAGAGAAATTCCACCCACCCACCTGCTGTCCTAAAATTCCTTTCACGTCAATAGCTACTGTCCAAACATTAACCCATACAAATCAATGAACTACAGGTTCAGGAAAACAGCACCAGTGATTCTGGATGGTTTCCCAGCTGATATCCAGGGTCAGGGGCAGCAAAGAGACTGTTAAGAATTCTGACAATCTATGTTGTTGCTTTGAAAAGCAACAAGCAACAGCAGAGGCAGGAACTGCGATTACTCACTAGAGAAGGACCCCAGAGCGGGAGGTGTGAAAAAACAGAATAGAGACCATTTCCCCATCCCCTCCCTCCTATGTTTCCGGTAAAAGCTTGGGCAAAAACGTAAGGAAGTTGAGGAGGGAGCTGCAATATTTGGAGGAAGTTTGACAGAGATCTCTCCATCTCTTCAGAAGATGAAGCTCTTTGCTATTGCCGATAGCTTCACTTCTCAACAGCACTTCTGTGCTGATTTGTTCTATCTCCCATTTTTCATAACTACAGATATGAAACAGTCTGAATGATTCCTCAAGCTTTTACAAGAAGGCACTTTGTTATGTACACCTAATCAAACTACACATGCATAGCCAATAGTTTTTAGTTGTCTGTTGAGAACTGAGCAAAAAGCATCCTCCACTTACACTGTTGTCTTTGAAAATTATCCTGACTTTACAGAAGTATCTTATAAAATATTTTCCTTCCCCACCGGTGTAAGGAACGTCTTCACCTGTACCCTTGCAGCTGAAAAGTTCCTGAATATAAAGCACATTCAAAAATGTCCTCTGAGACTTAATTTGTGTAATATGTCATAGGGATACCTTAATATGGAGTGCTAAATCCCTTCATCATTTTCAATAATTCCAGGAACTCATCCAAGGAAATTAATTTGGGTGCTGGAACAGTTGCAGCACAAAACTGACAGGAACTTTCACCCTATTTCAACAGTTTTTTGTAAATGGAAATCAAGCATCTTATTGGAGAGTATGCGTTGCTCAGAAACTGAAAGGATACCTTACATTATTACTTCTACTTTGTAGAAGAGGATCACTCGTGCTACCTCTGTCTCTAGCCACAAAGCCCTTCCCTACATTCCAGAAGAGCAGTGAAACCTCTTCAGATTTATAAATAATAATAATAATAATAATTTTAAAAAACACAGAAGAAGTTATACCATTTTGTGGAGGTACTGGTGACAATAAAATGTGCCTTGATTTCCAATATAAATAATGCTACTAAATACAGGAATAAAGATAGGCTAGTTAGTGGGAATTCAAATATATTAACACCTTGCAAGGTAAAAGCGTAACTTCAGGAAGCTAATATATTGAAGCTGGGGAACTGAAAAAAGTGTCTACCCCAAAACGTTAGAGCTATCCCAAAAAATTGCAATAAGCATTTTAATAAAATCAAATTAAGTGTTCTATCATATGGTTAGAGAGAAAAAAAAATACAGTAGCTAACACTTAAAGAAGGAAAAAAAAATCAGGTTCAGTGGTCTGAGTTCAATTGTTTTAAAAAGGAAAACAGGATAAAAGTGCAGTAAACATTAGCAGATTTAGGACATGCTGGACTAATCCAATACCTAAAAAATGAATCAGTCATTTCCTTGAAAAAAGGAAACTCAAACAAGACGCAATCTGGACTCAGTTTATCATCTGAAGTTAAGTAAGCATGATATGAGGGTAACCTTAAAATGAGAAAGAAACTTTCTACAAGAATACAGTACGATGTTGCAAACATGAAACAACCGGACTAGAAAAGAACTACTAGTTCCTCCAAAAATTATATTGAACTTTTTTTTTTAACAATGCTGCCAGAAAATAATAGGTAGATTTAGATGAGACAGAAGTGGAAAGCACTGCAACAAAAGGGGAACAAAGTATCACGCACACAAGTAACTGATCTTGAAAAATGGGAGTACTAAAAGCCACGTGAAATGAAATAATATGAAATGCAAGATTCCTGCACGTAGGGACCAATACAAACTTTTTTCATGTAATCAGGGCTTGTTATTTTGGAGTACATTCATTCTGTGATCAACTATAAACTGATGCAGCTCTGTAGGGGCAAAAAAAAAAAGCATGGGGGGAAAAAGGCAAATACACATCAAGGATTTCTGTGCAATAGAAATAGGGAAATACGAACATTGCTGCACATGAGCAACAACTTCTCTGGAATACCACACACAATTCTGAATTCCTGTCAAGAATTTCTAATTACAAGAACTACAGAAAGGAGCTACTGGTATGACCAAAGAGCCTGCTGTATAAAAGTAAAATTAGTCTTGCTTACTCAGCTTAGCAAAATAAAACTGGAATGACGATAAATATAACAATTCATTAAAAGGATAAACATCAAGGAGGAAGAAGTATGCCAATGTTAGTCCTCAGTTTAAATCCAATAAATGAACATAAACTGAAAAAAAGAATAAAATTTATACCGCTATTCCAGAATCCAAGTTTGGTTCTGAATATAGAACAAAACTAACATTCTACTGCCAAAAGATGCAGAAAACCTACCTGCTTTTAAGGAAAAGACATCATACATTGTATTCTATTATACTTTTGACATGTAAGCAAGGGATACAGTTTGGTTTCACTCAATTTCGTTTCCAATATAAGTGTGTCATTTCCGGAAAAAAAACCCAAAACAATAATCGTGCATACTATTAGGAGCATACATTTAGTCCTGACAAAATACAGACAGCAGAGCGCACAGAAAAATCATAGAGGCAATGCAACCAAAGAGTAGAGAAGGAAAGAAAAACAAGAAACCTGGGAAACCGGTAATTAAATAAGTATTAAATAATAGGTTAGAAACAGGAAAGTCAAGTGACCTGGTATGCTTTTTCACCAGAAATTCTTTTCTTATAATGTATTTTCCAATACACTATTTATTACAAAACATGTTACTATATTTACCTTCTGTATAATGAAAACAACATAAATGACAACATGAAGAAAGAAACTCAGTGAGATTTCTGAAGATACCTGATAACTACCTATATTTTAATTACTTTTCCCCATTTCATAGCTGCCCCTGTCTGACTTCACCAAGACTACACCAATGCAGCAGTAGGGAATAGAACAATCCAAGTTTTCTTCTGACATGACTATTTCAGACTCCTGCAAAGAACCACTAATTTTTGTTGAAGTACATTCATGATTCCATTTCTCCTTCAAGAAGCTTATGTGGCATTACCACTTAGGTAGCTCAGCTCCCTGCCTTACAACTCTAAGAAGAAATACTATGGTGTAGCGAGTTTAGTTTGATCTCTTTCCTGCTTCTCTTGAGCATCAAATGCAAGAAAAAAAAAAAAAAGAAGCATGTCCATGACCTTCTCACCTTACTCCCAAAGCTGTGTGCTCATCTCTCAAGCTTCCCAGAATTTCCAGAATATAATTTCCTTATGTATCTTGTATGTTGATGAGACCGGAATAGACTTGAAGGACATACGCTAATTTAACTGAATACATGCAACCACTGTACAAATTCTAGAACCCCATTGCTTTATTCTGGTTAGCACACGAAAATTAAATCTATGCAAACATTTCAAGAACTCAGATTCTTTGATCTCACAGAAAACTCTTTAAAATCTCAGATTCTGGTCTAAGGAAACTCAAACAGCTTCCAACTCATTAGTTGCACAATGTACACACAGCTTTTGTATGCTTCAGCTGGTGGCATTTCTGTACTCTACGCTACCAATTTTTTGAAAGTGCGGGGCAAATAACACAAATGCTTTCACAATTCCTAGGTTAGTTTAGAAGTCAAATGTGACATTTTCTGGGTGTCAGTTGTATACTAATTCATCAGTAAACAAAGGCTGTTGTGTTAAAACAGTAGCCTCCTACTGTTCAATCCTAAATTCTAGTCCTATTCTTCATCCTATACAATAACTTGTTTAAAAATACCGCTCTTCAGTTTAGTATTCGTTGTTAAGTACGCATCAAAAGATAGTTACTATAAATAAGGATTGAAGCATACTTAGAAAAAACATAAGGGAAAACTGGTAGGGCATGATGTCCAAATCAGCTGATTCACCATTCCATACTCGTGGGCACTAAAATTCCAACATTCAGGGGCACACTGAAGTGTGACAGGAAGGTATAATACAGGTGAGGCTAGTTAAGATACACAAGAGATGACGTAGGATACTGTGTATAGAGTACCAAAGATCTTACATAAGATGTTCTTTTTCTACCTAAGGAAACTTGCCTTGTCAGTAATTCCCAAGAAAGTTTTAAGGGGGGGGGGGGGGANTTAAAGGGGGGGGGGGGAAGAAGGAAAGAGGCCAGAGGGGTGTTACTGTTTTATTCCTAACATACCATAAAAGCCCTAGCTTTTATGCTAGGGCTGCTAGCATATTGCAAAATTTCATAGGGCATGGATTCCTGCCCTCTTGTTATAAGCATTCATCAAAAACTACTGTTACGCAAACTACCCCATAATGAAGGTAATTTAAATTCTGAACATTTCTAGGTTCAAGAGAACTTGTCAAAATACATCAGAATTCCTTTATTTTAATCTGACAAAACCCATACTTTTATGACAAAACTTTAGGGTTTCTTGTAATGTACACTGAGAATTGCAAAAACGCAGCAAAACACCTGAAGCTAAGTACACCTTTTAAAGATATTCATTTATCCCCACACAAAGCATAAGGGACAGAAGCATGAACACAAATGTATCAGAAAAAGAAATATGAGGCTGGGAGATAGAAGGTACCTCAGAGAATCAACTGGAACTCCTCACCATACCAACATTGAGTCTTCACAATAAGACTACATGAAACTACCTATATCTGTTCATTGCCCATTCTAGTATAAAAAAAAAAAAAATTAAATGACTTTTCTCTGATACAACAAGAAAAAAATTAAATGCTGAAGTGCTGAAAGTTTCTAAAGACTATCTTAAAACTCCCGATGTTGTGGAAAATGTTAGCAAAAATTCTATTGACAGAACTTAAGCACATTAAAAGGCAGATCTCATGGTATAAGGTGTGCACTACATGTGCAAAGATGGTAGATGATGTATTTTAGAAAAAATAATTAGCACTTACTGCCCTTCTAGGTAACTCTTCAGTTAATAAATATTGTTTCTCTCCCAACAATATTTTTTTTGTCCTTTGTATAGCAAAAGGAGGAAATTGGAGCGTGTAAGGGATTATTCATAAATAAGTGCACAAAGTGATTCTTATCCTAAAGGTCTCTCACTTGTGTGTTTATCTATGCTTTTCTGGCTTGATTCTGAATTGAACTTTTGCAAGTGATCTTCAGGAAACCCAAGTAAACAGGTGGCCTATGACTATCTAAGTCTCCCTACAGCACAAAGCTTAACTCACGATCTACAGTATTAAAGATCTTCAATAAAGTTCCTGCACATAGTATTACAAGATGTAAGATTAAACTGGCTGTCAAGGTTAACTGCTAGCATCACCATTTTCAGACATATATATGTAGCTATCAAAAACTTACCAATGCTCAGGTTCCCTTATACTAAAGCAGAATCTTCCTCTGAGGAACAGATGGAACTCAAAAGCCTATTTTCCTTACTACATGTAAGTGTATCACCCTTTTCCGTCAACCTTGCTTTGCTTATATTCGTCGACCATTACAGCTAAAACACTTTAGCCAGCACTTCTCACCTTGGTATAACAACCCCTGGGGGTGCATCCTAAATTCTTTCGGCCTTAGTTTTTCCCCTCTCTCTAAGGCCTGGCGTGGGAAGAGGGTGGACGTCATTTGTGGCGGAAAAAGTTTAAGAGCGATATTTAATTAAAAAAAAAACGTTCCGGAAAGCCCCTTTCCCGGCGGCGCCTGGATTTCAAGGATACCGCTTCACTCGCGCACGCAGAGGAGAGAAACGCGCCCTTCGCCGCCGTCCCGGCGGGGGAACCCCGACCTGGCTCCGCACCCCTCCACACAACCCACCCGACGCCTCCCCGCTTCCCCACGGCCGCTCCAAACCCTCCCCGCTCCGCGGCCCGCCTCCCCTCCAGCTTCCCTCGGCCTCTGGCAGCTGAGGGGGAGCGCGGCGCGGAGGCCGAAGCCCGCTCCACTCCGAGGGGCAGGCCCCGGGGACTCCCATTTACCCGCCCGCTTCGCCCCCTCTGGACGGCAGCGGGACCTCCCCGCCCCCGGCGAAGCCGGCCCCCGCCGCCCCCGCGACCACTCACTCGGCAGCACCGCTCCCTCCGCCCCGCTCGCAGGGCCCCCGCCGTGTCGGGCCAGCTGCCTCACAAGAACTTCCGGCAAGGTCAGAGGGCACTTCCGCCCCGGGGGGCGAGAGCTTTGGCAGGCGTGCGGCGCCTGGCTCCCGGCATGCTGTGCGGCGGGCAGCGGTGCATGCTGGGGCGCGTAGTTCCCGGGGAGGCAAGGTACCGGTCCGCCATGTTAGGAGCGGGGCGGGGGAGATGGTGGGATGGGGCTGCCCGGGCGGCGGCTCCTGCCGGGGGGGTGGTGGCAGCCGAGGGGTCCCAGGACGGCGCCCGGGGCGGGCAAAGTCCGAAACTCGCCGGCCGTGGGTCCTAATTGTGTGGGCGTATGCTCTCGGTCTGGCTGTCCCCACGGACAAGTGCCATCCCTGGGGACACATCTGAGAAACCCACATCGCCCGCACCTGTTGGAGCGGGTCCAGAGGAAGCCACGAAGATGATCAGAGGTGTGGAGCACCTCTGCTGTGAGGACAGGCTGAGAGAGTTGGGGTTGTTCTGCCTGGGGAAGAGAAGGCTCTGAGGAGACCTTATAGCGCCCTCGCAGTACCTAAAGGGGGCCTACAGGAAAGGCGGGGAGGGACTTTTTACGAGGGCACGTAGTGATAGGACGAGGGGTAATGGCTTCAAACTGGAAGAGGGTAGATTTAGACTAGATAGAAGGAAGAAATTATTTCCTGTGAGGGTGCTGAGGCACTGGCACAGGTTGCCCAGAGAAGCTGTGGATGCCCCATCCCTGGAAGTGTTCAAGGCCAGGTTGGATGGGGCTTTGAGCAGCCTGGTCTAGTGGGAGGTGTGCATTAAAAGGAGCATAATGGAGTGCATTAAAAGGAGCGTGGCCAGCAGGTCGAGGGAGGTCATCCTCCCCCTCTGCTCTGCCCTGGTGAGGCCACATCTGGCGTACTGTGTCCAGTTCTGGGCTCCCCGCTTCAAGAAGGACAGGGAACTGCTGGAGAGAGTCCAGCGGAGGGCTACAAAGATGATCAAGGGACTGGAGCACCTCTCTTATGAGGACAGGCTGAGAGACCTGGGTCTGTTTAGCTTGGAGAAGAGAAGACTGAGAGGGGATCCCATCAATGCTTATCAATATCTAAAGGGCAGGGGTCAAGAGGATGGGGCCAGACTCTTTTCAGTGATGCCCGATGACAGGACAAGGGGCAACGGGCACAAGCTGGTACACAGGAAATTCCGTCTGAACATGAGGAAACAATTCTTTACTGTGAGGGTGGCAGAGCACTGGAACAGGCTGCCCAGAGAGGTGGTGGAGTCTCCATCTCTGGAGACGTTAAAAACCCGCCTGGACGCGTTCCTGTGCAACCTGCTCTAAGGTGACCCTGCTCTGGCAGGGGGGTTGGACT
>VYZM01015871.1:53066-95388 GCA_013398915.1 Dromas ardeola
CCGCTCACCGCGGGCCCCCAGCCGCCGCCGGGCGCCGCCGGGCCGCCCTGCCCGCCCCCGCCATCGGGGGGGCCCAGCAGGTGGTGTGGGGGGTGGTGCTGAGGGGAGGCGGCCCCGCTCCCCCGGAGGAGCCGGCCGGGGGCGGGCGGCAGTGCTCGGGTTGGCGGGTTTTTTGCCTTGCGAAAAATGGGAGTCTGAGGAGGGAACTTGGGGTCCCCTCAGGGGACGGCTGGGAGCCCCGCGGGGGCTGTGGATGTCTCCCTGCAAGGCTGCATGTGAAATGATCGCAAGCGTAATATTCGTCAGTGGGGCTGCAAATACGTAGTGCTAATCTGGGGTATCTAAATGGAAGAGGATTAAAACAGTCAAGCAATATGTTAGTGGGAGTTTGTGGCGTGATTTGTCGTATTACCTAACTTAATCCCTAATTTAAGATGCTGGGAATAGGTTCGGGGCAAGGAAAAGCTTCGTGTATGTATGCATGTGCATACATATATAGATATACAGACATACACATGTGTGTGTGTCTATTTTTATATATATATGTATGTCTAAAGCGTAGATTGGTACTGATGTTGCTTGGCCATGTACTGCATTCATCTTTCAGGTCACATCTTTTCAAGGAGTGGCTGTTCGCAGCCTCTGCACATCCAACCCTCATGAACACCCAGAACACGGAAGATTAGTTTATAAAGGAAATTTGGCAAAAGCAGTGTTAGGTATGTGATTTGGATTGCTTATTTTTATTTAACAGTGTTTAATAACTTTAGAAAGCAACATTATAAAAGAAAATGTTCTTCTTTACAACTCTGCTAAAACCTGGATCCGCTGTACAGCAAAAAATATGTGGTGGTGGTGCGTGGTTTCTGCTTCTACACTTAGGTGTGCAGGGAGTTCTGTAGGTACTGTGCATCTCTGTAAGCCCTCAGCCTCCTTCTGTTTGTCTTGCAGCCTTTGGAGTGCATTACCCAACCCAGTAGTAAACAAAGAATAGCTGTGATTGCTATTTGCATTCTGCATGCTTTCAGATGCTACAGAAATGTTTCTGAAGTAGACAGATACTATAATGAAATGCACTATATGTAATGAGACTTTGTTGATCTTTCTCTGACCAGTTAATGTTACAAAGACCTAGTAAAAAGTAATCCATTGGATGTTTTCTGATGTGCATTTTTGAAATGTGTCTTAAAGAACGAGGAAGTATGCATTAACAAACTTAATTATCGCAACATCTTAGACTACTCATTCTCATGGTGGCTTAAGGACTGTGGGTGATCTACAACACTGGCTACTGTCTTTCAAGCTGCACTCAAGATGGCTATGGGGTACTGGCTAATACTGAATAACCCAGGTTTTTCAAGTTATGTGTGGTGGGGGACCAAGCAAGTGTCTTTGTAATGGGCACTGAGTGTCAACACGAGTTGCTGAAGAGAGAAATTCCCAGTCATATCTGCGATGATTACCATTATGCTTGTCCATGGCTGGAGTCAAGTTTCTTTTGAAATCAGTTTTCTATCTGTGAAGTGAAAACTTCATAGGTGCGCATATAGCTAGTAGCTGACTTCATCACAGAAATGCAGTCAGCTGCCAGCTTTGATAAACCCAACATGAATATATAAACAAACCAGAACAGTGGTAAGAATACAGGGTTGAGCTTTCAATAGTTTCTTTGTGAGCTTAAAAAAAACAAAAAAAGGTGGATTTTCAGTAAATTCAGCTGTTCAAGTAATGCCATCAATATATAGTAGCAGAGCATAACTAATTATAGACGTAATTTTACTCATAAGTATTAACCTTTGGTTTTTTTCTGTTTTGTTTTGTGTAGGTGTGAGGTTTTTCTCTTACTCCACCAGCATATTCAACCTGTTCATGATGCCCTACATCATGCTTAAAACTGGTATTGGATTTGAAAGCCTGTTTATACAAGCTGCCTTTTATGGGTTGATCGGTTTTTTTACGTTTGTAACGCCGGTTACTTTGCATGTCCTTACAAAAGGCTATGTGATTCGACTCTATTATAAAGATGAAATGGACACGTATACAGCCATTACATACAATGCGATCTTGGCAGAAAAAGCGACTGTTTTCCATCAGAAAGATGTAAAGATTCCAGACATCACCAAGATGTTTACAACATTTTATGCTAAAACGAAATCGATGCTTGTTAATCCAACGCTTTTCCCGAATCCTCAGGATTATAACCATCTCATGGGCTATGACAAATCCTTTTATTTTAACTTAGAGGAGGAGAAGGAAACTGAGGAAAGGAAATAATGTGAAGAAAACGAATGTGACTATTGTTGTTCATGGTGCAGTGCTATATATGTGAAAGAATGTAAAATGCTATTACACTTTCTTAAGTATCAGATAGCTAGCGTTCTCCAAATGCATTTTGGAATGTATAAAAAAAACAACTTTTTTTTTAAAACTCGTAAACAATATAGGGGTTTCTTCAGAGTTGATGACATTAAACATAGTAAAAAAATATGCTTAGATCTGTCTTGTCCTTGTTTGTTCTTGGCTTGTTTTTTATTGTTAGCTGTCCAGGAGAACTGTAAAATGCATGGGCTGTGCTAATCTCACCATCTTCATTTCAAAAGGGACTGTCCATAGAAAAAAAAGAAATCATCAGTGCTCATTACCTGTCATGTACATAGTTAAGCTTTTAAGCCTTAAAGATTAATTGGCTTTACGGGAGTGGAGGTGGCTTTGACTTCCCTTTGTGGGAGCATTGGTAGCCAGGAGAAGTCTACAGAAAGCAGACAGGTGGTGTTGCTAGTTCCTGTGACAGTGGCCTGCAGGCCCCTGGAGAAGATGGGGAGGAGAATGGCTGCATCTCAATAATCTCTAGCTACTCATGGCTAATAATTGGTTTCTTACGCTGGAGTCCTGCTCCAAGCAACCCTCTCCCCGGAGGTGGAGAACAAGAAGCCTCTCTTGTTGGGTGGGGGGAAGCGCCTTAGCATAAGATCTGCTTTGTGAATATCCTGCTGAAAACGTGCTGTATTTGAACCGACTTAAAATATTAGCAGCTAATGGTTAAAATGGACTCTGTCAGCATTTACGTGAGGTGGGGACACAAAAGGGAATCTCCCGTAGAGAACTGTTTAGATCTTGTGCCTTTAAAAAACACACCTCTTGATTTTTAACACTGCAAAGAAAGCTACCTTTAGCTCAAGGAAAAAGAGGATTGGATCCCTTTGTGTGACTACACTGGGTACTTCTGTACTCTGAGTATGCAGAAATTGGATGGTTTTAGCCCATGGAAAGGTTTGTCACATACTGACAGAGTACTGACAGACACTGGTTTTCAAATCATTAAGGGCCTAAATATTTTGAAGCTTAAAAATTTCTGAACTAAAAAAAAAAGCAAAATTCAAATTAATTCTTTTGTATTAGCAGTGCCTTTGTAATAAGTAAATCTGATGCTTGCTACTAATACTGCAAATGAAGAAAAAATAATTATAGCTACCTTTACAGATATTTCCGAAGTTCTAGCTGAAAAAAAGTATTTAAAAGTCTAGTTGTCTTCCAAGACTATTATTTCAGTTTCCTATAATAGGATGACACTATAGGTTGTACTAAAGCGTCAGTTGTTTTAAATGTTGTTTTTCTGACTGTTGAAATTGCTCTCAATGTACTTGCTGAGTAATTAAAAAGCAAATCATCCCATCCAGATATTTTCAGGGCAATTCTTTTGTGTTGACACAGCTATAATTTTAAAAGCCTGATCTAGCCCCATTAAGCCAGTATCACTTCACAGGTAACAATATAAAAAAAATAAATTTCCATAGATTACACTGAAGAAGTGAGGTCACTAACAAGCAATTCTCATCACCTGGTTGTACTACTTATCTATTGAAATGATGTTTTACATCTAATTAAAAATAGTCTTTCCGTGTCTGATGCGTTCACTCTCTTCTTGTGCTTGTGGATAAAGTTAACTTTCTCTTTAAATGCCAAAACCAGGGAGAACAGTAAATAGAGTTTGCAAGAGAAAGTAAAGGCCCCAAATTTATATTTGTGTACCCCTTGAGCAATATCAAAATCCTCAGCCTTTTATTTTGACTGCTGAAAATTTTCACTGTTAAATTTGAGCGGTGGCCGATTCAGATTTAAGCATCAATAGTAAGAGATTTCTATCCCAACGCTGTTTCTCAAAAAAAGTATGGAAGTTAAACATAACTTCTATTTCTTCTGTCTCTTTGTCTTCTGGCAGTGAAATGCAAGTTAACCTAGTAGGTGGATTTCTGGCACATAGGTAATTTAAAAAAAAAATGAAATACCTAGATTTCTACCAGAAAGTAGATGAGGATTCTGGTCATGATGTAGTCTCAGAAAAGTATTTTATATTCCCAATGTGCAACTTGAAAATGATCGTAATTCCATAGCTTTATTTTAACAGTAGTTTTATTTTAAAGAAAGGGAAGACCAAACTTAGTAGAGATGCACAATATTCTACCTGCTTCTACCTTGTTTGCTGCTAGCTTGGCAAACTCAGTTTGGGAAACAACCAGGTTGTAGATCTTAAAATCATAATACTTGTAATGGTTGCCAAATAGGTATGGCTTTGGCCTGATCCCTGTTAGCGTTTCCACCTCTGCCTGTCCTTGTGTATAATCCCAGGATTCTCAGATTTGGCTTTTTTTGGGCAATTCTTACTTACAGTGTGTGCTTCGAATCATAGAATCATTTAGGTTAGAAAAGACCTTTAAGATCATCAAATCCAACCGTTAGCCTAGCACTGCCAAGTCCACACTAAACCATGTCCCTCAGCACCACATCTACTCGTCTTTTAAACACCTCCAGGGACGGTGACTCAACCACTTCCCTGGGCAGCCTGTTCCAGTGATTGAGAACCCTTTTGGTGAAGAAATTTTTCCTGATATCCAGTCTAAACCTCCCCTGGTGCAACTTGAGGCCGTTTCCTCTTGTCCTATCGCCTGTTACTTGGGAGGAGAGACCAACCTCCCCCCTTCTCTACACCTTCCTTTCAGGTAGTTGTAGAGAGCGATAAGGTCTCCCCTCAGCCTCCTTTTCTCCAGGCTGAACAACCCCAGCTCCCTCAGCCGCTCCTCATAAGACTTGTTCTCCAGACCCCTCACCAGCTTCATTGCCCTTCTCTGGACCTGCTCCAGCACCTCAGTGTCTTTGTGGTGAAAGGCCCAAAACTGGATACAGTACTCGAGTATACTTGCACATACGTGACTGGTTAAGACCCCTGCAACCTGCGAGCGGTGGAGTCTGGTATTCAAACAACTGTAGTTTGTCCTTCGTGTTAGAAACAAACCAAAGGAATGGAAAGGTAATCTAAAAAGACTTCTAGATGCGTTTCTCTTTTTCTTTGGGTTCTGAACAGTCTGTCTTAATACAGATATTTATAAAATATCTGCACTGGGTGCATTTCCAAGTGGGAAACTGAAATGCTTGGGTCCTTCTAAGGTAGGAAATGTGCATAAACCAAACCAGCCCCTTTTGCTACTGATAAATCCTGCAAGAGAATTGACTGTAATGTTACCGTGGTTTCAATTGACAGATTGCTGTCAAGTCATCCCCAAAGCCTGGTTGTGTTAGCTCCACATCCTTCGCAATCCTGTTAATTTTGTGAACTACTGTTTTATTCTAGTTTATTTTTCTTCAGTTTTATACATTTGGTGAAAAACAGTTCTAATTGCAGCAGCATTACTGCCTGCTAACATTTTTGCCCCTGGAAGTTGCTGATGTTTCCTTGGGTGTGGGTAACTTGTGTACACCATGGAAGAAACAATTTGTTTATAGGACCTAGAGAATGGTCCTACACATGGAGATTCTGAAGGAAATAGCGATGTAGAAGCCCAGTCTTCTAAAATACGCGACTGTCTTATTTGCAAGGCTATGAAGGTTCCCTGCTCCTGCAGCCTTTCCAGCACCAACCAATCGCTTGTCCATATCAGCTGGGTCTTGCATCTTATCTTGGTACCAGTTTCATTCAATCCGGTGTGAGGACCAGGAAAGTTTGAAATGACTCAAGGCTCTTTCCTAGACACTTGCTTCCTGTCCCTTTCCAGCCTTAGGAGCTTCCACAGAAGGTCATAGATGACTCCTTTTTTTTTCCTAGGAAAACAGACAGGATACATGCAAGTTTTTCTTTTCAATCTTTGACTACATGGTATTTCCTTACCAGTGTCCCTCTCCCTTTTTCTCAAGTTTTTGGCTTTGTCCACAACATTATTCATTATTCCCTGTCTGCTTTTAATTATAAAGTACAATGCTTCTTGTCATTCTTTAATTTTATTTTTTTAAAATTAAATTATCCCACAACCCTCAGCCTTTTCTTGCAAATGTAAAAAAAATTCTGATGAGAAAATTAATCCCCTTTTAATACTTTAAAGAGAAATCTTTAAAGCTCTGAAGTACTTCACACTCTTAACCACATTCTCTAATATCAAAAGGTAACTAATTTCACTGGAGCATGCTTTATTAAAAACTAAAGTCATCACATTGGCATAGATGAAGAAAATCTGAGTAGGTTTTTGAACGGTACTGTGAGAGCCTAATTTAGGTGATGGAAACTTCATGAAACTCTGTTTGTGCTGTAAAAATTAAGAGCACACATGTGAATTATTACAATTGCTGAGTATAACTTAATAGGTGGAAACTTGGTAAGCTGCTGCAATTTGGTTGCCCTGGAGTTCTGTGGTCATACCGCGGATTTCTTCATGCCCTCACGTACAACACAGCCCCCCCGAGAAATGGGACAAATGCGCTAGCGAGGAGTTGGATCCACTATAATAAGATTATCCCACAGCTACACAAACCTCAGCGCGCAGCTATTTTAAGCAGGGAAGAAGAGAGAACAAGAGCAAATGACCGCAAAACATGTCCAGCTGTCTCCATTTCTGGAATACCAGGGTGGACAGTGTTGCTGTGGTGTGCTTTCTGTCAGCCTCAGGTAGGACACAGCCCCTTTCTTCTCCTTTCAGCCTCTGCTTTCTCTTCTTGACAACTTTAATGGTCTAATGTATACTTTAGAGTATAACTATAAGCTTTAATCTTAAACTTGGCTTGGGAAGAATAAACCATAAGCCTACTGGCAACAGACAAAGAGTTATTTCCAACATAATTGTTTCCACAGGATACCACCTGGTGTGTATTTTCTTCCCTTTAATAGCCTCCAGTGGTTTAATGTGTTATATTCAAATCAAACCACTAAGCCAAAGCGCATACAGCATTTAAAAAAAAAAAAATATTAAGAATGATGCACATCACTTCTTCTTTCTTTCCACAACTATTTGCTTTCTTACTCAACTGCTACCAGCTCAGCACTGCATATGCGCTGGTGCACTGCTCTTGGGTCTTGAATCCTCTACCTCTTTCTAGTATCCCTGGGCTTGACTCCCTACTTCCACTATGAACATTGCCAGAGATAGGATGAGAGGATTTGAGAAGAGAGAATTACTCATTAATTGCTACAGTTTTCTCTTTTTTACGTTGATTGCCACGCATGGTTTTATTTTGTGAATACATAGCTTATGCCTTAGATACAGCCCCTTTATATTGGAGTGTCTTCAGCAGCAACCCTAGGGCCGGGATCAGAGGTAATAAACATGTCTGCTTCCAGCTGCAAAGAGATCTACTTCAAAAACTGTCACAAATGGTCCTGCAAGGAAAATTATATTATTATTGCCTCTTTCTTTATTGAATAAATGTGTTTAACATCTTAAAAAAATTTTCCATTACTGTAAGGTTTTGGTGCATGCCAAGAACTAGGACATAATTTTTAATTCTGTCTGACTAACACTTTGAAATGGAGTACTTTTCCTCTGCTGTACTGGTATACCGTTATTTATTTTTCTGTGATGGAATATTATGATAATATATATTATAAATCTTTCCTGAGGGAGATTTCAGTGACTTATAGGTGCTTATCTGGTCAAAGTACTCATCTGCAGCCAACAATCCAAATACAAAGTGATTATTTTGAAAAGCAATCACAAGTGAGTTAAGCACTTTTTAGATGTATTGAGAAAGAAGACAAAAATATCGTAAATTTCTTTGAGGATTTTGACCACACATCATTGAGGAGGCTTGGAATTAAACTTCTACTCTCACCATCTCGGATATAAACAAAATGAAAAGTCATAGGTATGAAGTCCTAAATATTCTAGACTTGGACTTATTTTTTGTACTGTTAATCGGAGTTGGTCCCTACTGAGTGTAGTTGCAAAGGATTTCAAAATAAATGAAATGAATTGCCACAAAATTCTTGTGAAGTAACACTATTATGTAGCTCTTTCCACTTCTCTTTCTCTCCATTTCATCTTCTTTCTGGATCAGGGTATGTAAGAAAAAGATTATAGTAAAGAAAGAGTATTTACTAAAAATAAAATATATAGAAGTTTATATCCTTCCTCTCCAGTGCCCTTCACGCTGACTAGAAAGGGACAGAGCAGACTCCTCTTATCCGTAGTTTGGGCCTTCAGTGAGTATGACAAGAAGTCAGGTCTATGAATGGTATCGATACAGGCATCAAAACCCACAAGCATCTAAAACTGAATTTGCTAAAAAGATTTTAAAATGATTGAGGTTATTTCGATTTAAGGACAATTTGACCAGACACAATGGTCAAGGTTGTAGACTTCGTAATCGTGGTCATAAATTATATTTTAGCCCTGATACCATTAGAACTTATTGTTCCCATTTTCCCATTAGCCAGCCAGATCCTTTTTAAAATGGAGCCTAGTTACGCTGTTTTTTTTAAAGTATTGGGATAATCTTGACTTGTGCAGTAAACGTGCAATAAGGAACAGGAGAGGATACAGAGGTTTCCCCATGTGTCTGTCTGTCTAAGCCACCAGGGGGGACTCATTCCTCATCTATATCATTTACAGCAGCAAGTGTCTGAAAAAACCCACCTATTCTTGAACCAGGTCTAGAAAGTCACAGAGTTCAGCAGAGAGCTTGTCTTCATTGATGTTAGAAGAGTTTTTATATAAAATCTTGTAAATCTGCAGTGCCCTTTCCGGTCTGCCCATGAGCACATCAGCCACTCAACGCACGGTGCAGCCAAGCAAGGACAAGTCTGGCCGCAGAGGGACAGTCGCACTTTCAGCCGGGTAATGGTATATGTCAATAGAGTACAGTCAGTGCCGTCTCACGCCCACTTCAAACTGGCCTGTGACTTTCGCGAAATCTATTGGACTGTCAGAAGACTCAGCAGAGAGCCTGGCTCTGCATCAGTGGCCATGGCTTTGTGGTTGAAAGGAAACCTTTTTTTTGACTCTACATGCACAAGGTAGCTCTTCTTTAGGGGCTGCTTCATCACTCCTTAGTGGCTGTCTCATTACTCCATTTCTTTTTCCAACTATTACAGTCTTCCAAATTTATTTCCATTTCATTACATATTTTACTAAGCAAAATGTGGCCATTTTGAAACAGAACTGTATTATCGCTATGATTACAAAGGGTTTGTATGTTTTATAGTGTCCTATTAAACAACAGTAAAAATCTGTGTGCGATGTATGTACCCTGGAGATCTGTCAGGAAAGTTGTATTATTTTGAATTCCCGCTTAAAAGCCAAATGTTAGAATTTTCTTTCAGTCTTGAACTCTGTCAGGCCGGTGGGACTCTTCATGTGGTCTGTAGAAAGATTTGGAAATACTGAAGAGAATTCTCTAGCCATATTAAGTTTTCAATTTTTTATTTTATTTTGTGAATTATTACATGCATGAACTGATCACTTGGTACTTTTAGGTAGTTTTAATAACATTCTTACTCACTCCCCTTCTTTTGGGCACAATCGGTCATGTTTCTGTGCATTTCACTGTTCCTAAATTAACTTCTGTGTTATATATTTGAACTTCTGAAAACAAATTTCTTAACCTTTTGCTACTATATCTTTAAAATATGCAAAATATTACCCTGTTGTGCACAGAATTTGTGAGAATAAAAGCTTTTGGGCACTGTGATAGGGAGTGGGGAGAGTCAGAACAATTGATTAAGTTATCTTTGTTGTAGGTAATTTTTATTGAGTTTCCTGCTTAGCACAAAAGCAAATACCTGTCTATTTTGTATACTGCTTCTTTTTCGTAACAAATACAATTTCTGATCTAAGAGGAACCTCCATGCATACATACAAATCAAGAAGGTAACTCACAAGAAAATAATTTGATTAAGTTCTCTAAGTCATTCTTCCATAAATTCAGTAAGTTTCCATATTTTATTATATTCAGAAAAAAATGTAATTGTACTTCCTGTAAGTTAGATGGTGATTGTGCTCTCTTGAATGAGATATTAGACTTTTTTGATCTGTTTCTGGTGCTGGAAGTTGCAATATTGCTGGGTTTGTGCAGTAGAAGCTGACCCAGTTTAGTCCACAGAACTGCTATGGTAGATACAGGAAAAATAGGCTATTCTTTGTGTATTGCACTAAGAGACAGAAATAAAGGGGGATATCCAATACCAAAAGTGCTTTAAGAGTTTTTGTTTCAGCTTTGAAGATGGTAGCTGAGATGGTGCGGGACATCAGCTGTTCTACTCAACATGTCAGACGGTTGCATGCAGCTCCCATCCTCACCTCCGTTTGGAAATACATCATCTCATGACACTCCTCCGGAATGCCAGCGTGTTCTTAAAGCATGGTGAGCTTTGTAAGAGATTCATTCGGAAACCTTGTGAGAGTTATTGACTACCATATCATTAAATCAGTGGGCTTACTGAGCACCATATCAATCAGGGCGGACTTGTTTTTCATCGTTTGTGGATTTTTCTCTTCTTTGTTATATACAGGAAACTCTGAGTGTTTGAAGTTATGCCTTAACGAATGTTATGTCTGATGAGTCAACTAAACTTGCCCTTTACGTGCTTCTGGTAATCATAATTTTACTTCTCCTTACTTCCCCATTTCACACTGTTTTCTCTTTCATTTTTCACGCGTGGCTTGAGCTGTGTTGTCTGGGGAAAATGTAACAACAAAGGCAGAAATTCTTTTTCTTCACAAAATTTATTGTGATGTTGACTGATAGTGGTGCAGTAGGGTTAATTAAGATTGCAGATAATTTGACAAAATAATCAAATATTCCCCGAAGACATGTGACTGAGGATGACTCTGCTGAATTTTTGTTCCTCTTTCCCCAGAGCAAAGTTTTATGACATCGGATACTGAGCCAAAAAAGTAACCATGTTTGGACTTTTTTTTTTCATTTTATTCACCCCTGGAGTCAGTGAATTTCTTTGTACGTCGCCAGATCTGGAAATGTCATATACCTTTTGTGGTAAGTAAAAAATAGCTTATTCTTTTCTTACTGGTGTTTGCACAATAATTACTGTTGTCTGAGAAAATGTGAACTTCCTTTCAAATTTGTTTCTTTGATGAATAAAGAAAAATAAAAACAAGTTCAGCTGGAGTATATTTCTGTTATTAATTATCCTATTATAAGAATTATACTGCATAGGCATAAATATTACTGCAACGCTGGTTGCAGCAGCTAAGAGAGAAGTTTACTCCCAAATAAAGCAGGCATGGTTTGATTCAGGAAATGTTAGAAGATGAGGGATTTAAACTTGTTTTGCAAGTACTGTATTGCATAAGTTATACACATTGATTTAAACAATATATTACAATGAAAAGCTTTCAGTATATGGAAAAAAAAGAGGGAATGTGATATTCTGCCAGGCTGGAGGATCAGCCAGGCTGTGGGACAACACAGCGTGTCCCTTCTTGCCGTGTCTGTCTCATAGGCCACAGGATCTATCTAGTTCATTGAGTTTTTTTGGTCCATTCTGAAAGAACTTCGGCACCTCCCTGATGTCCATATTGAACAGGCTCGGTGTGCCCATGCGGACCCAGTGGTCAGAAGGTGGGTTCTGAGGAGATATTTCGCAAGGAACGGCCCGTGTCTTTTGAAAATCTGTGTGCATTACTAGTGGATATCACCTGTAAAATAGTGTTATAAACTGAGGCACAGGAGGAGACATTTATTTTGGGTACTTTGCTTTACATTAATACTCATGTTAAAAATACAACGAGGCTAAAAGTGGCGGTACTTCAGCTTGCAAACCAAACCGTGGAGACCACAGTGAGTTTTGTTTGCCCTTTTTTCTGTCGCAATTTCCCGTTGCGTGGTTGTATCCGAGGTGAGCCGCTGACTGCTGGTTACCAGCAGTCAGCCATTTTCCCTTTGCACGCCCCTTGCTTTAATCCCCAAAACACAAGGCAGAACCCCTCACTGTAAATGACCCTGTCATCCCGTTTGCTCCTACAGGATTAGCATGGGGAGCATCCCCCCGCCCCAGCCTGCCCCCAGGACCCCGCCAAACAGGGCACTTCTTCAGCATCAGCACACCAGAGAGGGCAGAGGAAAGCTGAATTGAACAGATTTCTTTCTAAAAATGAAAATGAAAATAAAAATACTGACTGGAAACCCTTCCAAAGGATTAATTTTTTAAAAAATTAAAATATCAGCTAATGGGCTCTAAATTTGACAAGATACAGGTTGTATGATGCTTTATTGCTCTGCATCTGACACGGTGCATTGTACAATGCTAGGTGGGTCAGGTCACTCACTGAGAAAATCTACTCAAAGGCTCATTTACATTATCCTGAAAAATACGCTGGTACGTTAAAAACATTATTAGCTGTTGTCAGCAAGTTTACATAGATTCCATGGTTAGCATAAGAAGGGATATTTTCAGCAGAGGACCATGCTGGCTTAATGCTAATAAAAAGTTTGTGTAACTTCCAAAGAGAAATAAAGGTACTTTTGCCTCTCAGTTTTGTGTGGAAAATATCATCAACCAAATAATTAACTTTTCTAGCTACTTAAAGAAATATTATATTGTTTTTGCCCTCTAAGCTTATAAATATTTAAAAATGTAATTAGAAATGTATTTAATGTTTACTACGGATATTTATTTGAGAAAATTTTATAGTATATACCTAATATTAAATACATTTTTAAATGTGTATGTGTTTATAGTGAGAATGTACACATGTATGTTTTTATTATTTTCCTGGAGAAGTCTATTCACACTACCAATATGAAATACTTTTTTCCTGTAGATTCTACAGCTCATGCTTTCATGTTTAATCTGACACCTTGCAGCACCATGAACAAACCCGTCTGGAAGGCTACTCTTTCCTGGATTCCAAGTGAGTCCTTCTTGACTAGACAGTTATATTCTGCAGATGCTAAAAGCTGAGACACTTCATCCTAAATGCCAAATGATTTGGGAGATCAGTTTCTGTGATTAAAAATGGAATAGATAAATTACAGTGTTGGACAGAAATGATGATTTGTGGAAATACGCTTGTTTGAGTTTTACTTGTTGGAGCCATTACCAGAGCTCTGCACACTAACAGGCACTGTACGTGCAAATCTGAGATGGTTTACGTGCACATGCATTTGTCTGGAAGAAGCAGACAAGATTTGCAGCACACAATCTCTTCTGGCCTGAAGAAGATCCAAGACATTTTAAGGGGAGAGAATATCATTAGGCTATCCTAGCATGGCAGGGCTTCTACTAAGAATATGCATGTTCCAGAAGCTGGAGATGGGACTGGATTTTGTATTCAAACACAACTTTAATCTTTAAACCCAGCTTTAAGCTGGCAACCTAAGTTACTTATGAAGTGTCTGTATCATAAACTTCACCTTCTGAGTGAAAACTCTGGAGCTGGACTGAGTTTGCGTCCCTAGAAAGATGTCTTTATGGTGGCTACCAGTATTCAGGACAGTTTGTTTGCAACACCTGCTTAAAACTAGTGTCCTCATCTGAGTATTTATTTGGGTTAGTTTTGGAGCTGAGTGAACTCTGTTTTCTTTGCTGAAGAAATTAAAACAAATGTTGAAAATTGTTCACTCAAATATTTTTTAAGACTGACTTTTTTGTTGAAAACCAGCTTTTTTTGTTTTTCTGGAAGTAACAGTTTTCAAGATATGCATTTTCGTTGGTTTTGGGGGGAGTCTTTAAAAAATATTCTATTTCAGAGAAATCTATTTTTTATCAAAATAGTATGTCTACATATATGTTTTTCCTCCCACCTTCTTAACTAGGAAGTGACATTACCTTTTTGAAAGTTGTCTTCAATGTTTGGTACGAAGGTGCCAGAGCGCTCCACTGGAAAGAAGTCGTCTGCAGCGGAGCAGATGATGAATACGTAGAGTGCTCAACACTGAAAGGAGGTCGGTGTGGAAAATACATGGTGCCTTTCCCTTGCCTGGCAGGTTCCCTTCCCAACAGGGCCATATTCTGGCAGCCCTTTTTCACCACTAAGCAGATTTCTGAAAATACTGATAGATCAACCCATGCAGACAGAGTTTTCTCTCCACAGCCTAGACCCCTTCACCTTGCTTGGCAGGCAGCAGAATTCAGAAAAGGCAGTTGTCCAGTGCCAGGACCCCACTAAAATAGAGAATTTCCGAATTCTACACTTTAACATCCAGGTACTGCAGTTCCCATCTCTATAAATTAGGATTACTAATATCCTTCATCTCATTATGACGCTTTTGTTGTCAACATCTCTAAAATGACATGGAAAGACTGCATTTGACTGGACTGCACACAAAACCTGAGAGGAGTGACGGACACTACTAATATCCAGAACACAATTTATTTACATAAGTGTCTGGATGGGTTTTCAAAGAGATTCTCTACACCCATGAATAATGCTTTTTTAGTTAGAGAAGAGTCAATCCTGTTGTAGGGGCTAACCAACAGACCCGATCCAGAGAACTCATACTGGATGTCAGACTAAAAGCCAAAAAGACCAGGAGGGACATCAAAGTACGCCATCCATGTTTTCCTCTCTTTAAAAATGAATAATAGCTCTCTTCGGTTGTCATTCAGCTGAACTACTATTACAAGTTAAATTATTGGAGTTATCACAGTAGGATGGGTCTGTAGGAGATGTTGCAGGGGCACTGTGGTTAATTTCTGTTTTCTAACATGTGGTTTAGACAAATAGGCAGAGCTCTGGGAGAAGAAACAGGTGAGGGCTTTATCACTGGAAGGGTGAATGGCATTGGTGGTGCTGCTGAGAGATATGCCATGTTGCTTTGAAGTTATTTAGGAAGTTTGATTGATGGCTTTATGATTAAGTAACTGTTCATATTATAATTATCTCTGTTTTACAGAAACAATTGCAACAGAATTTGACATAAAAGGTGCAAGGATAACGTTTCCAAAGGTACTTTTCAGTATTTTATGTAAAGAAATAACAGTAGTAAAATAACATACTTGTATATATTTTCTGGGAAGAGATGTTCACTGAAACTGTAAAAATCAGCAAAAGGAAATGTCAGAAAACTTTCTCATGCTTGAAGTGATGACTCTGGAACGGTAGCAGCTCTGAAATGCTAAATGTCTTCAGGTTATTATTCCTCTATTATTCCTCCTTTATCTTGTAAAAGACAAGACCAAATGTATTAGTTAATGTCACCTTAATAATTGCATTTTTTTTGATAAATTATTGCGTTTCCTTTTACTTGTTTGAGTAAATCCGTCCATATTCTTTCCACCCATTTCATTCTTTATTTTACGTTCTTTTCACACGCTGGTCTGTTTCTCCCTGAAACTCTTTCCAAAGGTTTGAAGAGGGATAACAATATCCAAAAGTAAAAGCACTGCAGCACCAGTCCTCAGGTTAGCACACTCTCACCCGACACCTGCCTCATCAGCCACCTGAACCTTCCCAAGACCCTAATGTTAGTCTTACCATCCCTATTAGTCCCCACAAATGTCACTAAGGAGCTCCTACTGGCACAAAATCTCCAGCCTCCTCTTAACTCAAAGCTCATGGGCCTCTAACATTGAACTCAAGCCCAGCAGCTCTTCTAGCCCCAGAGCTGGTAGTAGACAGGAATCTCCTCTGCCATAAGCAGTCCTCCTATAGACGAGGTACTTGTGGCAAACTTGGTGCTTCCCAGTGGCACTCTGCCAGACCAGGAACCAGCCCTAATCATAGCCTTTAAAGTAAACTGGAAACTCTTTCACGCCTCCCAGTCTTTAGCTTAGTCCTAAGAGCCCTTCAGCTCCCAAGTGCTCATCCCCAGTTTGCCATATCAGGAGAGGAAAGTGACAGATGTCCAAGAAGGTAGGGTAAGACCTGGGTTCAGTAAGGGCCACCAAGCTATTTTTTGTCCCAGTGCCTACAAAAGTCTGTCTGTGAGAGGGTGTGAAGATGGGTTGCGAGACAACAGCTAAACCCGGGACTGTCCATTACAATAAACTCTTGATGTGTTACAAGCTGTGTGGTGTGTAGCCTGGAGGATTTCCCTAGGACTGGCTATAAAATACAGAGGCTGTTGTTGCAGCTACCTATGATCTGCCTGTGGGTATTGGGGCAAAAAGGGGGCAGGAAGCAGAAAACGGAAATGTTGATAGGGCTGAATCCTTGCTAGATGTCAGCTCTGAGGGCTAATAAGGTTACTGCCTCCCAGTGGGGACAGAAAAAAGCCCACTGCTGCAGAACGCAGCCTGGCGTACCAACTCGGGTAATTCTCGTTTGTGGAGTCAGAAACGTTACCCAAGAGAAGGGCTCTGGAAGGGGGAGCAGGCACCCTCGGGAGCACAGGACTCACTGGTTTGAGAGAGGACCCTGGCAAGGGCAAGCTGGACCACTACCTACTGCTGTTCCTTAGTACCCTAGTCATGACAAGAATGTTGAGCAATATTTTATTGTGTATACATATATCTGAATATACCCATGATAACAGTCCCTGATGGGAATCTTTCTTTTTACATCTTGGCAGAAATAACCAGAACCATCTTGGACATGAAAGAGCAGAATTATGCACTAATTTTCTTTTTTTTTTCTTGCTTGCTTTTAGGGCGATTATAACATTATTTTACAAGGATTCTCTGATGATTCTGAGAATAATATGGTCATATGCTTGAATTTCACCATGATAGTAAAACAAGACTCATTCTGACTGCGACAAACGTTTCAAATAATTCCAGAGCATGGAGGTTGCTTCTGCAGGCAACTGGAATACGTGCTGACAAATAATAAGCTCACTAATTTTCCTGAGGTAGAATGTCTGGAAAGCTACATGATGGATAGTCTTATCCATTTGTAGCACTGCTGTAATCAGGTGCTCAGCCATTGTGCACAAAATCTCTGGGAATCAGGAATCCTGATTAATCCACAGAATAACCCTGACTGGATGTCAGGCTGAGGACTGCATTTTGGTGCTGTGCCTTGAGTTATGAAAAAGCCGATTCCTTCAGACTTCGATAAACTAATACAAGAAGTTTTGAAGTGCAAGAATCAGAAGTTCACCAGTACTCAGTTTAAAATATAACAGCAATTGCATCTGGGAATCCCGTTGGTTTTTTTTTTTTTTCTTTTAACAATAGAACTTTTTTGTACAATCAAGTTGAGAAACGGTTTTTATTCTCCTGTTATTTTCTGATTATCTTTAGAGGGTTCCCAATGTTCTGCTCCATTTGCACTGAGCTGAACCAGAGGAGTAATGATTTGTTATGTGGTACTAGCTGATGTGAATAAAATCCAAAGATGTTTCCAGTTACACTGATCCGGTATGGCTGAATTTCACCTTCCAGAGCTGTAACCACAACCTTGTAGCGTGGTTTTAGCTCTTGCTCGGAGTCCAAGGGGCAGAGACTACACAAGCTGTCTCCTTCATAAGCAGGAGAATGGTCGTGTCCCAACAGATTGATCTTTTTCTCAGTTACCAAAAGCATGTCTAAAGCTCCAGCTATGGCTTCTCCCTCTTGGGCAGCCCGACGTTCAGTACCCACCTTCCCTCTCTGCTGTGCCTCCACACCCAAAACCCTCGATCAGGTTTGATGGATTATAAGGTTTCGTCCTTAGGAAGAGAGCTGGTGTCCTTTCAGACCTCATGGTGCTTTGGCGCCACTGTATGCTGAAAGACAGCCGGCCAGTGCAGCATCCAAATGCTGCCTGCCTTTGGACAGGTACCCTCCTTACGACATCAGGATGGCACGTCCACTTTTCATCCTCAGCCCCCAGCCAGCGGTTGCTCAGTGAGTTCAGACACTTTTCTCTAAAGAACGGGCCGGTGTTGAAGGTGCGTGTTGCGCTGGCTGCCAGGTTGTGCGGTGTCCAGCAGATTGATTCCAAATGTCTGGAAAAATGAAAAAGCAGAACAAAGCAACCCTCTTTCAGGCTGCTAAGTACCAAGTATGAAAATTAGCAGAAGTGAAGATTTTAATCTCACTTTACACACAAAGAGATTTTCAAAGTGAGTATCAGAAAAAAAAACCACCCCAAAACCCCACATCCAAATATGTAGATACTCCATTTAAAAATTGGTTTCAATACAGTTGGTTTGTCAATCTAAAGAAAAATCATCAAAAGCCAATAAAAATATAAGAAGCAGAGCTGCGTTATGGTAGAGACAAGAAGCCACGATGACATCCAAATGGCAACAGCAAAGCGTCTGTGCTTGTGCTCAGTCCACAGACCGTTCCAGAGCGGTCCATGAGTGAGTACCACAGCAGCTCCTGCTCACGTTTGAAACAAGTCACTAGAGTTGCAATCAGTTTCCTCTTAATCTAAAATATCAATCAAAAAGCAGGCAGAGAGCCTGATAACCAGTTCTTACTTTTCTTCTCCTATTTTGCTCATTTCAAATAGTATTACTGGTCTAGGGAAGAGTCTTACTGTATGATGTCCCTGCGTACCCATTTCACAGCGTCCAGCAGCCACTGGGTGAATCTTCAAAACAGATTTTAGTGACAAAGTATTCTGAGATTTTTGCTGCCCTGAATTATTTGGCGTCTTAGAAGAAATGTTTTGTTTAGTAGGAGAGACTAACAGCTCCGGGAAATCAAGGATGTTCACATGCTCTGTTTTTCATAGGCACACGTTTTAATGCCTTATAGATATTACAGAAAATTTACAGTGTAGGTAAAGGTAGAAACAGAGTTTCTCTATCTAAATAGGGATATTTACAGATAAACATATGTATTCAGTAGCTTCCATTGCAGACTTTTATAGTGTAAATCTTCAGCTGAAGGGTTATGATTACACACACCAGCAGATAGGATTGGAGGCAGAATGCAGGAGCCACAACTTTATAAAGACCTTTTTCAAAGGTCTCAAGTTCTGTCCTGCATGTGCCCAAAGTTTTCCACTTATTGCAGCGCTGGTGGCTGCCATGCCATGTTCCCCCATGGACAAAAGGAGGCAGGTTTTTGTAAGGTATAAGATCACACAAACACCTTACCCCGAAATCACCATGATACCGTAGGGTGGAGGGCACAGCGGAAGTCAGAGATTTGCTCTCTGTGTCTTGTTCCCAGGACAGACCTGTTACAAGGCTTTCCTCTCTTCTGCTGTTGTCTGGAGTTGACAACAGTTATCATTTAACTTTTTTCCTTTCCAAACTTTCCTGTGCCCATACTCAGGGCTCTACAGCAAAGAGGAGTCTACTTAGGATAAGGTGAATTACTTGGGCTTGGTAAAGGCTGATCTGAACGTTTCCCTTTTCTTCAATTTATTGGGTCAGTAAACTTTGATACATTTTTTACTTCATTTCCTGGCTCTGTCCGGAGTTTGAATGGTGTGAATGCTGCGGAGTAAACCAGTCACTAAGTATTTCTTGCTTAAAATATTCAGTGACACCTACAGGTCCTGAGATACCTGTATTTTGCCAGGAGTTCCAGTGAGGTGTGCAAAGCCCCCTCCCCTGCAAACTGAAATAAATCAAGGAAGGCCTCATGTGTGGCATACTTATCTGAAACAAATATCTAAAGCCTTCACAAATATCTCTTCTTTCTCTCCCTCATTACTGTTGTTTTTAAGCAGCTGTCAGGATTTGCTGCAGATGGGAAAATAGCTTTTCTTCACCCCCTCACCCTCTGTCGCCAAATATGTAATTATCAGAAGAAGCAGTTCCTGTAAAATGTGTATTCCAATAAGAGCGCACACTTTTTGAGCTGTGTTATTACAGTTTCATTTGATAAAAACAGTAAAGCATGCAGAATTTCAAATGAGAGGAGTCCTGCTGACTGCAATAACACATACATTTGCTGGCTGAAATTGTAACATCATTTGAGATAGACACACAAAGAAAATCCCACGTAATTCAGGTATTACGACAGCGTATCTTGTTTCCAGGGATGTACTGGAAGGCATAAGCAATCCCTCAGTCACCAGTTAGCTTGGCTGGTAAAAAGCACGCGTGCTCATACTGAACAAATAAACTACATGGTGCCTGCAGCAAGAAGGAGTTGGACTTGATGCAGGAGTCGCGTCCTGATCTGTGTTAGAGGCGTCACAAGAGAAACGTAGCAGCATTTATCCCTTCTGTGCTGTGTTTTTTTCTTGGTGGAAAAATGCTAGTAATTGCCTTTGAAGTGTCAACGTAGAACATTATGCTGAATATCTTCAGCTGCTTGATTCTGCCCATGCTTTCCTGCCAGCACAGGGAGTCCAGGGGCAGCAGATGGGGATAGTGACATTTCTAACGGGAAGTAATGGGGAGGGAGGGAAGGACGGGAGGGCAGCTCATGCCTGCAGAGCTCAGGGGAGAGAGGACAGGGGAAAGGAAATTAGGAAACTCTCCTTGCTGGCGTTAGAAATGACCGGACTTTGGAAATCCTGGAAAATTGTCACTGTGCACGCGCACTGAGTCCTGTGGATCCCAGGCGCAGGGGCCGTGCTGCGTGGCTGCTGTAGGTGGGTATGTCCATAACCTCTTTTCCTCAAGATGCATTTTACTACTGGCAAAGAGAGACTTTATATATATATTTAACATATACATACAAACATATATATATTTAATATATATATATACACATTATATGTATATGTACATATATGTATATACAATTAATACATACTAATGTATTTGGCCAGATAATTTATAACAGTTTCCCAAAGCTTCTGTCTACAAAAAAAACCCATTTTTTTTCTTTCCTTTAGCCTAAATGTCTGCCTTAGCTACAGGTGTTGTGTTTTTAAATTTAAATTTCTTACTAACATGATTTCTTGCTGACATAACTGAGAAAGCAAAACTTTTAATAGCAAACCTGACTCTTTGCTCACAGGAGGGAACGGTCACTCATTCTGAGCGTTAAGGTCCCCTTCTGCCCTTTTTCCTGCCCTGCACAAAACTTTCAAATACTACCGAGTATCTACTGAGTAGATGATAATTTTTTCTTAAATTGTAACTTCTGCTAACTGGGCACATCCATTGTTTTTTTTCTTTTCCAAGAGGTTTGGCATCTGTCCTGAAGAAGAACCTCCATACTGACTATGAAGTTGGATTAATTCTTACATACATTCTATTCAGCCAGATTTGATTTAGGCATTTCATTGTATTACCCATATTTTTTGTATTTTTAATATAGTAGTGTAGTTTAACAATTTCAGTAATGTAAATTAAAAAAAAAAAACAAACCACAACAAAACACAACCCTACAATAAGTAAAAATAAATACACAAGAGCAAAATTTTTGCATTAGTCCTCTGAAAGCAATAGTATTGAAAAATCCGCCCTTCACCTACGAGATGCATAAAGGAGGAAATAATCAAATAAAACATAATGCATACAAGAGTGAGCTGTTGTTCACTTTGACCCTAAATTAATTTGACCCTGTTTCAGAATGACTTGACTTTATTTCATATCTGAATATTGGCTGAACAGGCTGGTAGTTATCTTTTATAATCATATATTTCACTGAAGAAATCTGCCCTATGTCTGTGGACATTGCATGTAGTGGAATTTTCCTTACATCTTTCAAGCCTTAAAGATGCATTAATAGCACAGACACAATGTAGATAGAACAATGAACATCATTAATGAAAGTTTCATGTGTGACTATCAGAAAAACAGACTGTCAGCAGCAGTACGCCTTTCTGGTTCCCCAGGCTGCCTTCCAGTGAGTCTGGCTGCTAGACACGCAGTTTCTCTAACCTGTAAATGTTTTAGCAATTTTAATATTTTAATTATGGAGGAAAGGGGTCCTAAAAAAATTTCTAAAGTATTTACCTATCTAGGACAATCCAAAATATTAAAATAAAGAAAAATTATTCTCAGATGAGTAATAAGGAAAAAAAAAGTAGTTGGGTGAAAAAAAAAAATTTTATACCTTCAGAATGTTGTTGTTTATTTTGACCAAATAACTCAAAAATAGTGGGTTTCAACTCACTTAAATTTGAGGTGCTTTAGCAAATAAGAAATATTTTTCTACTTTTTGTTTTTGACAAGTTGGAATTATTCAAGGAAAGACTGTTGGGCCACAAAATTGTTGTGATTCTGCTGATAAGCCAGGAGTCAAGCTGTGATAGTTGTATTAGTATCCACTTGACAATCCGTGTTTCCCTATAGGGTAGAGGTGCACAGCCCGGTTCTAAATGACTTTATATGCCTCCTTCCGGAATTGGTATGCAAAGGACAATATTAAGATTTTACAAACAGTACAACAGGAAACAAGATGTCAGGGTGAGCAGATCAAACCATGTATTTTAACTTTGTAAATTATAATTTTCTTTTAGTACTTTTGGTTTTATAGAAAGCAAACGTTATACCAAATAGAACAAATAAACACACCAATATGCCCCCTCCTTATGCACCTTTAGGAGTATATGTCTAGCGTAACCAAAACAATAGAATAGAATAGAATAGAATAGAATAGAATAGAATAGAATAGAATAGAATAGTTCAGTTGGAAGGGACCTACGATGATCATCTAGTCCAACTGCCTGACCAATTTAGTACTGACCAAAAGTTAAAGAATATTTTAGTGACATAGAACCATAGAATCACAGAATTGTCTGGGTTGGAAGGGACCTTTCAGATCATCTAGTCCAAACATCAACCTAACTCTGACAAAAACCACCACTAACCTATATCTCTAAGCACTATGTCTACCCATCTTTTAAATACCTCCAGGGATGGTGCCTCCTGGACGTGACTGGCCAGCTTCTGATAAGCCTTACTAGAGGTATTGAGTGTCTCCAAATTTTACTGAAGCTGAGAGCTGGGTATACTCAGCAATATATATTTTCATATATCCCAATCTTGTCACAGTCATAATGCAAATGATTTAAGTGTGGACGAGAAGTCTGTGATAAAATAAAGAAATGCTATTTCCTTCCAGGCTGGTATTGGTTCTACTGCAAATGCTTTATACAAAAGTTACTTGGTTCAAAATGCTGAGCCTGGATGTCTGTGAGTGGGAACAGGGGAGCAACACAGGAGGGAATGCCATCTTCTGGCCTTGCCAGAGGAGCAGCACTCTGCAAAGTCCACGGTCACTGTCACTGCCGTGATGGGAGTGGAAACATGGCTGCTCCCTGTTTTACTGCTGTTCCATCGACAGGTACAGCTAATCCTGGTGATAGTCCACTTCTTCGCCACAAAATCACAGTGCTCTGGGGGTAAAATATGGAACAAAATGATGAATATCATTTCAGTTTTGAAAATGTGGAAGGAAATAAGGAAGAAAGTATAGGTGGGGTAAACAGTTACATAAAACATACAATCAAGCGCAAGATGTTTGAAATATTTATAGACAAAACATTGCAATATCGGTGAGTCAGGCACTAATATTAGGTTTATTTGAAAAAGGAGACTTTCTCCAAACATTCTGTCAATAAAACAAGGATGACTAAAGCACCATAATTCTGTGAGAAGAGCTAAAATTCACCATAAACTCAAGGTATTCAGTAATCACAATTATAATGATCTATTTTTTTAATACTTGGATTGCAGTGTTGCCTTCTGTAAGTAGCTTGTAATCAGGACTGTTGCTTCCCTGCTGCGTACTGTATAAATATTTATGAAATTAGTAAAATAATATTTTAAGGGTTCTTTGAAATGTGAATCATGGCCAGATCCAAAGCACCTAATAAGCATCTAGCCCCAGGAGAGTGACCCAGAATCCTTTAGTTCTAGAGTGAGGTTGTTTGACATCTCCAACGAGCAACCCAGAAACCCTACACAATGAGGAGACCCGTTCAGTGCGGTGCAAGATAGCTCTCTGCTGAGGATGGCAGACAAACTGAATTAATTCTTATTTTCCAACGCAATTCCCACTGTAATTCGTATTTCAAAGCATTAACAGCCTGCAAAACTTATAACATGACACAGTAAAGTATATAGCAGAATCTAAGCACAAGGATTTTTCTGGAATACCAAGCTGAAAATAGAGTCAGATGCCTAACTGCGATGGGTCTTGACTATGTGCATTTTTTTTTATGTTTAAATTGATGTTACATGGATTTGACATCAAATTCAGTCTGTTTTGCAATGGTCTCACATGTTTCCAAGCGACATCACTTTGATCACAGTTCTGTGAACTGTAAGATGGTAGGCAAACTAAACTACCTTATTTTTATCAAAAAAAAAAAAAAAAAATATACACACACATACACATATATATAAGATCCTGACACAAGAAGAACATTGATGCAATCTCTACACCAAATCATTGATCCCTTCAGTGACTGTTTTCTCTATTTTGGTCTCAATCTGGAGGTTAAGAGACTAGTTTAAGAGTAAAGCAATGTATTTTTAGGCTCATTGCCCTAATGTCCACTGTAATCAGGTGGAAACCTTTAGGTCTGCTGTCACTTGGTGGGACTGGGTAGTTTTACAGTTTCCTAGAAGTCATTCACAGGAACCACTGTAGACTTGTGGACCTGAGGAACGGCAGTGTCATTCCTCAGTGGACTTGGGTAGCTACTGCCAGCCAACAACCAGCAGCTTCTTCTCTGCAGGGTTGTGAGCCTTCACCGCAGTATGGGTCTGAAGTAGGCTGAGCTTATAAATTAATCTGATTTCCCTAAGATCACTGTAATATGACTGAAATGTCATTAGTCAGTCTTTGCCTGTGTTGTAAGAGGGAGCTTGGAGGAAGTAAATGACTAGGAGTGATACAATGAAATTGTCTTGTCTCCTCATCTGATTTTTTTACTCAAAAATAATTAAGAGGTCAGACTCATTAATTTCATAGCAAGGTACTATTTGCATTTTGGCCAGATACAAACTATCAAAAGAAAGTGAAGGCATCTGATCCTGAGGTTCAAAATACTGAAAACAATAGAAACAAAAGTAATCTGCATCATGGTAAGTGTCTTGTCATGTGCACAGTAACATAGAGAGAATTTAGCAGTTGCATGGTCACCTCAGATTTCTATACATGCTAAGTTTTTCTGCCAAGAAGAAATAAATATCAAAGGGTTAAAAAGACCCAAGATGACTCTCATCTTGCTAGATTACAAAACTTTACAGCTTCTTAAATCTTAAATCTCCTACATGAAGTTGTGATTATTCCCATTTCCCGCCTTCCCTTAAAACTGTGAAGCGATTTGCACACTTGGAGTGGAAGTGACAGTCTCCCCATCGGGCGAGGGGTTTGCCCTGTTACTGGGGGTGCATTTTAGTTACTGCAGAACAGCAGGGGCTTTCGCAGAAGCCAGGAACCGCTACTTTATAAATGCATATATACTGAATAATGAAACTTATCATATCCGACAGGGTACATTTTTTGAGTTGTCAAGAGAGCATTATTCCCTTCAGGAGATCTTTATGCACATGAAAGAAAAATACACAATGTTGCCTGCATGCTTGATATTGGTTTTACTCTATTAATTTGTTAGAAAAAAAAAAAAGTAATATTTAACTATTTAAACAGGTAATATAAATACTGAAATGTTCTGTTTAGGCTTTAAATTCTTAATAACTCTTCCAAAGTTGGTATCAAGCCCAGAATAAAAGGAGCAGGTTGGCTGTAAGTTAGTGCCTCACTTTGTAAAATCAACAACCGCGCTCTGAATTACAGTGCTAGGAGACTTTATCCTTGCTGACGATTGACAGGCTATTATCTCGCTGAATAAAAAATGAGCAATCAGACGTGAAAGGAAGCTCTGTACTTGGAATCAAATTCTACACATTTTTAAGCGTGACACAAACTTGCTCAAGTCAATGAAGCCATTTTTTAGAAGGATTTTTACGGCTTGGCCCTTGATAAGATAAGTGCCTACACATAATATGCACTTGTCACTATGCTCCTGAATGACTCAAAAGACTAGTAACGTGGCAGAAAGCCTTTCACCTGTAGACTGTCAGTTTGAATCTGTCAAGCAACCAAAAGTCCCTGCTGCAAGAAATCTTATGCAAAAATTCCAAGCAATGCTAGGAGAATATTAAGGCTGCATGTTCAGTTATATACTCAAATCCGGAAGGGTTGTCACTCATTTTTAACGTGCCCCTTTCTGCTACAGCCTTACAATTCAGTCTTTAATAACCCAAGCACATATCACCTTTTGAGCAGTGCGGTACAGGCATTTTCCCCAAATCTGCAGAAATCTTTGCTTTGATGAACAGAAATCTTTATTCAGTTCCTGAGCACCCTGTAAGCTTATCACCATCTAAGTGAAGCAATACAAAAATAAGCACACGTTTGAGTGGCACTGCACATCACGGTCACTGTCATGATCAAACTTCAGTTGTACTGAAAATGTCTTTCCTGAAAATTAATTGCATTAAAATAGCGAAGCTGAAAGGAGAAATACCCAGTTAAACTATGTGGAAATCAGTCCTTTATATGATCAGGAATATTAGGGATTGCTAATTACAGATTAAATAGTTTTTGCCTCCTGGGATATCATTTGCTGTCACCAAATGAAATGCAGAAGACCTAAATGGTACCTTAGCCTTTTTATAGGAAAATACGAACAAGAATGTGAACACCTGAACAAGAATCTCACCTAAAAACAAGTTCTGTTGCCTTAATTTTACCATGAAACTCCTCCTTTGAGGTTCTGTTTTCTGCAGATCTCTGCACGTATTAGCAAATTTCCCCATCTCCCCTTACTACAAGACCTACTGCGTAAAAATCTCCCACAACATGGAGGGGTTTTCGCTCGTCAAGTGACTCAGGATCACTGAGCTCTATGCACAAGCTGAAGTTTTGAAGAAGTTTTTGTTGCGGCAGCTGCCCGCTGGCTGAATCGGCACCTTTTCACACTTTCTGTGGAAAGAATGCTAGATGAAGATGATAATTCCCGTAGTGATCATGTGTGTTTCTTCTGCTGCAGCAGGCATATTTTTTCTCTGCATGGTTGTATAGTAAAACTGTCTGCAATGCCACGCAGCACACTTTGAGACTCCTGAGAAATCCTGTGATTCTTGGAACAGACAGAGCTGGAAAGTCTTTGTAACACTGCAATTTGTTGGGATGCTGATTCTTAGTCAGCACTTGTAACAGATTCACTATCAGGTCAAGCTTTGCGGGAGCTGCTGTTGGGCTGGAGGCAAAGCTCAGATTTAGTCATACAGCACTGAAATTAAGAGAACTATTTTCTTGCTTAAAACGAGGTGTTAATTATCCTACTAATTGAAACCAGACTAATTAACTTGGAGAGTGATTGACATCACGCAACCAGAGTTGTAAGAAAAAGCAGCAGGAGTGATGCTGAGCCACTGAGGAAACACGCAGCAGAGTGCCGTCAAGGATCCCTTGCCCACAGAAGGGTACTTGAGTTGTGTGCTAATTGTGGCAAAACCTGTCCAGGATTGCTCAAGCAGCTCCACAGCTTGATGCTGAGCCCTCCGGGGAGATGACTAGCTTGGCTGCAATGGTGAATGTTCCTCCACTGAGGTCAGAGACCTCCTCTGCTGCATGCTGAAGGTGCACCTGAGCTGCTTCTGCAGGCACCAGCTCAGGTCTGGGCTCATTAACACCTTCCAGTACCTGAAGGGGGCCTATAAGAAAGCTGGGGAGGGGCTGTTTGTAAGGGCATGTAGCGATAGGACGAGGGGCAATGGTTTTAAACTAGAGCAGGGTAGGTTTAGATTAGACATTAGGATGAAGTTCTTTACAATGAGGGTGGTGAGACACTAGAGACATCCCTGGAGACATTCAAGGCCAGGCTTGATGAGGCTCTGAGCAACCTGATCTAGTTGAAGATGTCCCTGCTTACTGCAGGGGGGTTGGACTAGATGACCTTTAAAGGTCCCTTCCAACCCAACGCATTCTATGATACTCTTTCTCCTTGATTCCCTATTTGCACTGAAGGAAGAAGAGGAGGCCATCTCACCTGTCAGTATGGAAATGGAGTCATCTGGATCTAGCAACCTCTGCCCATAATTCAGCATCAGCCTGAAAGTAAAGCTGGGAAATATTATTATTCAACGGAAGGGAAGTGAACAGCTTCTGTTGCCTTGGAGCTATTGTTTCTTTCTCTAACAGGGTTGCTTTGAATATTAAAGAAACTTAATAGCGACTCAAATTAAAAACTGTGATTAACATTTTGTACCAGCCTAGTGTGCTTATGCTGTGAGAAAGCAAGAGATAACAGGAAACTACCCAAAGCCCATCTTGCAAAAGTGAACAAGTTCATTAAGTTGTACGGTGGCTGCTGCAATAAAGGTATTTCATAGTGCAAAGTGACTCCTGTGTTGGCATTTGGCATAAAGCTACTGTTCTGGTGAAAGCAGAAAACATGCCTTCTTTGATTTTTAATTAATAATTTAATTTTACAGGAAGGAATTTTTCTTTAATTTTTGTGTTGTGTTTTTTCTTTGTTGTTACTGTTGCCTGGAACACTAGTGTGAATATATCCGGCAATGGCATGTCCATGAATATTATTTTTAGATGCAGCTTTGCCGTTCTTTTTCACAGGTCTAGTATTAATTTTAAGCATTTTTTTCTTGCTTCTGCTGCTATCTTCAGTTACCACCCCCACACCAGCCACATGCCCTTATGCGTTCTTTCTATTTTTCTTTTCAAGACAAGCTCCAGCTATTCTATTTATATGTCTTCTTTAATTTTCGCTTAAAAGTGCTCAGCTAAATTTGTTCTGCGTACAGCTTTTGCATATGATACTTACGGCCAAAAATGATTCTTCTTTGCATCATCAGATGCTAGAAATGTTTATTGGTAATGAAAAACAGAAATAAAGATAATAGCTGGTAAAAGAAATAATGTGTGTATGAGAGTGTGTGTGTGTGTGTGTATATATATATATATAAAAGCTTTAGCAGCAGACATAGCAAAGGGGCTGGAGCTTCTTTTTAGCACTCGCTGATGCAGTTCAGGCTCCTACACAGCCTGATGCAGTCACCTTGCTGCATGTGTTCCCTTCACTCTCCCCGTTTGAGTCAGGGCTGCAACCACCCTTACAGGATGGATATGTTGAGGTTATTAGGGTGGAAGCCACTTCTGCACAGAAGACCCTCATTAGATCTTTACATTTCCCTTGTATACATGAGATGTTGATTTCATCCATAAAAATAAAAGGTCACCTGAACCTTTCCGGAATTTTATAAAATGCAGACACACCAAAAAACCCAAACACCTCTGACCTGGGGAAAACTGGCACAAGTCCTTTCTCCTTGCAGGCTGTACCTTGTGTTAAGAGGTGTTAAGCAGCCAAAGCTTAGAGTATTACAACATTCAGAGTGCTGAAAAATCTGGTGATAATGTGAGGCCAGTGCATTTGAACGTGTACATTAGAGGTTCTCAGAATTGGCTCCTGCGTCTGGTTTTACTGGTCACGGTCTGTTCAAAACTGATGCAGGCACACCTTTTTCTATTGTTTTACAACTATTGGACAAATTCCACAGGGTGAAAGTTGATACAAACGCATTAACTTCATTTAGAGACAGAAAGTCTTTGCAACAGTTCCAGCGAGGCCATTTGACACAATGCAGTTTGGACAGTTTTTTTGAAGTATTAAAAATTATTCTAAAGTTATGCTTCTGCAGAAAGTATTCCAATAGCAGTCCTACAGAAATTGGACTTTTCATTTCCTAGCTTTGAAATATGACACTTAACTGCTTGCTAATAGGCTATGTAATTGCTAATGAGCTGGTATAGAACTTTGAAGGATGTTCCTATTAGAGCTGTAGAGTGTCTGTGTGTCCCATGCAATGAGAAGGAAACATGCTCGTATTTTTTCACTGAAGTGCTGAGAAGAGCTAAATGTTTATTCAAAGAATCTTCAAAAAGAAGATCCATAAAACTCAAACAGCGATTTTCCGAAGGTGATGTCTTTAGTCTTGGGATGATAACTTTCTGCGGCCACTGCTGTCAGTTGTGACTGAGAGTGGTCTTTCAGATTTGCTGATAAGGGCACCCTGTGCTACTGGGGGAACTTGGCTGTTAAGCGTCAGCCTGCTTTTGGATGTGGCAGGAGAATGAAGGGGTGATGCTCCTGCTAGAGTTGAAGTGCCCACAAATGTGAAATTCTTCTGCTAGGTCTCCAGTCATGTTGTCCTGAAAGTGGTTTCACTGGAAACCTGGCTACATACGATGGCCATGCAAAGAGAGCTGCTGAGCGTGGAGATCCCATTTTCGTTCCCCAGGTGGCTGAACTGGGGGGTCACTGATCTCCAACACGTTTGGCAGACCAGAAAGTGGTGCCTGGGAGAGCACTCTGACCACACCAGACCAGGCACAGAAACTAAACTCTGCCTCAGACTGGCTGGACAAGAGCACGTGTGGTTGAGTCTCCTCATAACAACAGATTAACAGGAAACCCAACAGGACTAGATATTTATTTAAATGTAGAGAATTCAGTGCCTTGTAGTACGTCTGTATGTATTCCTTCTCTAAGGAATTCCTGAATATCTTGCTTTTAACTGAGGTTTTACATCTCCATGGGTCAGTGTTAAAACTGAATGCAATATTTATTCTGACTTGTGTGCCAAGAAATGAAGAATTACAGGCTTGTAGGTTGCATGTGGCTTAAAATTTGGAGACTGTTGAGCAAATAGGAAATCCTTGCTCTACAAAATATAAAGCAGCCTTTTCACTGGGTTCAGAAAATAATGTACAGCAGTGTAAGTGACAAAAAGTTAAGTGTTTAATGATGAAGGTGTTGATGCTAGTAAAATATAACGAAGAGAGAAGGTGGTTTATTAGCTTTACCAGGTTAGCACTTCATTTACAGAACATTGCCCTGTCTATTTGATAGCCAGCATGATGAGACTTTTGATTTCATATCTTACTAAAGTGTTCTGCCTTTTTCTGGCTACTCCATGGAATGTGAATTTAAATATAACCTAAAGAAAGAGTTTCCACACAATAATATTCTGCCATCACTTACGGATAAAAAGATTCGCTTAGGTTTGAGAGAGAGACATACAGAGACAGAGAGAGAGACGTACATGAGAGAAGGAAAGTGTTTTGACTTGAGTGGGATATTTGATTACTGATGAAAGCTTAAGGAAAAAAGGAGAAGGTAGTGAAATTTACAGCCTTAAGGTGGACTCAGGTCCAGATTTCCCTGCCCAGCCGTTACCTGCTAGAGGAGCTTTGCAGTTCACTCAGGAGACACTAAGCTACTTCCGTAGGAAGGATCATTGGTACTCAAAAGCAGTTCATGCTAGTGATCACTTGTGGATTTTGTAATGAAATAAAGGATTATATTGTCCAAAGTCAACAGCAAGCAAACCTAAGGGAAGGAAAAGTCCTTTGCGGTACTTGTAGACTATATCAGACCCACAGCACATATCTCTGAAGGTTGGAAATTCATTATGATTGGGGTTGAAATAGTGAGCAGTTTGGGTAATGCTCACCCTACATGCACTACATTCGGACTGTGTTTAATCCTGTGGGACATTTTAAAGATCAAATAGTACAGGAAAGTATCTCAAGCATGGAGTTAAATGGACTTTCCATTTACTCTATCAACCTCAGAGTAATGGTGTAGTAGAAAGATGGAATGGATTGCTGAAACAGCAACTCAAATGGAGAGGTGGTGATGCTGAGTGGGGAAGGAACATGGCAGTATGTGTGAGTGCTAAACTCCCAGTAGGAGCAAGCAAAAGCTGTCATTCAACCTGCATACTACAGAAAGCGTCCATCTAGAGAGTACACAAAGTCTGCCCTGAACTTTGTTAGGGAAGGACTGGAATAAAACCGTTGCTTAATGAGAGTGCTGGTGCAATTTAATGTCACTAGAGACCTGTGGACAACTTTAGAGAGACCATAAAGCTAACCTCATATTGATACTGGTGGAATACTGGCCTACAACTTGGACCCAATTGGTCCCTTAGGGCCAACATGGGACACATTGTATTCTCGAATTGAGGAACTGCAAATCACCAAATATGAAAAGGTTATTATTTGTGAAAAGCAGGTGACCATTGCTATCAAACATGATACTGGCTGGATTGTCAGAATTGTGACGGAAATAGAACAAACTGCTGGACATCATTGGTATGACGTTTTTATGAGATATGCACCATCTGCGAATGGCATATCGCATCTTATGTTACATCCTATGATCATTGTATTATTGTGCTGTATTTTATTAGTTTTGCTATTAATATGTATTTATATCCAAGTTTATCACTTATCTCACCGTGTTGAAAGCATGCATCACCAGTTGTTACCTGATTTGGGCTTAAGCGGGTGCCCAAATCTTCCCCCTGCCCCTCCGCCCCTGGCGAGGCAAGAGGAGTAGCAGTACCTCCACTTGCTGTGGCACTGGGTTTGCTGGGTGCTCAGTCTATACCAAGGGGCGAGTGTGACTGTTGACTCAGCTCCAGTTTTGGCCCAACACACAGCTCATGCGACAGCCGGACGTGTGCTGGAGCAGCCACGTGGGCACAGCGAGAGCAAGGTGTGGGCAGGACACAGTGGGAAGAAGAGATAAGGGCCTCTCTGCAGCCGTTGTCACCTACAGTCTGTTGTCCCCTGCAGAGGAACTGTCTGCCGGTTTCTTCAGAATCCGCTAGCCTATGGAAGTGTATAGACCGGCCTCCCAAACTGGAAGGTGGAAATACAGTAGCTTACCCGAAAAGTCTCTGGGGAGGCTCCATCAGCAGCTGGACCGCTGAAGCTCCCGTGCTCCCCGCTGCGGCACAGGGATGCCTGCACCATGAGAGAGGAGGAAGAACGAGCAAGATCACCATCGGGTGGGAGCTTCTTCGCCTGTAGGTTTGCAAGCTTGATGTGAGCTAGAGAATTTGGGAATTACACTAGTCTGCACAAAGGGCATCAAGCCCACATTTGGTTATTTCTTTTTAACTTGATGAACTCCTGAAATAAAGTTTGATTTTCTGAGTATGTTGTCCTGTAAATTTTAGAGATCCAAAGAGACAGTGACATTTTGATGTGCAGCAGAGGTAAAAAACTGGCAGACAAAGTGAAAACTGGCAAATTCCTTCCTTCAATTGATGTGTCTTTCTGATTACTAAAGTTTATTCAGTTTAGACATGAGATGGGTACACCATGTGTAGTGTAAGATATCTGTAAATCATTGGGGATTCAGACATTTCTTAAGTAACAATATTATTTATTTTTTGAGTTCCATTGTGGTCTTTCAGGATGAGAAAAATCTTTGCTGAACCACCTAAGCCTTTCAGATAAGAAATAAAGTTTCTCCCTTTTCTTTGTCTGTCATTATTTCTGTAGGTGTCAGAAGATCTGTCTCGAGACATGCCTCGATCCAGAAAGACCGGGGTGAAGTAAGGTTGTTTGCATTTGTGCTTGTTAGGGTTTACTTTAGGCACAATTACTCAAGTTCAGATGTTTAAACATTTGCTCTTTTTCTTGTTTTAGCTTAAGAGAATTATTCTTACCCATAAAAGAGAAGATCCTAATCCAAACCTCTTAGCTTTCTCTGAGGACTCCTGCTGCAAGTTTTTTCAGTCGGTTCCTCCTTCCCTTCCCTACCGTTGTCCTTATCTAGGGAATTTTCCTCTGCCGAAGGAGACTACAAAGCTTACAACATGCCACACATATCTTACATACTGTCCCGGGAGTCAGCTGCAGAGTCACCATTTCTGTCTGTTGTTCAGTCAATGAAAATAGATTCTCAGTCCTACAATTACGAACCACAACACAGGTCCTGGCTGCCTCGCCTGACTTTGCTGGCTTGGTAAGAACAAAAAGGAAGAAGGAAGGGGCAAGATTTTCAAAGAAAAAGGCTATGCCACTACCTAGTTACCGAGTCAAATAAGCTAATTCCAAAGCCGCTCACTGTATTTCAGTGGAAAACTCTCTTTCCCTTCTAAAAAGAAGCTTTACAGTCCTTTGGTGTTTGGCGAGAAAGCAGACTGGCTGAAAGCGTTCTGGAAAAGCTGCTTCCCAGCTCTCTTACAGCAAGTGTTTGCTCATTAGTAGGTGTCTTTGCTAGAACTGACTCCACCGCAGCCTCTCAAGTACTGTCAGTCAGCGGCTTTGATTGCTGGGGATTTCTCGAAGCAAGTGACAAATGTTTCCTTTCACCTGATGCGGCCGAGAAAACTGGCAATTACCGAAACATTACATCTTGCTGTTTAAACCTCTTGGCTTCTGTCTGTGAGGCCAACTGCCACTCTCTGAGATGCAGAGTGGTTCACCTTGGGATCACGTATCGGGACGTACAGGCATTCATGTTCCACTGCCACTCCTGTATTTGTATCAGCACCAGCAACGGGTTACACCAGCAACGGGTTAAGGAGTGGGTGTTGGGGGGAGACTCGGGGAACTTAAACTGCAAAAAGGATTAGTAGCCTTGTTACACAAGACTAGAGGTTTAATTCAAAGGCATGCAGAGCCCAGCACTTCTTTTATGTCTGATGGTATATTGCTCATAATAACATCACTGTTGAGGGTAAATGAATGTGGAATTCACCTGCATTCCCCTCTTACATTTAATTGCCTGTTCCTTTAGAAGTTCAGTAATTATTTGGCAGAGAGCCTGGTAGCAAGAACAGAAAGTGTATACTGAAAGGTTGGCCACTATATTTAGTTTCTTTTTGCATGAGTAAACAGCATATATAAGAAGAAGCAACCTGTAGTCCAGTGAGAAAATGGCAATTTTAATAGCAAACAAGTAGACAAAGAAGTAAACCCAGTTCTGCAGAGATGTGGCAAAGGAATAGCAACAAAACTTGCTGTGCAGAGGTCTTTCAGGTCTGTCCGTTCCAGGCCTGACAGCCCTTTGTGCCCCGCAATGCTGCATTGACACTGACTGCAGAAGCTGAGGCTGGGCACATCTCCTTTGCTGACTCTGCCATGGGATGGTTATCTCTGACAGAGGAAGCAGCTGAACACAGAAACCCTGGAACAGTTCAGGGAGACTTGCCAGGTTTCCTCTGTCAACACCCTTGCTTTCCTATTGCATGGATCCACCATGTGGATCCACGGGAAGTGGCTAATGAAGGTCCTGAAGTTGCAATTAGCAGCCTGGCATGGGAAAAGTGATGCGTGGATACAACAGTTCTCAGCTGCTTGCAAAAAAACAGATGTGGGGAGGTACTCTTTGTGGTCCCAGTGAGGAGTAATGAAGTGTGGGGAGGATCTGCTCTGACATCTGATTCGTGTTGCTGCAAGCCATACCTGCACGTCCTTTCCCTGCCGCCTGAGGTGGCCTGAGGGTATTTGGAACCATGGCTGTGGTTTGTCACAGTTTTAAGCGACAGTTCTTTTAGGTTTTGTTTTTCTATCCTGTTGCTAGTGTCACAAATAGTTTACATAATGGTCGTCAGTGAGCAAGTGGGAAGTACAAAAGTGCAATTCATTATCCTCAGGAAAGATAGGCTAATTGTGAGGCACCTTCCCAGGGCTCAGGAGGAGCAGATTCAATTCCTTTGCTCTAACTAGAGCTCCTGCAAGGGTAACTCCACCTGGGCTGCTTTACACACAGAAATCCTGATATCCACCTCAAGTCTATAGCACCACAGACATCTCTGACTGATGGTGCAGCCTTGGGGGCAGCAGGTCCTGTTCATCCCACACATGATGGACTCACTGTGCATGTCCTACATAGCCGCTGTGTGTCTGGTGCTTCTGCGGTCACACACCCTGGGCAGAAGCAGACTTCTGGACACATGGGCAGATGTGATGGTCTCAACAGGGAGAGAAAGCATTTGGCACTGAGTGTTAAGTGACCTTGGACACTCTCTCATTTGATTTCTGCTGTGTTCACGAAAATGGGTTTTGTCGTGACTTGACAAAGAAGCAGATCGCACCAACAAACCAGCAGACACCACCTTCAGTCTGAACGAAACAAGCTGCAAAATCCTGATTTTTTGACCGGTCATTTAAGTAAAAATATAACAAAAAGCAAGAATTAGTCAAATGCATGTAGTGATGACGTGAATACTAGGGCTTTAATAGTTCCTTGACATAGCACTCACCGAGGCCAGTTGACCAACAACAGTCTGCGCAGGATTGAGTCGGACAGGAGTCCCTGAACACGCATCAGCTACATCTTAACTGAGCACACACTGTCGATTTTTCAGCAAATAGCTGTTTGAGGAGAACACTTAACTGCCAGTAAAACACTTGTGATGACTGTCACACAGAGTAACTAAGCTGAATGAATAATTCACACCACTTGAGATTTGTTGTGAATTTAGCTGCTTCTTCAGCTCATGAGCTTTTTATAAGCGGCATGCAACTTTCTGTACATTATTTGTTATTCAATCTGAATCAAGTAGGACTTTAACTTAGGAACAGACTAGGGGCATGATGATGAGTATCTGTGGTAGAAACTGACCCTGCACTATGTTGTTTTCTCTCCCCAAAAGATGGAATTATACACAGTCCAAGAGAAGCACTGACTACTGGGTGTATGCCTGCACATAGTCCATGTGTGTTGTGTTTTGGTGCATGGTGTAGCTGGTAGATGCCTTGAACTCTGATGGTCAGAGAGAGGCTCAAATCTTCACTTGTGGCAGGAAGCACGTTAGGGAGAGAAGGCAGATGTTGAAATTTATGGTGATTCAGGAAATGTTAAACGTGGTTCTTTTGGGCTAAGGTCATACTGCCCAAGAGTTACTCCTGAGTAAAGTTCTAATAAGAGGTGTTAACTGGCTTCAGTTTCTGTCAAGTCAATATCGTTGCAGCTGTGAAATATTTCACAATGTTGTTGTCTGACAAACGACATTTATTCTGTGCTGGGCTGCTATTGATACCTTTTGCGAGTTCTGTCTCTCCACTTTGTAGAAAAAAAAATACTTAAGTTGCTTAGGAGCACAAGATTCATTGATTTTCCAAGAACATTAATCGAAGGCATAGGTCTTAGGCTCAGGCAGAGTTCACTGGTTACCATGACATACAAGATATTTCTCTGGAGATTTTATATTGATTCCTACCTAAGCACCTGAAAGGGTTGGTTTGGTTGGTTTGGTTTTTTTTTGTTTGGTTGTTTTCTGTTGTTTTTTCTTTTTTTTTTTTTTTTCAAATAGGCAAGTTTGTATGGTGCTGCAGGGATATGAAAGGCTGGGACTGGAAAAATATGAAAGTGCTGATGCAGAACTGTGCAGAGCTGCTATGTCAATAGGATATCTGCTTCTGGACTCTCACGGGACAGCTAGTATTTGCTTTGCTTCTCTATTGCTTCTTCCAGGCCTAGAGAGGCCACAGAGAAAGTACAGAAGGTTTGTGTGTCTTCGGCCTCTTAATATAGACATACTCTAAGTGATTCTCCCAGTGCCCATGGCAATGCAGTACAGTGAACCCAAATTGCCCTGTTTTGCACCCTCAACATTTTCTGCCTAGGCAAGAAGAGAGAAAGCCACCAGCGGTGACAGTGCGCTCCGTTTTCAAGCCCTTCCTCGGTGCCCCTGGGTCAGAAATGGGATATGTGCTCTGCTTGTGAAAAGGCAGCACCTAGTAGAAAGCTGAGATAAATTGGCTTTTTTTCTTCAGCTTTCCCAGGTAGGAACATGGCCTTGGACCTTGCGCTCAATCCCTTCTTCTTCATCCAGGCAGCTTCGCAGTGGTATTCGTCACGCCTCAGGGTAACAGAGCGACTTGTTTATCTGCTGCAACGAACCCTGCTGAGTCTTCAGAGGAGTGGAATTACATTCTGGATGGCGACTTGGGCTCCAGCCACGTTACTGAACAGTGGCTAAAATTTCCCCAGGTTGTTGCCCTCACTTTAGCCCCCGACAGTGGTAACAATGTTGGGAGCTTTAACACAGAAAAATCTGTGGAAGCTGTTGGCATTTTATCCACTGTGTCATCTTGCTGTCTTCAGCTGGATGACATGATGCTGCAAATATTGTAAATATTAGGCTGCGCTCATGTTGTTTTCCCTGTCGGTTCTTCTGGTAAAGCTTGGGTTCAGTTTTATTGAAAGTGTGGATAGGACAACAAAACCTTCTACTTCCATCCAGCATAAGACAACTGCCATTAATTCAAAATTTATCTTAAAAAAGAGATCAAACATAATGTCTGGATTCCTCAGGGTTTTCAGTGTTCAGCTTCAGGAGCTGGCGAGGAGGGCGGCCGTATTACCATTTTAATAGGGGCTGCAACTTTTGCTGGCTCTGCTCTGAGCAGGGCAGGTCAGACTTGGGGGCACGCGGGGTGAGGAGCAGCTACAGGGAATAGAGAGGGGCTGCCAACCCGCAGCCAAGCATGTGGTTGATTTTAAGTCTTGTTTTCATAAAGCAGGTTCGAAATCTTTTCTTCAGCCAGGTTTAGGGACAGGACACTGGGTGCACTGTCTGCAAGTGTGATAATAACCTTGCACGTCTGCTCTGTGCTGTTCCCTTGTTCTTCAGGAGATTACACAGTCTGATGTCCTGCCATTCATGCCATGTGTAATTTGTGTCATCAGGGGAATCATTTGGATAGAGGAAGAGATTTTAATTAGGAGGGTAGAATTCCTTCAGGGTAAAAATGGCTATATATTAGTGTCACATTGTCCCTTCTCAGCACTGCAAAGGAAAGGATGTGGATTAAATATTTAATGTGAAGTAAGAGAGATTATTTTGCTGCACAAAACCAGATGTATTTCTGGAGGTACGTCAAAGTCAATTTGTTACCGGGAATTTGCAAACCCACACCTCGCTCAGTCACGCATGAACAAAACCCACCCCTGCACCGCCCCCTACCTCCACTGTGTCCTCACAAGTCCTGGGACTTGCAAGAACGGACCCTGGATGTGGACATGCCGGGTGAGGACAGTTCCTTTCAGTCACTACCCTACTGTATAACAACTGCTGTGGACACTCACTAAACCCTGTCCATCGCACAGTGGCCCTGGATTTTTTAAAGCAGGTGCTAAAAAAAGACGAGGGTGGAATATGGAACATGATCCTGTATGCCATCCATTCCCTTGGGGATGGCAAGAGGGACTCGGCGGAACTAAAGAGTAAATAGAGTTTCTTTGCAGTGGTCACAGTTAATGTGTCTGCACGATAAAAGAGGGGTGAAAAAGGGGAAGGAGTTATGCAAAGCTGATACTGATGGAAACCCTATTACTTAGGCAATGTTATTCAAGAACAATTTATCTGTGAGAAAATATGACACTTGTAATGTAGCCAAGTCCTTTGCAAGCTGTAGAGCCAGCTGCATTGGCTTGCCTGAGGCACTGAGTATGCCATCTGAGCAAGTTACAAGGAAATCTCTATTTAAATAAAAAGGAAAAAAAGTAGTTCATGAATATTAGGCACTCTGTGTCCTGCCAGAATGTTCTCTTTTCATATCAAGGCTCTGATTCTTCAGAAGAAGTACTTTTTTGTCCTCTTTCAGACTGCTGACCGATTCAGTGGAGAGAGAGTGTAGGAAGCAAAAATCATACTTAGCCATGAAGTATCTCTGAAATAGAGCTTTCTGGATTGTCCTGTGTTTCAAAGACTCATTCATGGGTACACGGTGTGTGATTCAGCCACAAGCAGAATGAGATTCCTCTTGTCAAACTGCAGACATCTGCAATGTCTCCATCTGAGAGATCTGTCAACCCACCCTATAATAATCAATAGAGAAAAAGAAGTAACTACGTGGGACTGCTACTTCTAAAGTGTTTTGGATGTCAATGTAATATGAGGTGATTTCTGCCTGAGGAGTGCCTACTTCTTTCCGCTGATGGTAGAGACTTCTTTAGATGTCCACTGTAAAGTTAAGAGAAATGAATCCCTGTGTGAAAGTGTACCTCATTTTAAAAACATTATCTCAGGTTGTCTGGATGACCATGAGGCATCCAAATTTTGCCTTCTCAGCTTTTTTCTTTTACATTGTCTGTGAGAGATTCTAAGTTGTCAACTCAAATCCCTCCTTTCCATCAAAGCACTGTCACCGGGGCCTACAGGAAAGCTGGGGAGGGGCTGTTTGCAAGGGTACATAGCGATAGGATGAGGGGCAATGGTTTTAAACTAGAGCAGGGTAGGTTTAGATTAGATATTAGGAAGAAGTTCTTTACAATGAGGGTGGTGAGACACTGGAACAGGTTGCCCAGAGAGGTGGTGGAGGCCCCATCCCTGGAGACATTCAAGGCCAGGCTTGATGAGGCTCTGAGCAACCTGATCTAGTTGAAGATGTCCCTGCTTACTGCAGGGGGGTTGGACTAGATGACCTTTAAAGGTCCCTTCCAACCCAACACGTTCTATGATTCTACGATTCTTTGATCTTTTCTCAAACTTTTATCCCATATTACTTGCTGGCTGCTGATAGCTCAATACCCCTTGATAGTACCCAGAAGTACAGCTGCCTCCTAAACTACAGGTGTCCTACGTACCACGAGGCGAGCTCTGACGTGAAGTCTCAGCGTGTTGGGCATTGATAAATTGGGATGACAGTGCATATGGTTGGGATTTTTTGACAAATATTTGTTGCTAGCAAATGACAGTTCACAGAAGAAAAAAGGCCTGTTAGGGGCATACTGTCTCCAAACAAATTTTCCCAGTGGAGCTTTTTGCTTTCTGATACTGTGAGAGACAGAGCAGGCTTGATCGGCTACAAGGAATAACCTGGGTTCACGTCCTGGGAGTACTCTAGTTAGATTTGGAGGCTGAACTTCTCCCTCCCACACATGAAGCATCCGCTATCAGCTGCTCCAGTGAGTGTGGAAAAGGGAAGAGAAATGTCTTGCATTTTCCAGAACACTTTGGGAGGTGTCAGCATCATTTGGATCTGAAATGAGAACAAATGGTTCCTCTAAAAATGTGAAAGAGAAAACTGCCCAGGAGACCTCAGGAAAGAGACTAACAAATTTAAAAGCATCTCACACTTGTTAATACAAGGGAGATGAGCAATGGAGTTTTAACTTTGATTTATATCAACCAATCACCTTTAAAAAGCCAAGTTGTTTCAATAAAAAATTATGATTGAGCCCAGACAGATTCAATTCTAGGTGAAACACAGTTTGCTCTGTTACATTCCTTGCTGCGGCAAACCCAGGTTGCTCAATTATTTCTCTGAAAGCCTTCATGAATGTAACAGAAATGACACTGGAAAAGTAAAGGAGAGACTTAAATAATTTCTAAGTTTTTTTATTTTCAAGGTGGGGATGCACGGTCTGTCTAACACACACTAAGCCTTGCAGCGAGTTCCTTCTTAGCTGGAGGTGCACACAAACCCTGGCGATTCTTGCTGTTGCTAGAAATGTGCCCAACTTTAGATGACAGGGACAACTGAGTTTGTATTTAAAACACTGCCTGGCCCCAAACAATCCAAGTGCTGTGCATTGCCTTTGGAATAAATGAGGTGAAATACTGTCACAGTGCAAGATTTAGAGTTGTTTGGGTTTTTTTTGTAAACATGCTAGTGACCTTATTGTGAGTGGTAGGTGGCCAACAGCCATTCAGTTAGCACTCAGTGCTATAATTAGCTATAAAGAGTTTTGACAGGATCAATAATTCACCCATTGATCTTTTACATTCATTATTTTGCATCTGAAGGGTGCCCAGGAATTAACCGGCAAATTATTCAGTTAGGTGGTGGCCTGCGAGACCCCTGTCTGCTTCCTAAAAGGTGAGGGGAGGAGGCGTTGCAGGGATTTTAGGTGAGTTACCTGTCACCCCTTGCCTGCGGTTGGCAGGACCCAGCGGCAGGGAAATGCACGTTACTCTCGTCACCATTGATTGCAGCCAGCGCTGTGCTCTCTTTAGGCACCCGCTGGTCTGTATGAGTCTCCAGGGCTGACCTACACCGTTCTCTGCTTCAAGGCTTTTGGCAAGATCACGCGTGTCTTTCTGAGAGCTTTGTTTGCGGGACGGTGTGGGAGAGCTGGGGGTGCACGGTAACCGTGTCCGCCGCCCCGAGAGTGTAAACAGTCCAGATAAAGGACAAAAAAGGCAGGTGGCAAATTAGGACATGAACTTTTGTCTGTAGGACCAGCAGCCAGTCTCCTGTGTGGCCAAGCGACACACCTAATCATCGGGAATTTGTACTCACCCCAGCCTCTCTCCTGGCTGGCACCCACCTGCAGCCTGCCTGCAGTTTTGCAAGGCGTTGACACCGTTTCTCGTGGTCGGATCTCTAACATAGTCCGTGCCATTAAGTATAGAAACGTCTGAAGGTGTGGACAGAAAGCCTGTGAAGCAGAGAGATAAACAGCAGTGCAGCTGGGGGTGCAGAAAGGGCTGCAGCCTCCTGCCACCAGCAACATGCAGGCTGATGCCAGCCCGGGGCTGGCAGCTGCCACCAGTAACCCCAGAGCCGGCCTGTCTG
>VYZM01015871.1:95411-123960 GCA_013398915.1 Dromas ardeola
GACCCCCCCCCCCCAAATCTAAACTGTATCTACCTTGCTACATGCTTAATTAAGGAAAGCAGCATCCACACAAGTATCTCCGTGCCAGTTCACGCCGTACAGCAATTTTCACCAGCTAAGGAACATGGTTGTGTTCTTCTGCACCAACTTTTAGTCATGGGAAAACCCTTGTTTCCCCAGACTCCTTCCTTCTGCAACCTCTAATAAGTAGGCAGCTAGTTATTAAGAAAAAACAAATGCAAAGCTAGGAATTATGTCATATCAAAGGAAAAATAGCTGAACGGCAGCTAAACTCCAACTGTAGCATGTCTCTATTTCTTGTTCTGCCTTCCTTCCAAACACCTTTGGAAACATGCCTGCTTCATGCAAGCTGGATTTGTGTTTCAGGGAATGCATGTGCACTACTACCGTGCTATAAATAAATAAATATCTGCTGTACCAGGTCCTCTGACTAAGTCCATCCAGCTTCCCTGAAGCCTCCTACCTATGCTTTTTTTGCCTTTGGATTTGCACCGCCGGACCAGAGCAAAGAGCTCAACCTGCCCTGTGTCTCAGAGATAGCAAGGTGGAGGCCTTGCAATACTTTTGTTGTTTAAATAATGCTGTAATCTGGTGCCAGTTAAAATGGGAAGAGTGTTTAGTAGGTTTTAAGACTGACGTATCACTCCAGGTTGTGTGAGTAATTAATTTGAAACATGCTTGCACACATGCAAGTTGTTGGCTTAAGTGTATCGGTTTCAGTAAAGCTGATGTGACTTCTGCATGTAGACATGGCCTAAAGCTCTGAGGGAACACAGGAGGGAAGGGATTGCAGAGACAAAAGCTGACAATACTGTGTCACGGCTCCTCTCTCTTCCTCCTCCTCTTTCTAGTTTCACACTGAAGATTAACAGCATAAACATTTGACGCGTGGCATCCTGCACCTATGCCCAGCAAAGCTACTCTGATTATACTTCCCCTGCTTTTCATAGGAATCAAATGCCCGTTCTCAGGTTGATGGTGAAAGTCTCTTTTTAGGGTAGATCACAGCCAACGTTGGAAAAGAACTTCCTGATTTTGTTGCAAGGATGAAGTCAGTTTTATTACTGCAGCAATTTTATTGTCAGTTTGTTTAACTGAAATTTAAATTAAGTTTAAAGGGAGTAGCACAAATAATCTTCCGGAAGATTTGTTGGAATTCTTTAAAGCATTTCTCTTGTCCAGGTTGGGTTCCCTTTTGTGCTCCCTCATCTTGAATATTGTTGTAATATTCAGGTACATTCTTTATATTGGAAAGTAGAAATATTCAGTTAGGCGGGCATTCTTGAACTATCAGAAAAAAAGTTCAAACTCATTCTGTTGACTGCCCTACAGTATGGAGATTGGATTTGGTAATCGCAAGAACTTACATCCGAAACTTAATTCTAGAGCCATACAAAGCATGCTGCTCCACATATCTTCTCTCCAAAGCTACAGCTTTGGGAAGAGGTTGTACTGAAACTTGGCTGAAGGCAAGGACAGATTCAGACAAAAATGCACTCCATTACAATCTGTACAGTCTGATTATATGGCATGGCAAAAAGAAGATCTACGTTAAAGTTAAGGAATGTATATTTTGATGCAACACTCATACATTTTTTAACTCCTTGGTGACATTATGCAGCAATTACTTCTGTAATTCTACAGAGATGGAGAAGTTTAGATTTATTAATTTAAAGTTCTCCAAACTGTGAGAGACGTAGATTTTTGAATCTGAATCTTATGCTTTGGATCCATTTCTATTCTATGTAATTAATAGCATGATTAATTCCCAGGGAGCACAATGCCAGTGTAGCAGGCTCTTGTGTTACCATTTCCATAATCTCAGTGCAGGAGATGAATGAAGAGGTTACTGAGAGGCTGCTATTCTGAGTGCCCTTCCCTGGTAGTCAGGATGTTGGTAACGTTACTTGTTGAGATATCCTGAATCAGCCACCCTGCAGCCGTAAACTTTTCCTGAGCAAAGGCTACAGGAGCTCTGACTACTTCCTTCTCTTTACCTCTTATAACTTTATTCAAGGGAAATAATATATTTAGCTGAGGCAAAAACTCTCATATGGCTCTTCTATTGTACCAGAAGAAGTAGTTTGGGTGGGTTTTTTGGAGATCATATTTGCCCCTTTTCCCAATCTCCCAAAAACAATCTACCAGCTCTGCTCTTGCAGTGGACAAGGAGCAGAGTTGTGTCTGCCTTATCCTTTCCTCTCTGTCCTGATGCCCATTCACATCCTGGGGTAAATATTTGCTGCAAAAACATTATTTTATTTCCAAATTCCAGGGTAGATCTACTCCAGCTGCAGAGGCAGTAAGGCTTCTTAGGTCTTTTCTGAGCTATTCTGTCATTGTTAAATAATATCGAGTTCTTTTTTTTCTCTTGAAGAACAGAAATTCTGAATTATTACAGCTAAGTATCTGAATCCTGAGCTATTTCAAGAACTCATTAGTTCAAGACTCCAGAGATATTTCATCTCCATGTTATGTTTTGGATCCTGAATAAGATGACTTGCAATTTGATGTCAATACTTGCTCTCTTCAAAGATGGTTTTGGGGATGTTAATGTTTGGAGTGGCAGAAAAATCAAATTTATCACTGAATTCGACTTGTGATCACACTGAAGTTTGGAAAACAACGGGGCTTATTTTCTGGCTGTTGTGTTCAGTGTGGAGCAGCAGCACAGCAAAAAATGTGGGGGTTAACAGCTTATGCTACTCTGTGCATTAAGTCTCGCAGTTTTGAGAAGAAAATCAAACCTATCTGTTGTCCAGACAAATAACCTTTCACAGTTTTTTATTTTTATAATTGGCAGTTGTGTGTAGGGTGGAACATGAATAAAAAATAGGAGTTAATTTAATCACATGCTTGTATTTTGTGCAAAGGCAGAATGGTGTCCATGCATTATAGAACTGTTAAATACCCAAGGGAAGTTGCATCATGTCAGTTTTGAGCCAAAGTTTATGTATTTAACCTGTAAAATCCTCAAGATAAGGGATTTTCAAGATTTTCTTTCCAATTCTGTTTAAATAGTTTATTTCAAATTCTTCCCCCTAAGTATTTACAACACAGGAACTGCAACGTAGGTTTGCTGCCTGACAACAGAAGTGACTGAAGTACAAATGAAACCGTCACCATTCAAGTTGAGCGAAACATAAAAAGGAAGCAAACGACACGACTGATAAAAACTAGCTTAGCTTTTAAAGAGGTTCCATTATCGTTAATCTAAGAAGCTGTTAATGCAGGCAGTTTACAGCACCTTGCACTCTCCATCTTTCTGTATGTATTTGATCTTTCTTATCTTTAAAATCCTTGTTTCAAGGATCATCTCTTTGCATTTATGTAGCACCCTGCGTAGCTGGGTCCTGGTCCAGGTCTGACGCTATTGCAAATTGTAGTGATGCATCTGACAATAATAATGACTGGTGCAAGACATGGTGGGAAACGTGTTCTCATGTGCCTTTTCTAAAAAAATGTCACCTTTTATCCTCAATCAGTTTATGATAATGCTTGTGAAAACCATTCACAGAGAAAATAGCAATGAGGTAATTTGACTGATGAATCCCTTCAAAGACAAGTGGGTTTTAAGGTAGGAAATAAAAAGAGAAACATGACACATATGAGCTGATATACATATACAAAAAGGGGTATAAAACTAGAATGAAAAAGGAAAAAGTCATTGCTAACCAGCAAGTAAAGGCACATCGATGAAAGCAAGACAAAAAAACTGGGCACGCAGGCAAGCGGGAGCAACACTGTGTAGGTCATTTGCTCTTAGACGTACTTTGATTTATTGCTGTTGGAAGTAGTAATGGTGACAAGAGCAACAACTCCAAAGTTTTACTTTGTGGTGTACCAGAGGAGGCACCGAGCTCTTCAGGCGGTGCTTGCAGCTTGCTGTACTCTGGCAACCACCACACACACGTGAACCACAGTTTTTTGGTAAAGCTTGGTGCTTTAATTTTGGGGATAACATACCAATCTAAGTGAGGGGGGATGAAGGACTAGAGGACGGATATGAGAAGTAGTTGTTACAGTCCTGGGAGCTGCTGAAGCACACAGAAAAAGTGATCTACGTAACTACAGAGCTGCTACTCTGACCTTACAGTATACAAGGAGCTGTGTAATATGATAGTAGATAAAGTCTTCTCAGAATTATGATTAAAAGCTTCAACTTCTGAGCTATGAACTGGAGAACACATTACTAGCATTGACACAGCTTAGTTATTACTGAACAACAGAGTTATTCACCAAAATGACTTTGACCCAACAAAAGGGAATGCCATTTCTGTGTTTGCTGTTGGTGAGCAGCGAGGACAAGACAGAGAAGCTCTTTTTGCTGAACCAACAAGCCTTGATATCAACTGGGGAAAGGAACTCAAAGACTTCAGCATGGAGGAGACTTGGAATTTCATTACATCAACAACTGCCTTGAGAAAGATCTTTGAGAGGATCTGTGTCATGCTAGACCTTCCAAAGGGTAGGGGGAAAGGGCACAAGGAGTCCTGGTGAGTTCCCTGCCCTCAGTGCAGGCGGAAGTGACTTTTCCAGTCGGTTCAGTAGAGATGATGTTGCGGAAGGAGTGATGCACTTCACTCGTAAGAGAGAAGCAGCAGTATATTTATTGATATAAAAAAATGATTTACCAAAGTTTGATAGTAAATGCGACAGTGGTTTAACAAGATTTGATGGTAAGGTACACTTGGTTATTTACTGAATAGAGGACAGGGTCAGACAGAGCTGTGAGGGAGACCCTCCCATTGAGTCAAGGTTCAGAAAGGACCCCCTTGCTTTCTAAACTCCTTCTCAGAGAGGAGTCTAGGTGTGGCTGGATCCAATCCTAGTCCCAGACTTGGTCAATGGTTTATGTATAAAGGAGTACATATGTGCAATCAATCCTTTATATCACTTAGCTAAGAATTTCAAAGTTTAGTACTTACTGAGGATCTGTTGAAGCAAGGAATCTCTCAGCCTTGAGGAACAATCTTGAGAGGCGTCCCTACTCAAGGGGAGATCCTGGCATGCAGCCCGCTGCTGTTCAGGAGACCTCTGAAGGCTCTTGGGCTGTTCACTATTTATAAGGGTAAGATGATTGACTTACAGTCATAGTTACACATTGACCACAGTACTGGTACTGTGGTTAGGTTTGTGCATTGCTCAAGTTAGCCCTTGGCTATTGTGTTGTTATCTGTCTCCCCAAAACCACCTTTGAGCCCCAGATGGAGCCATCCCAACTAGATGCACCCATTGTGACCACCGTGGGCGGTTATTGCTTGGGCAGGGTTACAGGAAATAAAGGTCAGGTTGGGACCCGGGGGGGACCCCACTGTCACAGATGATAGCTGCAGCCGTGAGGCTGGTCTGATGAAGCTGTCCAGGCAGTTTTTCTACCAACTCACTGGAAAACAGCTGAAACCCTTACTCTTAGGAGAGACTGGAAGTCTCTTTGAAGTGGGGTTGCAAAGGGGCTGCAGCCCCACTCCAGTGGGAGCTCTACTCCTTTTCTTTCCTAAACCTCACCCTTCCCCTCACCTAGATTACTATGAGTGTGCTAGTCTGACTTCAGGGTATGCAAGGATTTAAAGGACATTTTGAAGGAAGAATTTAAATAAAGGGTTGAAAGCAAATTCAGTGTGCGAGACATGGACAAACTTAATTAGATATCGGCCTTTGATAACCTTTGCTAGGTAGGGCAGTACCTAGCCCTTATTGCCTGCACTGATGGCTTTCACAGAGGACCACAGGTGAAGTCATTTCAGATGAAGAAAAGGGCTGAAGAAGCAGGTACAGGGAGAAAACTGTGGGCTGTGTTGGAAGGGCCCCTCAGACTGGGAAGAGGTCATGACTGTAGCTCTGGCTCTGGTCCTGTTTTATGTGTTTGTTAATGACCTTGTCACAGAGAGTACTTGTTTGCTAATGAAATTTGCTGACAACATGATGTCAGGACAGAGAGGATTCCTACAAGAAGAGAGGGGATGACTATGATAAATAATGGGGTAATAGAAATAGGATTAGATTTAACACTTACAAAGTGCAAACTCATGCGTTTAGGACAGAATAACCACAGTTTCTTGCAATATGACAGGAGTTCATCTGTTGAAAATTACAGAGAAAAAAAAGTCAGAAGCATCTATAGTAGTAATGGAGAAAAAAAATCTCTTAGGATACTGAAATGTGTCAAATGTTTCACTTCCAGTAGAGATTTCCACAGGGAGTAGCTCCACAGGGATAAATTCTCCTATATACACCCTTCTGCAAGGCACTGGTGAGACCTCTCCTGCAGACTGTGTTGTCCTGGTCATGCATAAGCAAGTATTATGAACTCACATTATAATACTTGCAGAAAACAATATTACCATGGCATCAATGATGTTTTAGGACATACTAAAACCACGTTACTTTGCCCAGCAAAATGAATTGCTTTCTAGGAATGCCTCAAGGGTACAAAGGCCAATGAGGGAAGGAACTGCTTAAACTAGAGACCAATGCTGACCTAAATGCATATATAGCACAGAAAGAAGTTCCTAACAGAGAAATGGGGATTCGGATCTTCTAGTCAGAGTAGTAGGGCCAAAAAGCCTACCCCTTCCTCCTCAATAGTGGTGTTTGACAGAGATGAGCAAAGAGCTGCAATAATTAAAAAGCAGATAAAGCTGCACAGAGTAAAGATTTAGTCAGGAAATATCAAACACAATTTCCTTATGGTTCTATTGCAATAGCTGCCCTGTCAGTTCGTGGTTGGTTTTGCCACTGAAATACCACCCGGGTGGGATGTCTCAGAGAGGTCTAAGAAGGATGCTGTTCCCAACACCATGATCCACTGGAGTTTCATGGTGAGAATGGGGACAGGAGTAACGTTCATGTGCCAAAAACTCAAGAGCAATGCCCGATTACATCAACAAGAGATGTAACTGGACATATCTCCATTGACTTGATGGATCTACACTCACTTAATCGAGCTGGGAACTTCTGTTAGCTGTTAGCAGAGTAAGGTCCAGCACACAGAGCATACTGGATGTGATTCTGCCCAGTAAAGGGCAATGGTGGAGATACACAGCACACCCAGTCTCACAGAATTGGTGCCGTTACCAGTAGTATCTTGGTGGAAACTGAAGCATGAATTGTTAGCCATCTTCAAGGTTTCAACAGGATATAATTTTATAATCTAACCAACTTGGCTCCTCTTCACTAAGAAAACAAGCAGAAAGGATCTCCTCATCATGTCCAAGGCCAGACCCCTCCAGACATCCTGCCTTTCTTAAAATAATTCTTGTTGTACCTTGATTAAGGAAGTTTATCTTCTCCAGATCCTGTTACATAAGATGCTGGTGTAACCCAAAGCACAAACACGTATTATCCTTTATTTTAGTGTATGCACCTGCGTGTGAGTGTGTGTATACCAACCTTTTAACACTTTTATTTAATTTACAAAGTATTTGCTAGCAATTAATTATATAAATATTATAACAGTAGCTGAAATCAGCCAAAGAAGCAGATTTGAGAAAACGACGGAAAGGTAGAAAGGCCATACACTCAGATGTCTTTTGGCTCATTGGATTCACTGAATTTCCCATTTCTGGCCATCAAATATACTAATTACCAACTAATAGACATTGCTTTCACTTCCACCCAGGGTCTATTAGGGAACAGCAGAAACAAATACCTCTTTCAATATTGATCAATTTTCCTGGGGTCAGACATAGGGTTATCGATGCGACTGATGGAGTCAGTGCACGCTATGTGTTTGTGTGTTGGAAGGAAAAGGGAAGTTTTTGTGATGCAGAAATGGCTCTGGTTTGAAGTGTTTTGAGGCTTGGCTGGCATGAGTTATGAATCGAGGTACTTACAAGTGGTCTCCTCAATATATTTTTCGTACATTTTTATTTTGATAGAAAAAGTTTAAGCAATGTTACCTTCATGAAGAATGCCACCTGGGAGAAGTAATGGAAATATTTTTAATTTTGGATATTATTATGAACTTACATGAACTTACAGGCACATAGATAATTTAACAGTTTCAAATGAATAATTATCATTCTGAATAATTTAGATATTAAAATGAACTTGTAAAGGATAGATGACGTTATTAATTACTAGATCAAAGGCTTTGGACAAGATTAATATATGTAGTCCATTGGCACAGATTTACTGGATGGTTCTTGAAGTATTTTAAGAACTCTGTGTTAGTGTTTCTGGTTATAAAACTGTTGTGTCTAGGGAGATGTGTCTTATGAAAACACTGCAGGAAAATGTTTATGAGGTATTGTGTGGTCGTTTTTTGTTTGGTTGGTTCCCCACCCCCCCACCCCAGAAGTTGGTCTGGAAGTGAAAAGCAAAATAATAAATCCAATTATAGGCTCTTCAAAATTACAGGATTTCTTTTAAGGCGTGTTCACTGCTTTTTGTTTTCTTTTCTTTTCCTTGTCTCCTCTTTTACATTTTACAGTAAAAAAAAGGAGTTTAAAAACTTGAATAGAGTGAAAGGGAGGATATATAGCAATTTCATGTTAATTATTACACTTTTTTCCAGGACCACAGGGTAGACATTTGTACTGGGAAATGTCATATTTACTAAAATTATTAGCTCTAAAATATTTATTTGCCTCAGTTGTTAACTCATGATTACTGGAGAGGTGACTTTGTAAATACAGTTTACTCTCTCTACCACCATGTAATAACACTCAATCTGTTTTGCAGTTCCTAGCTAAGAAGTCACTAATAAAAACAGGCAGCTGCCTCAAATTTTATTATTTTCAAATAGCAAATTTAGCCCTCAGAGTTTTCCCCCAAGCAAACAAGGCGTATCTATTCTAAGGAAATTATCAGCCTAATACGTATTTGAAAATGCTTTACATTGGAATGGCTGTGTTTGCCGTTTGCAGTGACTCAGGGGGAATAAAACTTCTTTCACAGAGCTGCGATGCTGCGTGCTGGTCACTCGCTACATGCTACCGCTCACAGCTGTGCTGCCTGAGAATGGGAGAAGAATTCTGCACGTTTTATACACTATACGTCACTTGCTTATTTAGCCTAAAGTACCCTTCCTTCCCATCTGGGAGGCTGCATACGCCTAAGGTCAGTTAAGGGAATTCTGTTCCTTATTAATGAAAGCTGTTTTAAAGTTAACCCACCAAGCGTAAAAAAAGAGTGTTTAGCAAGGCTATAAAATCTCAAAACGGATATTCATCCTTTTTTTTCCACCCTAGGGGGGAAAAACCTGTTTTGTAAAGAGGGTTTTTCCTTCCTGGGACTTTGGTGCTCACACCACTAAACCCAAATTAGGATTGCACTTTGCTGTATAGGTGAAAAGCTGTATCTTCAAATGACGTAGATCATGGAGCAACTCAGCACTCTCCAGATTTAATTCTGACAGGCGGGAGCAGGTGGATGCCATGCAGCGTAACCTTGGAAAGATGACCCCACATGACTATTAATTTACATCTGATAGCTCTAAGATAAAGTAAGGGTTAATTAAGGAACTTCTAGAAGGGGCACAGGATGTTCAGGTGAAAGGTGGAGCAAGGAATGTGTTGACCCAGAAACAGGCCAGCTGGTTTATGTTATTATTTTGTTCTTTCCTAAGACCTTCAAATAATTGTAAAGCTCTACAGTAAAATGTGCTCTGTGATAACCTGAGTATAATGTGTCTTTCAAATGCCAGTGCATTAAATGGTGAGTGGCTGAGGCACTGGTTCACCGTAGCACGCTGTGAGACTGTTAGTCTGTTCGAGGCTAGGTCCATGCCATGCAGACTGAGTGCAAAGCAGGCACATTATGCAGTATTTTGTGTTATGAAAGTCTGAAAAAAATGCATTCCACTGCAGGCAAGCTTGCAAAATGGTCAGGACCAGAAAGTCTTTAATAACACTTTTTTCCCCATTAATTTTCTGTTTTGTTTGTTTGTTTCTTTGTTTGTTTGTTTTGGGTTTTTTCCTTCTTTTTTTCCTCCCAGGGATCATCCGTGTTTCTCAGCACCAGGGTAAAGAAGAACATTCTTGCTCTTAGTAAGAAGCCTGCTGTTGCAGCTTGTCTCTTGTACATTGTACCCGCTCATTTATTTTGCTGTTAGCAGTAATAACACGTGCAGATGAGCTATTACATCATCAGCCAAAGATCCTATATTGGGAAAGGAAGAAAGAGTTTTCTTTGCTTTGAACCCGTCTATTTTTTTTCGGCTGATGAATTATTAAGTTAGTAAAAATATAAAAAAGCAGTAAGCCCCGTTGCAGAAGAGACATTTCTGTTTGCAATATTTCGTGGCTGTGTGGTTTTATTTTGTTCTATTAAGAATCCAAAAGAACTGCACCTTCCCAGGAAGTGGGAAAGACTGTTCTCATTAACCAGTGAATTGGACGTCTCTTCTATTGAGAACAAGCATCGGATCTGCTGGGCTGTGGTTTCCTCCTTTCTGATAAATATCTCCTTCCCTTTCTCATTTGTTCTCAGGCTTTGCAGCCCTCCACATTGCACCATCTGGGCTGCACACACTGATCCACATTGTCAGGAGTAAGAGAGATTCTCGCTGTTACAGGGAGAACGATGTTTTATAGCCCTTTTGGTCATCTCTGAGTGCATCTTTCAGGTGACATCGCTGCTCCTCTGTTCCACCTCTCTGGTGGAAGTTCATAATCCGTCCAGTAAGACCGACTCGCTGGTTGGCTCCATCATGATTTTCTAGCCATGGTATTGTAACAGGCACAGTGTGGCTTTGCACCTGAAAATCCTGTTTCCCTGGGGATTTTTAAAGGTGCTGGGAGTGGGTCAAACCCATATGAATCACAGTTAAAGGGAAGCTTATAATTATACTTCCTCTCATTTAAACCTTCATCTTTCCACACAGGCTTTATTAGGAAAGCCAGACCTGTTCCCTCCGCCCCTGGTGCAGAAGCAGCAACGCCGCTCTGCTCTGTTTCTTCTTTCCACTTTCTCCTCCCTGGGGACCGCTGTTTGCTGCTGTATTTACTCCCAGCCTGGCCACAGTTCAGCTCCCTCGGTCATCCTCTTCAAAGCTCTTTGCAATAATTAACGAAACACAGTAATGCTTATGAAGTAGGGAATGTATTTTATCCCTTCCTGTTCCCTTGCTCTGTCTTTTTCAGACTGTTGATTTTCACAGATTCATAGAATGGTTTAGGTTGGAAGGGACTTTAAAGATCATCTAGTTCCAACCCCCCCTCCCACTAGACCAGGTTTCTCAAAGCCCCATCCAGCCTGGCCTTGAACACTTCCAGGGATGGGGCCTCCACAACTTCTCCGGGCAACCTGTGCCAGTGCCTCAGCACCCTCAGAGTAAAGAATTTCTTCCTAATATCTAATCTAAATCTACCCTTTTCCAGTTTGAAGCCATTACCCCTCATCCTATCACTACATACCCTTGTAAAAAGTCCCTCTCCAGCTTTCTTGTAGGCACCAAAACTAAATTCAGGTATTTATGTGTATGTGTTCAGTATCTTCATGTCTCTCCTATTCAGGCAGTTGGGCAGATGCTCTGGGTCGGTGTCTCCCAGGCACCCAGACCAGAGGCTGTCTTGCCCTGTGCCTCCAAGGCTTTTGAGGGAGCAGGAACATCAGCACTTCCTCAGTTCCCAGGTTGACCAGATTTTCTTCTTCTCTGGGACACAGTGGGGACTGACATTCACTTCACTTAGGCATTGGCATCAGACTGATCAACATTTCTTTATGTCATCATCCTCCACAGCAAACAGTGCTTGGTACTGAAGCATATGGATCTCCAGCAACTCATGTACAAAATGCTTGATGTATATTGGATTTTTTCAGTTCTACGGTATCTCCACATTTGCTGTTATAAAGTAACTAACTAGGAATCTTCACAGCCATGAAAATTTGTCATGTAAGTGACTGAACTTCCCTACCTGCCAATAACACAGCATTGTATAGGACGAAATTTTTCGAGCATTTTTTTGTCATCCTTAACTCCTGAGTGACAAACACCTTTGTTACAAAGTGACACAGTTCAGCAAAGTTCCTTAATGACAGGTCTGTCTTCCTACTCTCAAACAGTTCCCGTAGTACCAGACTTAAATATTCAGGGCTGTTTATTAATTCAGGGCCTGGATGCAGTGGATGCCTTTGCATCAGCTACTGGTACAAGGTTACATTCTTATTTAGTGTTTGGATGTTTTAGAATTATTCAAACATTTAAAGATTTAAAGATAGCTTCCTTATTTTTTATATAAATAATAATAATAAAAAAAAATATGTGTGCCAAAACTGTAGCCCCCTCCCGCAAGAAGGAGGAAGAGGGAAAAATGCACCTTGTGGGTTGAGATGAAGATGGTTTAATAGAAACAGTAACAGAAAAGGAAAAATAACGATAACAGTAACAATAACAATAATGACACGGGTCACTCTCACCGCCCAGTGAATTGGCACTGTCTCGAGCAGTGATCGCAGATTCCTGCCCCCCAGGTAACCCCCATTTATATAAGGAGTATGACATCCATGGTATGGAATATTTCGTTGGCCATTCCATCGTTCTGTCTATGCTTCTATGGGAAGCTGAAAAAAGTCCTTGAATATTGTAAACATCACATAGCAACAACTAAAACCAATAGGTATTATTGACATTTTACAGCAATCACTAGAAAGAAAATTAACTCTTTCCCAGCTGAAACCAAGACATGTGGTTGCCTGTGCTATCCTGGGACTGAAGACATCCTGGTCTTGTGCTTAGTGAGCAGGAGAAGGAAAAATGCCTTTAGCTACATATAATCTATCTAGACACCTTTGTCAGGAGTTTATTTTATGCAGGAAGATGTGGTGATAGATTTCAAAACATCAATCCGTAAAATCCAAGTGTCATATAACACAACCCAAGGCATGAGATCTTGGTTATCCCAGGGAGGGTTGCCCCTGTAGAAGTGAATGAAACACAAGGGCACCTGGTTGGCTTGAGGAACCCCCTAGTACCGAGGTGGGCAAAGCTCAGAGGGCTTCTGTGCCCGGGCTTGTTGGCAAAACCAATCAGTTCTGCAGTCACCAATCTTCCCTCTGTGCCTCAGCCGCGCGGTCTTTCTTGGGGCAGAGGGAAAGGCTGCACGGGTGGGTAGCACGTTCTGCGGTATGCTCATGGAAGGTGCTCAGGCTTCAGCCCCCACCTCCCCGGCAGACCCCCGAAATACTGACTGAGCACAGGGGCCTCTGTGCCCATCACCCTCTGCCAAGCTAGGGAAGATTCTCCTGATATGGGTTTTTCGGCCAGAACTCTTTTCCTCATCTGCGTACCACATCTTACCCTTCGGCAAGAATCATAGAATCATAGAACAGTTTGGGTTGAAAAGGGACCTCAAAGACCATCCAGTTCCAACCCCCCTGTCACAGGCAGGGACACCTCCCACTAGACCAGGCTGCTCAAAGCCCCATCCAACCTGGCCTTGAACACCTCCAGCGATGGGGCATCCACAATTTGTCTGGGCAACCTGTGCCAGTGAAATGAAATCCAAGAGAGCCTCAGGAGTGAAACATAAACCATTTGCTAGACCCCATGGAGGGAGGGGAAGCACAGGGACTGCAATTTCCTTCTGTCCTAGCATCAGTATTGTACAAATGAGCGTTTGCATGGTGTATTTTTAGCCAGTATTGAAAAGTCTCAGAACTTTTGATACTATATGGAGTCAGCAATTGCCTCCAGTTCCAGAGAAATAAACCAGCTTGTTCGGTCTTTGAAAATTTTATTTTTCTTACTTCTTGGTTGGTTTTTTTTGTTTTTTTNTTTTTTTTTTTTTTTTTTTTTTTTTTTGTTTAAAGACACCTAGTGTCTTTAATCTTTAGATCTTTAATTCTTTATTTGTTAAACCTGGGAAACTGTTAAGGCTGGTGAAAAATGTCTAGGTTTTCTTATGCACATACAGAGAAATAAATCCAATGGTAAAGCAGAATTTGACCTAAGACTCTGAGAATATAAGTGCACAAAGTAATTGGCCTGCAGATAACTTTAAACAATACCGTCTGGGTATATGAAATTCGTCTTGCAGTGGATGAACTGCAGTAAATCCAACAGAAAAGACAGAAGCTATATTAATATTTTGCCAGCGGTATGTTTATAGATGAACTCTAGCTGTATGATAAAAGGAATGTATTTGCAGGAACAAGAACAGATATTACCACTATATCTTTGAACTTTAAAAAAAGTATTTTTAATTAACAGATGTTAAATTTGGTGATATATACTGGAAGTAATTTAAGTTATCAATGCTTTTCACTATTTCAGAGTTAGTCTTATAATTTCTAACATTCCAATAACTGTTAAGACTCCTTTAAAAAATAATAAAATTATAATGACGTAAGAAAATCTTTGAAATACCTCAAAATTCCTGGGAAGATGTGGAATAATACAATAATTAAGGAAGAGGTTGTTCTTAGTTTTCATAATCCAGACAAGACATAGAAAGCTCCTCCTTTCTGATCTCAAGTTAACAAAGCATGTGAACATATATGAAAAGAATTAAGCTGAATATAAAATGAACACATGAATATGAACATAAATATAATTTTATAAATACAAAATTATAAATATACAAATACAGACTTTATGCACTGGAAAAAATCTGAAAGTGAAAAAGTGGATTTCAATAGGGATAAAATGTATAATAATCTGAAGATGCAGGGAAACATCCAAAGAAATGAAGATTTAACTTAATAAAGGCTAATAATAGCCTCATAAATTATTTTTGTGATCTTGGGGGAAAAAAAAGTTTAAAAATTATATTTATCAAATATAGAATTAAGATAATTAATGCTAGACTTTTGCTTGAAAAACATCTCCACAGTGTACACAAGAGCAAGGGCTTAAATTCAGTGACAAGGGAATTAGGAAAGCCTTGACATGGTATTTGTTTGAGGAATATCAATAGTGTAAGCTAGAAGTCGGCAAACAGTGTAATAACAAAAAGTGACTCAAGGGAGATGCGATGCTTGTCTTTGATGGGAAATGAAAAAGAAAAAGAGACTTTGATGCATAACAGAGAAAGGAGAGCTGTTAAAAGCCTGCCTGGAAAGCAAACTCACTCTTCCATTTTCTTTGTAACTTCATCAGATGTGCAAAAGGCTTGATACCTTGAGAGTTTGAAAGTCCTGCTCCCTCTGGTGCTGCTGAGCCCAGGGAATTTGGTGGCCCTCGGGTGCATCCCTTAACGTCAGGTCGCAGGTCAAGGTGATTAAAGCCACACAGATTTATGTGGTGGGAGAAAGTAATGAAGGCAGCAATATGTGGTGCTGCATCAGGCATGGATTCCTGCAAAGCAGCTTCAGAGAAGCCAGAGTGAGCTGGTGCCAGTGGTTATTGATTCAGGGATAGGATATCTCAAGGACAGGGTTTGTCATGCTGGAACTGCAGTGGGATAGCAAAATGCACTGTCCAGGCCCAACAAAATGGTCTTAGCTAGAGAGGTCTGCATGATTAAACAAGTTTTTTGCTGCTTGATATTGATATCCTCTGTGGTGCTATCCCTTGTAGCCCTTTAGCGGTCTGTACCACTCATTTTCCTTTCTAAAATTGATGATGGTCTTCGCGCGATGCCACCTCCAGCTGAGCAGGCCATCCATTGCCCCAGCACCAGTGTTTCCGCCTGTCCACACCTTCCACACGGACACATCCACAGGCTCGCCTGGCTCACAGGGAGTCACACAAGATTTATGTGAGAACCTACACAGGAGCGGTCATTGTGTAAGAGACCTGGATTAATTGGGTCTCCTTCTCTTTACGGTAAACTTAATCTGGCCAGATGAAGGCAGAATCAGTGGGAGACAGCCTTTGCAATCTTTCAGTATTTTGTAAGTCCATTTTTTTGTAATCCAGCTATTACCATGACTATCACCACCCAGCTAGGATGAGCCAGAATCCAACGAGTGGAGCTTTGTGTATGAAACAGAAGCTCAGTGCAGGAGTGACTGCCAGCCGACTGCCAGAGCCCCTTTCCAAGGATGCGCGAAGGAGACGGAATAGAGGATCCCCTTTGTCCCAGCGGCTCCCTGGGCTTCGTTGTGACCTGCAGGATGGCTTCGTCAGCTTCACCTGGTGCGCGGGTTCTGTTGCAGGAGGTCCTGGAAGGAGGCATCCTCACTGAAGGGAACATTGATAAAAGCCCTCAAGAGACACTCCTCCAAATTCCTCTTCGTTGCAGTTCGTTCTGCCATTTTGTCCTGTTTAGCTGAGTGAAAATTTGCCACTCTTGGTAAATAAGCCATTTAGGTACTTGTCATCTTAACGTGGCCTTTTTCAGGAACTAAAAATGGTCCCAATAACCACCTGAAAGACCTGGACCTTAGCTAGAGAAATACTTTGCAGGGAAGACAGGTGGTTGCTTTTATACTTACTTATAAGACCAGCAGCAGATCATTTGCAGCATTGAGTTATTTATTTATGAGAGTGAGAAAGTTTCATGCAGAAGACCTGAGCAATATGATTTAGTGAGGTCTTAGACTTCCACATACATAAACTTGAGTAAGGCATGGAAAGAAAGCCCGTTCTTGGTTATTTGTCCATTTTTCTTGGAACAGAGCTGCTGGTGATGACTCTGCAGCTGGAGATGGTGGAAGAGAGCGTTCATGAGGAATGCTGCAAATTCATCCCTCTTAGCTTTACAGAGGGGATAAAGTATCGGTAAGATGAGCTTTCAAAACGCAAGCTCACAGTTTTTCACACTGTCAGTATCATGATACTACAACTCCCCAGAGCACATGGAGGTTTGGGTGAGGAGTTCCAAAAGCTTGGCTGGACATCACTGTGTGTTCCAAGACTGCCAGGGCTCCCGAGCTCAAGATAGGGGTGATGGGTGAGCATGTCAAGGCTTTCTGGCTCTCCCTCCGCAGGCAGCTCTTTTGTTTGCTTACAGATATTCAAAGGAAGTTATTTTTATACAAAATAAATAGGACCGTACCGCTTGACACTCTGTGGGGGCAAATCCATGGTTTCTGGTATTGACCAGGAGCTGCAGCTCCGGAGGAGGACTGGGCAGTGCTAGGAGCTGTACACCAGACAGGAGGGGAGTTTCCACCCTGTCTGGACGATGGGGGAATGGGCAGACAGGTGGAGGAGGAAGAGGAAGCTCGGAGTCAGTGATGGGCAGCTTCACATGCCATGGTCTGAGCCTATCAGCAATTTTCCCTTTACTGTATTCTTACTCTTCCTGTCCAGTGAATGAAAAATTGAGGGTTTGGATGACATTTAAGCCAGCAGCTTAAACATCCACTAGAATAAAAACATCCTGTATTTCCACAGGAGGTGTCAGCGTAGTATTCATTTAACTTATTCATTTAACTTATCAGCATTAAAATGTAAATAAAGGTAATACAGCAAGCATGACATAACATGACAGAAGTAGCAAATAGGGCAAAATAGATCATACTGATCTCAGCTCACGTGATCCTTCTGTGCCATGAGTCAGATGGATTGTAATGGTTCATTAATTGTGTGAGGGGCCATGGCCTGGAGGGAGATGGCCAGCAGGCATGTTCTTGTCCTGGCAGTCCCTTTGTTTGGACAAGGAGTTTTGGGAATTTATATGATTACTGGGTAAAATCACAGTTGTCTAGAAATGTTAGTGCTATAGGAATTGCCGCCTTTTTCCACTAAATCAATGCAGGAAATATGCCTAAGCATTTGCATGGTAGTGATGAGTGATTTAGCATCCTTGTGTGTGAATTAATGTGGTTTTGCTACTACTTAATGGATGTCTCGGCTGCTCATCCTACCCTTCTCTGTGTCTAGCTGCCCTATGGTAGGCAGCCTTAGCCTGTGGTCTGCGGCTGGTCTTCCTCCAAGAGGTCAGCAAAGGCAACTGTCAGAAGTGAGGTTATTGTGGGTAGGCTTCAATTTGTGAGACTGGAAACCACAACCAAACGACTGGGCACATATTAGCATCTCACAAATCAAAACAGGTTGAGCATTGCTGCTGCGAATCTAAATAACCACTCAGGTAGGTACAAGAACGAGCCTTAAGATCAGATGCCAGATGTGTTTTGATGCAGCCAAGGCTCTACTTCTCATATTTTGCCTCCTGGGCTATCTATACATCGGCCTCGCTTACTTGAGGCTGCAAATGCCTGGAAATGGAGCCTAGACCTGCAGACTTTTTTAAAATGTGCTCCCTCCTCCCTTTTCTCTCTGAGATTTGCTCAGTGCCTTTTCCTGACCTGACTAGCTATGTGAAGGTAATTACTTTATAAAGTATATATATACTTTATATATATGTATGTATGTATATGTATAAATATATACTTTATAAATATATATTCCAGGGAGACCTTCTAGCGGCCTTCCAGTACCTAAAGGGGCCTACAGGAAAGCTGGGGAGGGATTCTTTATCAGGGAGTGGAACGATAGGTTGAGAGGTAATGGTTTTAAACTGAAAGAGGGTGGATTTAGATTAGATATTAGGAAGAAATTCTTTACTGTGAGTGTGATGAGGCAGTGGAAAAGGTTGCTCAGAGAAGCTGTGGATGCCCCATCCTGGAGGTGTTCAAGGCCAGGTTGGATGGGGCTTTGAGCAACTTGGTCTGGTGGGAGGTGTCCCTGCCCATGGCAGGGGGGTTGGAACTAGATGGTCTTTAAGGTCCTTTCCAACTCTAAACATTCTGTGATTCTATACAACAGAAATTACTATAAGCTTGGGGGGGGGTGGGCTGTTACCTCTCCTTTTTTTCCCTCCTTTTTACCCAGTGCTGTTTGTGGGCTCTCTGCTGCTGTTGCCTGTGTTTTTCTGGCTGTCATTAACTTAGCTGTCCACGCTTCCTCCGAATCCACGGCAGGATGTAAACCTGTCAAAATTTAAGTGCTTTGAATTAATCTCAGAATACTCTATACACGGATTTTAAAGTATTTCCTTTGACACATACGCACAAATATATATCCTTTGGTGCTGATAAGGTGGTACTCTCGCAGAATAGACTAAAACAGCACTACTGGCTTGGAAGAGGAGACATCATTTTCCTAGATATCATTACCTGGTTAAAAAACAAAAAAATCCCACCAGAAACAAACCTCACATTTTGTCTTTGTTGTCACTCTGTACTTAATTCTGAAACCACTGTTAGTAATATGTTTTAATTTTATTGTTTAGGATTAGTGTTATTATAAATCCTGATTTATAGTACAGCATAGTTTTCCTTACCTTAAACTTAAATATGATGAAGAACAAATGTCAGTGTCTGGTCTAAGTTAGAAGTTACACTAATGGGTGTTAACTAACACCTGCTAAAGCACGACCAGCCTTCTCATTGTGACCACATCCAGCCCAGTGAAAAGGTTGTGCTCTTGGAAATAACAGGCTTTGAAATGAAAACTAAATAAGAAGCACGGGCCTGAGCGAGGTAGGGAAAGGCAGCGAGCTCTGGAACTGGCTTTAGAAGCTCTGTGCTCTGGGAAGCTCTCAGAATTGTCTGGCTGCAGATTTTGGAAAAGGCGCCTCTAAGAAAACACGCACGGATCTTGTCCTCACTGCTCTCTCCCCCTCTCTTTTTTGGTTCCCCCCCAAAAAAAGAAAAAAAAACCACAATTTTTTAAAATGTCAATTTTAAAGTATTAGGCCTGAAGTTTTAAGCTGTACTCCCTATAGTCTCCTAAAAGATAGCTTTCACAATCACGAAATCAGTAAAAAAATCTCCACTCCTCATGACCAAGCTTTTATGCCTGCCTTTCAGATTTTGAAACCGGCCCTCCATGTGTCTGGGATTTGCGGGCTAAAGCTTGATGGCTGCAGTTCCAGAAGACAAACAAAGTCTCTTTTGCAAATAATAATAACAAAAAAAACCCTAAAGAACCCTACCGAGCGTGGTCCTGCCTGTCAGTCACCTAGAATTTCTTTTGTTGGCAACCCAAGGAGATAAGAGCGGAGCAGCCTCAGCCCAGCAACTGTTCCCAAGCGAAGGGCCCTGCGAGAGCTGGGCGATGGCAGGAGGTTTGTTGTGACTAATGCAAACTGATAGTCCTCGCAAAGGGACGGCAGCACCCGGGGGCCACTCGCCTCCTGTTGTTTCCAGGGAGCCCGTGGAAAAGCAGCCTGGGTCAGGAGGAGCTGTTAATATTCCCCCTCCGGAAAAAGCAAATGTGTGCTGGCGTTAATGAGCGTGGAAAAAAAATCTGTGATAGCGTCCCTCCGTATTTCAGAAGGCGTAGATCAGGGTTGAAAGTAATCTCTGCTTTTTTTTTTTTTCCTCTTTTCTTTGTGAATTTCAGGCAGCTAAATAATAAATGTGCAGGCATAAGAGCTTTTGTATTAGGATGTACAGGGGGCTTTCAGTGACACTGCTTGCTAGGAGGGGCTAAAATAAGGAAACTTCCCTTTTGATAATGTGTCTTATTTTTTAAAATGGCTATTTATTTATGACCGCCTCCCTCCTTTCCCTAGCTTTTCCTGCGACGGGCCCTTAATATCCTTTCTAAGGCATTTTTTTTCTCTCTTCAAATGGTTTCTCAAAAACAACTGATAATGTGACAAATGAACCCTTAACAAACATGTTACCTTCTTCTGAATTAACAACCTCCCCATCAGATTCTGCCCACAGTTTTCGGTCCCTTTGTCCTGCTTTGTTTTTGACCCCCATCCTGAGATTCCCAGCTGGGAAGAGAAGATGGAGCTTTTCCTTTGCTTTCTCTCCAGCCTGCTCCTCCTTCTCCAGTTGTCAAATGTCAGATGTGATTACACCGTCCTAAGGAGAGAGCTCCTTGCCCTGGCACCAGGAAGAACCATGTAATTGGCGGTCGCATGGGGGTGGTGGAAGCCGGGCTTGGGCAAGAGCGATAATCTAGCCTGGTTTTACACCCTCAGAGCCCTGGCCAGGTTTACACTTTAAACGGCAAGTGATGATGGTAAGAGGATATTATTATTATTATTATTATTTATTATTATTATTAGTCTAGTTATAGTGATTGTAATAATAATAATAATTATTATTATTATGGTTCTTGTTATAGTGATTGTAATAATAATAACAATAATAATAATAAATAAAAAACAATAATAGTAAGTCACCGTGGGCGATGATGCCATTTCTGGTGCCAGGAAACCAGGGGAGCTCCTCAAGGGATGGGGTGACTGACCTCAGGCGCCCTTCTGCAGAAAGATGCTTTGATGGCAACGCCACGCCGACTCTTCGTTAGCCTGCCAGCACAATTTAGGGAAAAGGCAGTTGTGTGAGGTTGAGGAGGGAGGGGAGGAAGCTGCAGAGAACATTTTAGGTTCCTTTTAATGATGCATTGCAGGAATAATTATGAATAAGAACGATTAATAAAAACATGATACACAGGGTGGGTCTGCAACAGAGTGGGGAAACTATAGGGTATTGAAATATTTCTGCTGTGTTTCTATAACAAATCACTAATAAACACACAGTTACCAAGAGAAAACCTTGATGGAGCCATAATAGGAACTCACTTCCAATTAAAACCTGAGCATGACGGACAGTAAGTCCTTGTGCAATAAGGGGAATCATGGGGTTCAAATGCTTTTCCCATTGTACAGCAAAGCAGCTGGAGGAGGAAAGGTGAGTGGGTATGGCAGGCTATTGCCAGGTCAGACCCCGTGGGCAGTGTCCTGGCAGCAGCTGGGGCAGCTGGCACTGCCCAGGGCTTGGTGACAACTGGGACCAGCCTGTGAAAAGGCGCATTGGAGAAGGGGGAGTGATGGGAACCGTCCTCCCGCTGCCGTTCCACAAGAGGACTGGTGTCTCTGCTGCTTTGTGCTTGTTATTGTTATTTCTATTCCTGTGAATGAAGCGGTCTGGGAGTTCAGGCCACGCGGAAATGGTCTGAGTGGCCACAATGAAGTGACTGAAATGGCTGTTACATCGAGGGGTTTGAATTTAGTCATCCAAATGCACTTATTTAAATTCAAATAAGAAGCCGATATAAATTAAATCTGCAGCCAAAATGGTGTCTGTTTGGAAAAATGTATATGGAAATAATAAATTAACTCTCCAATAAATCAGACCAGTATCTTTTCATATCCACAATTCCTTCCAAATATAGTCTAGTTTTTCAAAAAGTTTTCTCTGAAGTGTTGGTAAAATCAGCAGGAAAGACAGGTACTGACTGCTTTTGAAAATAGAACTGTATGGATATAAAGAAGAATAAATTCAGCAAATATTGATGATTTGTATCCTTTGCTGTCTTCCTGACTACCTTCGCCGTTCAGAAGCCTCTGTTGTTTTGTCTGAAGCCCGCAACCCCAAGCCCCACCAGGGGCCTTCATCACTGCAAGAGAAGTTGAGCTGATGATTTGGAAAAGCCTGAAATCATTGAATAATGGAATAATAATATGTGGTTAGGGGATAACTAGTCTAGGAGATAAATGTACAGATGGAATAACTTAAGTTAGAATTATTTGCTTGTGCAAAAAGATGACTCCTTTAGAGATCTTAGAAAAATAATTAATCTATTACAATTACTAGGCAGGGCTAGCTAATGCTTGGCTTTGTTTTAAAATAATTTACTAAATTAATGACCACATTATTTGAAAGCACGACTGTAAAAATTACTGGGAAAAAAAAGATTGTAGATTAAAGGATGTGGGCTAGAGAAAGGTATTTAACTGATTAGTTCAGTGTTTAAAACACAGGAATATCAATAGCTATTTTATATATGTCTTTAAAATCTTTCTTTGGTAAATGACTGCAGAGAGAACCAGTGTTTTTCAGAAACATGTATCTGAAATTGTCATTGGAAAAGTTAGCATCTTACGCAAAAAAAAAAAAAAAAAAGAAGAGAGAGAGGGAACACAAAACTCAGAGCTTCAGATAAAGAGAAGATCTGGCAACACTGCCATGATCATAGAATCATAGAATCATTGAATCGTAGAATGTGTTGGGTTGGAAGGGACCTTTAAAGGTCCCCCCTGCAGTAAGCAGGGACATCTTCAACTAGATCAGGTTGCTCAGAGCCTCATCAAACCTGGCCTTGAATGTCTCGAGGGATGGGGCCTCCACCACCTCTCTGGGCAACCTGTTCCAGTGTCTCACCACCCTCACTGAAAAGGGTGATAGCACCATCATGGCAGACCCATCATCTCCGTGATGAATCACTGGTTTCCTATATTCTCTTTCAGAAAAATTTTGCCACCTATTTTCGAATCACATATACTGAGGTATGGTGGGTTTTTTTTAAAGATATGTAATTCGGTATTTTGGTAAAGAAGTACTTACCAGGTATTTATCAAAAGTGTTTTGGTAAGACTATATACATTACAAATGCTAAAAATAAAAATAATTCAAGTTGATACAATTATTGTTACCATACTGTAAATGTCACTGTGACAGAATAACAAATTTTAAAATACTGAGCCATAGACATCTGTTAGTTTCTGAACTGTTACCATTATTTTGCTGCAGTGAATAAGATTCTCATTTTTCTGAACCATTTTTAGGTTGGTTTTGTGCCATATGGGCATCTTTTGATATTTGGGAAAAACTTAGAATAGAGTCACTTTGATATACAAACCCTGAATTTGACTGAATTCTTTGTTGTCCCTTTATTCCTAATTTGCATGGAGTATGGTCCATGCATACAGAGGGAGGACAGAAACTGGGCAGTGCCTTTGTTTGTGCTATATAAGGCACTGGATTCTGTTGTACTCCTGTGAAATTGTTTAATTCCTCCCTCCAAGTTTCACTTGTTTGCAAAAAGTCAATACTGTTGCCTTCAGATGTGACCGAGACCGTATTTTAGCTCCAGGTCATGGTTCCTCCCGCAGACTGCCTACTGCTTCTTCAACCCAGGACAGCAAAAAAATTCCACAAAATAGCCAAGAATCTCTGTTACCCTTGCAGTAGCGCAAGCAGGACTTTCTCTGAGCTGTACTGTTTGAGGAATGCTCTTCACCTCCTCTTATTGGTGTCTCCAGCGCCTAGCAGCACACCAGCACTGGTTCGAATAATCATAGAATCATAGAATTGCCTAGGTTGGAAGGGATCTTTCAGATCATCGAGTCCAACCATCAACCTAACACTGACAAAAACCATCACTAAACCATATCCCTCAGCACCATGTCTACCCGTCTTTTAAACACCTCCAGGGATGATGATTCCACCACTTTCCTGGGCAGCCTGTTCCAATGCTTGATAACCCTTTTAGTGTACAAATTTTTCCTAATATCCAATCTAAACCTCCCCTGCTGCAACTTGAGGCTCTTTCCTCTTGTCCTATTGCTTGTTACTTGTGAGAAGAGACCAACCCCCACCTCGCTACAACCTCCTTTCAGGTAGTTGTAGAGAGCAATAATGTCTCCCCTTTTCTCCAGGCTAAACGACCCCAGTTCCCTCAGCTGCTCCTCATAAGACTTGTTCTCTAGACCCTTCACCAGCCTCACTACCCTTCTCTGAACATGCTCCAGCACCTCAGTGTCTTTCTTGTAGTGAAGAGACCAAAACTGAACACGGTACTCGAGGTGGGGCCTCACCAGTGCCGAGTACAGGGGGATGATCACTTCCCTAGTCCTACTCACCACACTAAAAAAATCGTAGAAAAAAAAATCATAGACTGTGTTGGGTTTGAAGGGACCTTTAAAGGTCATCTAGTCCAACCCCCCTGCAGTAAGCAGGGACATCTTCAACTAGATCAGGTTGCTCAGAGCTTCATCAAGCCTGGCCTTGAATATCTCCAGGGATGGGACCTCCACCACCTCTCTGGGCAACCTGTCCCAGTGTCTCACCACCCTCATTGTAATGTCTAATCTAAACCTACCCTGCTCTAGTTCAAAACCATTGCCCCTCGTCCTATCGCTACATGCCCTTGTCAACAGCCCCTCCCCAGCTTTGTTGTAGGCCCCCTTCAGGTACTGGAAGGCCACTGTAAGGTCTCCCTGGAGCCTTCTCTTCTCCAGGCTGAACAACCTCAACTCTCTCAGCCTGTCTTCATAGCATAGTTGCTCCAGCCCTCGGATCTTCTTTGTGGCCCTCCTCTGGACCCGCTCCAACAGGTCTATGTCCTTCTTGTGCTGAGGGCTTCAGAGATGGATGCAGTACTCCACGTGGGGTCTCACGAGAGCAGAGTAGAGGGGGAGAATCACCTCTCTGGATCTGCTGGCCACGGTTCTTTTGATGCAGCTCAGGATGCATCAGCCTTCTGGGCTGCAAGCGCACATTGTTGGCTCATGTTCAGCTTTTCATCCACGAGTACCCCCAAGTCCTTTTCCACAGGGCTGCTCTCTATCACATCATCCCCCAGCCTGCTTACACTGTTCCCGATACAGGCCACTCCTCATGCCATGAAGTGATGAGTACAAAAAGCTCCTTCTTTCCTGACTGATAGAAAATGCTAGACAAGATGCTCTGAGCCAAATCCTCGGCTGGTATTAGTCAGCACATATGCATCAGCTGAGCTCTTCCTGTCCTCAGCAGTTAGCTCTTATTACGGAAATAACCTACCATAAGTAAAAATGATTGATTCATTCTCACCTCTGCTATGAGAGAATGATATGTGTGAAGGAGAGAGGGCTCCTGACCCCTGAGGTGTCCCCTGTACACCCACTCCATCCTGGTCTCAGCCCACGTGAACAAGGGGCATCAAACTTTGGGGACTGGTGCCATGGGGATCCTCACTGGTTGCCCGGCTTTTGCGAGGAGGTCAAGCCAACGGCCTGGTGGACACGTGTGCTGGACATTGTTCCTGCTGGGGTCAGAGGGCAGGGATGGGACTCATGCACATGGCAGTGCCCAAAACCAGCTCCGGCTCCTCACTAGCAGGTGTCAGCTTTCCTGCCCCGCTGTGTGCTTGTCCTGCATGTCACATAGGTCAGGCTTACAGTGGGACTGCCGTGAGCAGTTGAGCATGAGACACATCGTCTAATAACTGCTAAATTACAGTGTTTACTTTTGAAAATAGTGGTAATGTTCACGAGTGACTGAAAGGCCATTTTGTCTGTTCTTCTAAATACTCAGTGCAACTCTTTGGTTAAATTTAGTTTGTTTTTCTCAAATTTATAGCATTGAATTCTCAGGAAGACATTTTCTCTTATATTTTAAGCCTAAGTAGAGAGCACTGGCTTATTTTTTTCACAGAGGAATGTGCTTGTTAGAATGCTAATTTAATACACTCAGTTCATCAATGATTTCCAGTTCTCTGATTCGTGTGATGGCATCAAATTCCACTGGAGTAAATGAACTGCAAAGCATCGCCTTCTTCCTACAACATGTATCTCCAGGCATTAGAAATGTACTGATACTGAAACAAAAATAAGTGTAAGCCCCCATTGTGAACGGGGAGGAAGCCAAGCATGTTTTTGCTCAACTGACAAGCTTGGGAAGTCAAGAGACAACTTAATTGAACAATTGGTTCATCGACTGGATGAAGTCTTAAGTTACATGAATGACAAAACCATCAATTATTTTTTAAAAAATACGTGGTATTTCTTGCAGCAGAAACAGCATGTAGTAATTAGGGGTTGGGTTTTCTTGCTTTCACAGCTCAAGAGAAGGACTAGACTCCAATTCCAATAGACACAGCATAAATTAATTGTACTTTCTATAAAGTAGCTTTAGAAATTGTTTGCATCTTACATGTCACTTTATATTTTTCATAGGTTATAAAGAATGGTTTCAAAAGAATAGCTGTCTCACGCCAGACAGAAAAAATATTCTAGTCCTCCCCTCCATCCCCCTCCTTCCTCCTTATAGTTATTTTTCTTCATTGCTTGTTTTTCTCTATGGCTGATAGGCAGGCTGCTGGTGACTAGACCAGCAAAGTCCCCAGTAGAGTTATCAGACAGCAGCTGAAGCCCAGCAATGGGTTGTTACAAGACTGGTGCCTCCTGGGTTCCTTCGTGCTGCCTTGAAAAACAAGAATCCCAGACTTTGCAGAAAAACCCGGGAAACGAAGGACTGGGAGGGTACTGAGGGGGAGACTGGAAACGTGATGTCTCCTCTCAGCGCTGCCGCTGACCCTCTGAGCTTCTGCAAGTTACTGCAAAGCTGTGTCCCTCCTGTGTGTTTACTTGTCCCGACTGCTTCTTCTGACAGTTCAAGCAGCATAACCCTGGAGTTGAGTCTTGACCGAAATTAGAACTTTTCTTCCAAGCCACAGGTTTCTCCTTATCTCCCTAAATTTATCTACTCTCTGTCTACTCCATGCTACCACTTGCTATTTCTAAGGGTGACTAGAAATCCTAGCCCTTTATTCTGCCTGTCTTCTGATTTATGCTGTACAAGGCCCCCAGGTAGGTCTATTAGAGTTATATCCCCCTGAAATTTCCCAGCATTGGGTCAGACTCCATAGAGTGAAGTCTACTGAGAATAATCCTTTCAGACCCCTTGGCAGCAGTCTTTGAACTCCCCGGTGTTGGTGGACAGCAAGTTAAAAAAGCAATTATGTTCAGTGAACTCTTGGGCTTGTTAATGCTACCACCCCCATGGTAAAGGAAATGCCAACATTTTTCTCTTTAAATATTGCCATAAATACAGGGAAAGGTTTCTCTTGTCTCTCCGTGTGCTCTGTATTCTGGTGATAATATCTAAACAGAAGCATTTGCAAGTTTGTGTGCATAAATGAGATAGATAGTGCAGAAAAGTATATATTTTTTTAACGGGAAAAGTCTTGGAAATTACAGCAACTCCCTGGTCTGCTTCCTGGTGTTGTATTCTTCTCGGTTTCAAAACTTTGCCAGTTATCACAAATTTGGGGAACAGACGGACCAAAGATGGCACCACATCTTTATCAGTTTACTAGCAAGTAACTTCTGATCCTCTCTTTGGTAAAAAAAAGTAAATGAATAAATAATTAAATTTGGGATGCAGAGACTATGTAGACAATCAGTTTATACAGTGAAAGGAGCTCACTGGTGGGACATCACCAGGAACCTCAATGTGTTCTTGAATTTATGAGAAAATGGAGAGAGTAACAGTGATAATGTTTGCAAAAGATACAAAATTATCCAGAATATTCTAAAAAAATTATTACGAAGAGCTGCAGCAAGGTCTCACAGTAAGGAGTTAAAAAAAGGCAGGAGAAATTCAGTGCTGCTAAGGGCAAAACATGCACATGAGGAAATGGAAGTTCATCCATATCCATGTGTCAAACTTGCATAACCTACCAGAAACAGAGATGTCTGGGGAGCTGCTGGGATCTCGCAAAGTGTCAGCTCAGAGCTCAGTGGTGCTGCAAAAGATACCTGGAATCAGGAATCATGGAAGCAATAGTGAGAGACAGGCTCGTTTTCATCATCATCATCATCATCATCATCATCATCATCATCATGATCATCATCATCATCATCATCATCATTATTAACTTGCAGAACTCTGTTTTGTAACGCTGGGGATGCATTTGTGTATTCTGAAGCTCAGGGGCTCTGAAATGAGAAGACCAAAGTAAAGCATTATTGTCTTTGTCCTTTGAGATGCTATTAGAAATCTGACTTTGTTAACGCATTGGCTCTGAAATCTCCAGGTTAAATGCCAATTTATTTCAACGCTTTGTGAAATTGTAACACAGAAAAAAATTTCCACTTTCTGGAATATAGAGGTAGAGGGTTTTGGTATTTGAAGTGAATCATAACCTTTCTAAATAAAGATTGCAGTCCTTTTTTTTTTTTTT